>CM042243.1:55424483-55816983 GCA_023566225.1 Romanogobio albipinnatus
CCTGCCCTGAAGTTGTGTCAAAAGGTCCTTCCTGACCGGTATCTCCCATGGGGAGGAGTCCAGGAGGAGAACCATCTCCGAGAACCAAGTCTGGGATGGCCAGTGTGGAGCCACCAGCAGGAGGCTGGCCCCACTTTCCCTTACTCTGCACAGAACCGCCGGAATCAGCTTGATGGGCGGAAATGCATAAAGTTTCAGATTGGGCCATGGATGCGCGAACGCATCTATCCCCAACGGGGCCGGAGAGCTCAGAGAAAACCAGAGCCGACACTGGGACGACTCCTTCGAGGCAAAGAGGTCCACTTCCGCTCTCCCAAACATCTCCCAAATCTGTGACACAGTTTGAGGGTTCAGCATCCATTCCCCCGACCGAAGCTTCTGTCTCGACAGATAATCCGCAGCGAGGTTTAAGACTCCGGGTACATGGACTGCTCTCAGGGACAAAAACTTGTCCTGAAACCGCAGGAGGAGTCGGCGCGCATGCCTGTCCAGGGTGCGCGACCGTGACCCTCCCTGGCGATTTATGTGAGACACCACTGCCATGTTGTCGGTCCTGACAATGACATGATGCCCCCTGAGTGAGGTGAGAAAATGCTGAAGGGCCAGGGATACCGCTCTCAACTACTTGAGAGAGAGAACTTCCCCCTCCCAGATCCCCATAGCTGGTCTGCCCTCGAATACCGCACCCCAGCCGGTAAGAGAGGCGTCCGTCGTAACCATTTGGCGACGGAAAACAGCCCCCATCTTGACCCCTTTCTGAAGAAAAAGAGGGTCTCGCCACATTGATAGGGCACGAAAGCAGCCGCGTGACACCTTCAATAGGCGAAGGGCCGATCCTGTTGACCGAGCCCCTGAGCGTTTCATCCACCAGAGGAAGGGCCTCATATGGAGCAGTCCCAGGGGAAGCACCGGGGAAGCTGCGGCCATGAGGCCCAGGAGCCTGCGACAAGTACCCACAGAAACATGATGGCCTAGCCTGAAGCGGACCAAGCATGTTGTGATACTGGAAATCCGAGCAGGGGCCAGACGGGCCTGCATCGGAACGGAATCCAGACGAACACCTAAGAAGGTGGTCTGCTGAGCCGGAGTAAGAACGCTCTTGTCTGTGTTCACTCTCAAGCCAAGAGATCGAACGTGTCGAAGAACGACATCTCTGTGATGACAGGCTAACTCCCTGGAGTGGGCCAGAATGAGCCAGTCGTCCAGGTAATTGAGAATACGGATGCCCTGGAGCCTCAGCGGGGCCAGCGCAGCATCCATACACTTCGTGAACGTCCTTGGTGCCAGGGAAAGGCCGAAGGGAAGGACTTTGTATTGATAAGCCTTCCCTTTGAAGGCGAACCTGAGAAACTTCCTGTGTCGTTTGACAACCTGGATATGGAAATAAGCATCTCTCAAGTCTATAGTGACAAACCAGTCCTCCGCACGTATCTGAGACAAGATAGTCTTTAGCGTTAGCATCTTGAACTTCCCTTTGTAGAGGGCGAAGTTCAGGCGGCGGAGGTCCAGGATGGGACGCAGACCGCCGTCTTTCTTCGGAACAAGGAAATAGCGGCTGAAGAAGCCACATTTCTCCTCTGTTGCCGGAACTTCCTCTATTGCCCCCTTTAGGAGGAGAGAAGAGAGCTCTTGTTGTAGCACAGAAGCCTGAGAGGCGCTGTTTACTACCGTGTGAGCGACCCCGTCGAAGCGAGGAGGGTTGCGACAGAACTGAAGCGTGTAGCCTGACTGAATCGTGCGGAGGACCCAGGATGATATCCCTGGCAAAAGCTTCCACTCGTGGAAGAAATTTGACAACGTGGGAGGTATTATGAGGTGCGGTGGACATACCTGAGTTGGGGTGTCGTGGACCTCTGAGGGGGGTGTGGCCATCCGCAGAGGAGAGCACGTGGCGTCCTGGCGCGGAGTAGGCAGTGGAAGGCTGGGCCGCTCTGGATCCCGGAGAAAACAGGACGTGTCTCCGTCTGGACGAGCGGCGGATGGTGAGCCAATCAGACGTGAGGGGAGAAAGCAGACCGCGTCTCCTTCCTTCAGCGCCGGAAAAGGCGGGGATATAACCGGATCTGTATTCCGAAGCGCGCTGGGCGGCGGAAATGACAGAGCTGGATAGGGAGAGCTGGAGGGGGGCGGGCAGAAACGCTTGCGCGGTCTGACCCAGCCCCGGTCGTGAACTGCAGCTCCCCTTTTTCTGACCGGAGGGTCAGGGGCGACTCGAAGTGGCCGAAGCAGAAGGTTTGCTGGGCCGCTTTGGGTCGATGCGTCTGTGAGGACGTTGACGGGGAAATGGACGACCGCGAGCTCCCCAGACCGTGGTGGGTGGAGGATAACTCTGGTCGCTCCTCCGGGCGGAAAACTCTCTTTTGAAAGAGGGGCGATCTCTGGACTGAGAGGGGGAGGGGGAAGGAGCGTCCTTCGCTCTCCTCGGCATGAACTGTTTTAGAGCGGCAGACTGGGATTTTGCAGATCTGAACTTCTCAACCACAGTATTAACCGCCTCCCCAAACAATCCGGACTGGGAAATCGGAGCGTCCATAAGGAAAACTTTCTCCTTGTCGCGGATCTCGGTGAGATTAAGCCATAAGTGGCGCTCCGCCGCCACCGAGCCCGCCATAGAGCGCCCTACAGCGCGAGCTGTGTGCTTAGTAGCCCGTAACGCCAAATCCGTGGCTTTACGAAGCTCCTTTACAGCTTCTGGTGTCAAACCGGAGCCCTCATCCATTTCCTTTAAAACATCCGCCTGATATGCCTGGAGAATGGCCATGGTATGAAGGGCCATGCCAGCCTGACCAGCCGCCATGTAGGATTTGCCAATCAGGGCAGAAGTGGTCCTGCACGGCTTAGTGGGAAGAAGGGGGCGGGACTTCCACGAGGGAGCTGAAGATGGCGCGAGGTGAGTGGCCAGCGTGTCCTCAACCGCGGGAATAGCGGAATAGCCCTGTTCCTCAAAACCCACGAGGTTGGTGAAATCAGCGGCTGCCGCGTTAGTTAGGCGGGCTGAGAACGGTTGCTTCCAGGATCTAGAAATCTCACTGTGTAGATCACTGAAGAATGGTAGCTTCCTCCGCGGAGGCCTAGAATTAGGGCCGCTGAGGAATCTCTCATCCAACCGAGAAGATTGAGCTTCGCGGGGTTCATCCGGCCACTCGATCGCGAGCTTCTGAGTAGCGCGCGCGAGTACATCCACAAGCTCATCATACGCCGCTGATGGCCGCACTTCCTGGCCATCGTCCTCGGAGTCGGATGCTGCAGTGAAAATGACATCCTCCAGTCCGAAGGAAACCGCATCGCGTGCCTCCGGGCTGGGACAGAGATAGTCGTGCGAGTATTCCACAGGCGGAGTCCCGCGCACGTGCTCGGGAGAGAGAGGGAGAGAAAGGGCGAGGCCCGTCTGCTCGCACTCCACATCCTCGAGCTCTACATCCGAACCCCAGGTCGCGGATCCAAGAGAGGCCTGCGCGGGGAAAAACGGATGACTCCCTCTCAAAAACCGCGAGCCTCGAGCGGAGGGTTTTGAGAAGGAGATTATCGCAGTATTTACAATTAGAAAACCCCTGAACCGCGTCGCGTGCGTGAGTAAATCCCAAACATTTAACACACTTACTGTGGGGATCGTCAATCGCGATGAAGCGAGTGCACGGCGGTGGGAAACGTCTGAATTCCATAGCACTTCACCACAAGGAGAACAAAGTTCCACAATCCGCGGTCGCTGAAGTGCTGAGGTAAATATGTATACTGAATCCTAGTTTTTGGGCCAGAAAAATCGATAACCGAAGGGCAGAAATGGCCGCTTCGTGAAGGCAGAGAAATCTGAGGAGCAGATGGCGCGCGCGCGCTGATATAGGTGACTACGTCAGGTGGGCGACGTGCGCGCCATCAGCCAATCAATTGGCGTGATTCTATAAGGGCTTCAGACAATCGGCACACCCAGAGGGCGTCCCATTACGTCATTAAAGTGACGCAGCGTCGAGTGAACCTATGAAAGAGAACTCCCTTCATATTGTTTTCCTGTATGAGGATGGCTAAAAACGGGCCATTTTGTTGTAAAATTGCTTTACGCGCACGGTCCACATCTAAAGTTACCCTCAATGACTGAAAAGGGATGACCTGAACGTTCTGTTCCGTTTATTAAACTTTGGGAGCAGAAATAGCAATGTGCCGTTTTTTGTTTTGTTTTGATTTTTGCATTTTAGCTTGTTTTGAATAGGCAAATAATGCATTATCTTATTATGGACTAATTTTGGAGTCAAAGTTTTTTACAGAAGGGGTCTCTTTTTATCACTCCATAAATCAGAAAATAATATAAACAGCCGGGAATATATTCTCACCATGTTTTTAGGAATAAAATGTTGTATAAATTCAAATTATATGTGAACAAACCCTTATATATATACACAAACCTTTAGAATATACATAGAAATCAAACTGTAAAGTTTGGTGTATAGTACAGTGCTGCTGAAGTCTAGATTTATGTGCAGGAGAAGAAAAAAAAAAGAGAAAACAGCCCCTTAACTCTCAGCCCCCTTTTGGAGCATAGACATGAAAATGCACTATCCAAACCTAAATGGTTGTAAATTCAAGAAAGCTTTGGAATACGAACCTAAGTTGGAAAATACTAATTATTGCTGAAAACACTTCCAAAAAATAATTGGAATAATCCTGCCCCAGAATAAATCTGGTCAGGCTATTCCTTACACTTCCTCATTCTCATCTCTCTGTTGTAAATATTGCCAGAACACGTGAAACAAGAAGCTAATAAACGCACAATTACGATGGCATATGGTTTGTGTGTGATTTTCATGCCATTTGGTGTATTTTCATATGAATAAAGAATGTTTCCAGTAACATGCTAAACAGGTGTAGCGATTAGCTCCATATAAAATGTTAAATATAACATTTACATCATTGAACATCACTGAAACCCACATTATATCGTGATCAGAAGTAAATACAAACACTCGCTGGCTGTTTAAAGGGAGTTTGGAGTTAAAGTGTAATATTAAGCTTTTATATTGTGTTATGTAGCTTGATGCTAATCGTTGCTCAAATGCACCTGTCACGCCAGGAGCTATATTTCTATCTTTCTATATTTCGATCTAAGGTAAGGTACCAAGAACATGCTTTTTCATTTGTTTGTTTACTAGAAACTTCAATGTAAAGTGGAATAAATGTGGGGTTGATGGGCAATCCAGAATGTCTGAATAGGCTACAATGGCTGAATACAAACAAAATAATTACTATAAAAGAATAACGAGGATCAAGTCATTGGGTTAAAGAAAAGACTTATTATTGCTGAAAACACTTCCAAAAAATAAAAGTATTAAAGTTATGGAAGTTTACATTTACTGTAAATGTAATGTTCTTTACTAAAAAAAATATATTTTATATAAAATACATATCTTACCAAATATTTTTACTTTAAAATTGCTATAAAATGAAGCCATATGTCTAATCAAGTTGTGTTCCAAATTTGAAGTTAATATCACAAAAATGTAAGTTCCTCTGAGATTTTGTTTAGGCTGAAATTCCATTGAAATTAGTTTGATGCGTTCTCCTGTAATACATTAATTAATTTCTATCCAAATTTCACTTCTATCACAAAACCTTGAGACTCTTTCCGATGATATGTGTTCTGTCAAGATTAGAAAAAAGTTGTGATTATAAAGTAGTTCAATTTTGTAATATGAAACATGACACCGCACTCTAGGGGGAGGAGCCCGCTAAAAGGTTTTAAAGTACAGTTTCCATGGTAACGCAATGTCCAATTTCAAAACGGTTTTCACATGATGATTTTAGAGTTAAGCGTTCAAAGGATACCTAATTTATGATGATTACTAAAATATGTGATTTGAAAAAAAGACAACTAAAAAAAACACAAAGCATCCCGCTAGGGGGCCGGTGACAGTTATGGGGTTAAAGAAATGTCATTCAAATATACAGACGGAAATACAGGGAGTGCAGAATTATTAGGCAAATGAGTATTTTGACCACATCATCCTCGTTATGCATGTTGTCGCAAGAAGCGTGTGGAAAAACCAAGGCGCAAAATAACTGCCCGTGAACTGAGAAAAGTCAAGCGTGCAGCTGCCAAGATGCCACTTGCCACCAGTTTGGCCATATTTCAGAGCTGCAACATCACTGGAGTGCCCAAAAGCACAAGGTGTGCAATACTCAGAGACATGGCCAAGGTAAGAAAGGCAGAAAGTCGACCACCACTGAACAAGACACACAAGCTGAAACGTCAAGACTGGGCCAAGAAATATCTCAAGACTGATTTTTCTAAGGTTTTATGGACTGATGAAATGAGAGTGAGTCTTGATGGGCCAGATGGATGGGCCCGTGGCTGGATTGGTAAAGGGCAGAGAGCTCCAGTCCGACTCAGACGCCAGCAAGGTGGAGGTGGAGTACTGGTTTGGGCTGGTATCATCAAAGATGAGCTTGTGGGGCCTTTTCAGGTTGAGGATGGAGTCAAGCTCAACTCCCAGTCCTACTGCCAGTTTCTGGAAGACACCTTCTTCAAGCAGTGGTACAGGAAGAAGTCTGCATCCTTCAAGAAAAACATGATTTTCATGCAGGACAATGCTCCATCACACGCGTCCAAGTACTCCACAGCGTGGCTGGCAAGAAAGGGTATAAAAGAAGAAAATCTAATGATATGGCCTCCTTGTTCACCTGATCTGAACCCCATTGAGAACCTGTGGTCCATCATCAAATGTGCGATTTACAAGGAGGGAAAACAGTACACCTCTCTGAACAGTGTCTGGGAGGCTGTGGTTGCTGCTGCACGCAATGTTGATGGTGAACAGATCAAAACACTGACAGAATCCATGGATGGCAGGCTTTTGAGTGTCCTTGCAAAGAAAGGTGGCTATATTGGTCACTGATTTGTTTTTGTTTGGTTTTTGAATGTCAGAAATGTATATTTGTGAATGTTGAGATGTTATATTGGTTTCACTGGTAAAAATAAATAATTGAAATGGGTATAAATTTGTTTTTTGTTAAGTTGCCTAATAATTATGCACAGTAATAGTCACCTGCACACACAGATATCCCCCTAAAATAGCTAAAACTAAAAACCACTTCCAAAAATATTCAGCTTTGATATTAATGAGTTTTTTGTGTTCATTGACAACATGGTTGTTGTTTAATTATTAATGTTGTAAAATTAATCCTCAAAAATACAACTTGCCTAATAATTCTGCACTCCCTGTATATAGATAAAGTACAATGAAATAATTTGTGTTTTCTTTCCACTAGTCTAAACAAAAACATTATGAAAAGCCAAATAGCCCAACATCTCAAAACGGATTAACTAAAAAATGTCTTATTTTTTTTAGTTCCACACTAATATGGAGCTGCTCTGTTTGTTAAGAATCTAGAGGTTCTGATCATAAACCAAAACCAGTGCACACACTATAATATGAGCCCATACAGTGAGCTAAATGAACCTATCAAGATGTGGGACTGGGTTTATAAATGTTTAAAGGACTTCTGACTGCTGCTGTCGCCTGAAGCGCTTCAAGAACTGCAATACAGCAGGTCTGATTTATTCAGCAGCAGCTCAGAGAGAGAATGAACATCATTCATGGACTGAGGGGAAACATCACAAATCAGTGAGGAAACACAATATCACACAAATCACGATGTATATGCGACACAAAGCTAGTGGTGGAGTGATATGGGATTTTGATGACTAAAGCTAGTGCTGACAGAGCAGGTTGACAGATGGCTGATACAGTGTAGGAACTGTTAGTCATCAGAATGGCACTAAGATCGATCACATGTGAATGCTTAAGGTTTAAGGAGTGTAGATTAATGAGATATTGACAGTAACAGCTAATTAACAGCTCTCACACACACACACACACACACAGCAAGCCAAGCAAAACACTGAAATCATAGCATGTCTTGCGAACTTAAGAGGTACACCGAATCTCTAGGTTTCAGAAAAAAGTGACAACAACATGATGAGCCTTGCATAGCCACAACTTTTACGATTGCCATGAAGTCATATCATGGCAAGGAACTACCAGAAACCGACCAACCACAGATTGTCTTGACGTGTAGGTCAATAATGTGATGCAGATTTTCTTGCCTATCTATTAATGCATTCAAATATACACTAAAAAAAAAATTCATACATACACTCTAAAAAAAAAAGGTTCTATATGGCACCAAAAATGGTTCTTCGTCGTAATCATAGAGGAACCACTTTTGGTGCTATATAGCACCATATCTTAACATGTTATGTATATGGTAGCGGTGCTATATAGCACCATACACTCTAAAAAAAACAGGTTCTATATGGCACCAAAAATGGTTCTTGGCTCGTAATCATAGGGGAACCTTTTTTAGTGCTATATAGCACCAATTTTGGTGCTTCAGTGGTTCTTCAGCAGTTCTTCAGAGGTTCTTAACCGGTTCTTTGACTAAGGTGCTATATAGCACCTCTGAAGAACCGCTGAAGAACCACTGAAGCACCAAAATTGGTGCTATATAGCACTAAAAAAGGTTCCCCTATGATTACGAGCCAAGAACCATTTTTGGTGCCATATAGAACCTTTTTTTTTTAGAGTGTAGTTAGCGGACCTTACAGGGAGTGCAGAATTATTAGGCAACTTAACAAAAAACAAATTTATACCCATTTCAATTATTTATTTTTACCAGTGAAACCAATATAACATCTCAACATTCACAAATATACATTTCTGACATTCAAAAACCAAACAAAAACAAATCAGTGACCAATATAGCCACCTTTCTTTGCAAGGACACTCAAAAGCCTGCCATCCATGGATTCTGTCAGTGTTTTGATCTGTTCACCATCAACATTGCGTGCAGCAGCAACCACAGCCTCCCAGACACTGTTCAGAGAGGTGTACTGTTTTCCCTCCTTGTAAATCGCACATTTGATGATGGACCACAGGTTCTCAATGGGGTTCAGATCAGGTGAACAAGGAGGCCATATCATTAGATTTTCTTCTTTTATACCCTTTCTTGCCAGCCACGCTGTGGAGTACTTGGACGCGTGTGATGGAGCATTGTCCTGCATGAAAATCATGTTTTTCTTGAAGGATGCAGACTTCTTCCTGTACCACTGCTTGAAGAAGGTGTCTTCCAGAAACTGGCAGTAGGACTGGGAGTTGAGCTTGACTCCATCCTCAACCCGAAAAGGCCCCACAAGCTCATCTTTGATGATACCAGCCCAAACCAGTACTCCACCTCCACCTTGCTGGCGTCTGAGTCGGACTGGAGCTCTCTGCCCTTTACCAATCCAGCCACGGGCCCATCCATCTGGCCCATCAAGACTCACTCTCATTTCATCAGTCCATAAAACCTTAGAAAAATCAGTCTTGAGATATTTCTTGGCCCAGTCTTGACGTTTCAGCTTGTGTGTCTTGTTCAGTGGTGGTCGACTTTCTGCCTTTCTTACCTTGGCCATGTCTCTGAGTATTGCACACCTTGTGCTTTTGGGCACTCCAGTGATGTTGCAGCTCTGAAATATGGCCAAACTGGTGGCAAGTGGCATCTTGGCAGCTGCACGCTTGACTTTTCTCAGTTCACGGGCAGTTATTTTGCGCCTTGGTTTTTCCACACGCTTCTTGCGACCCTGTTGACTATTTTGAATGAAACGCTTGATTGTTCGATGATCACGCTTCAGAAGCTTGGCTATTTTAAGACTGCTGCATCCCTCTGCAATATATCTCACTATTTTTGACTTTTCTGAGCCTGTCAAGTCCTTCTTTTGACCCATTTTGCCAAAGGAAAGGAAGTTGCCTAATAATTATGCACACCTGATATAGGGTGTTGATGTCATTAGACCACACCCCTTCTCATTACAGAGATGCACATCACCTAATATGCTTAATTGGTAGTAGGCTTTCCAGCCTATACAGCTTGGAGTAAGACAACATGCGTAACGAGGATGATGTGGTCAAAATACTCATTTGCCTAATAATTCTGCACTCCCTGTAGTCAAAGAACCTCTGAAGAACCGCTGAAGAACCACTGAAGCACCAAAATTGGTGCTATATAGCACTTAAAAAGGTTCCCCTATGATTACGAGCCAAGAACCATTTTTGGTGCCATATAGAACCTTTTTTTTTTTAGAGTGTACAGTGACTTGACACCTCTTCTATGATTAGAATTTTGACATGTTTTAATTACAATACATTATGATATTCTGTCAAGGTGATACAACTGTCCTCATGTTCAGTTGTTGTTTTAGTTTAGTTTTGTCATGGTTGCGAAGCATGTTTTCTGGTTGTAATAGTTACTTATTGACCTAACCCATTTCATCCTCCTGTTCCTCATTTAGATCATTAGTTCCTAGAGTCCTCAGTTTCAGTTGCTCTTTGTCTGATGTCGAATGTGCCTTAGTACAGGGGTTTTCAAACTTTTTATGTGTGTGGACCACTAGTTGTAATCAAGAAATTTTGCGGACCACCTCATAATACACATAATAAAATATATGTCTACACACAGACCTACCTGAATTAATCTGCACCTCTAAATAGGCTTACTAGCACTAAAACTAAAACTGGTCATCACATCAGTACAACAGGCTTGTTAAAAGAAAGTTTACTGTATACAACGGTTGCCACATATTTATTTTATTTATTTACTCAAGTGCATAATCAGGTTCATTTAAACAACGGGCTTATTTTGCAATGGAGTATGAAATCTATACAGTAATAAGAACACTTGGATATAGTCAACATTTCAAAACCTTTGGCAAATTTAGGGAATTATTAGAGTTATTATTTAAAGTTTACAAGTCCTCAAAAAGTGAGGCACTGAACTTGAACGTCACGGCCGAGCGCCACTAGCTTATTTTAGTAATCATACAATAACTTGACAATTTAATTTAAATTTCATATCAATATAGGCCTACATATTCTTTTTACTTTTTATGGGAATTTCCTGGTAAAATGAAGGTAAAAAAAATATTTTATTTTGCCTTTCCACGGACCACCTGCAGTATCCTCACGGACCACTAGTGGTCCGCGGACCACAGTTTGGGAATGGCTGCCTTAGTACACTGTTTTATTGATTCTTCCTTTTGGATTACTCTCTTTAGTTTTTGTAAATAAAGTTTTTGCTGCCAATAGATCTGATACGCTTGCCTTGTCTTCTTCCTCAGCCCGAACAGTACAGAACACCAGACCACAGAAAGGATAATAAAATGGATACAGCAGGAGCATTTCCATTCCAGTTCCAGAGCCCACACCAAACGCGAATAATGAGCCTGAGCCCACCCCAGACCCAGTGCCAGAGCCTATGCCCGCAACGAATCCAGAGCCTGCCACCTAGTCTGACCAGGTGTGTGAACTTGTTCCTACATCCTTCCCAGTGGGAGTTTTGGTGGAGCTGGACGAAGAAGTTGGCGGTCACCCCCATTTCCCAATATTGGAGTTTAGTCTACCTCAGTCTGGAGTGATTGATTTCCTGATTACTTCCTGTGTCCAAGTCCTTCCTCTTCCGTTGGTTCTGCCCAACCCCAAGAATTCTTCGGCTTCTTCTATGTCTTCACCAGTCCCGCCTGGCCCTAAAGTCTTCTTCGTCTGGATCCACCCGGCTCCAAGTATTCTTTGTTTCCACTTGTTCCTCCCAGCTTCAAGTCTTCTTCACCACCACTGGTTCCGCCCAGCTCCAAGTCTCCTTCATTGCTGATGGTTCTGAATAAACCCAAATCTCCTTCGTCATTGCTGGTCCCGCCCAGTGTCCAACTCCCTCCTCCTACAAATAAGCAGTCCACCTTGGTGTTTGGATCCCCTGACTCCGCCTCGCATCTTCGAGCCCACTACTCCACCTTGTCTTGACGTGTAGGTCAATAATGTGATGCAGATTTTCTTGCCTATCTATTAATGCATTCAAATACACACTAAAAAAAAATTCATACATACACTCTAAAAAAAAAAGGTTCTATATGGCACCAAAAATGGTTCTTGGCTCGTAATCATAGGGGAACCTTTTTTAGTGCTATATAGCACCAATTTTGGTGCTTCAGTGGTTCTTCAGCAGTTCTTCAGAGGTTCTTAACCGGTTCTTTGACTAAGGTGCTATATAGCACCTTTGAAGAACCGCTGAAGCACCAAAATTGGTGCTATATAGCACTAAAAAAGGTTCCCCTATGATTACGAGCCAAGAACCATTTTTGGTGCCATATAGAACCTTTTTTTTTTTAGAGTGTAGTTAGCGGACCTTAGTCAAAGAACCGGTGAAGAACCTCTGAAGAACCGCTGAAGAACCACTGAAGCACCAAAATTGGTGCTATATAGCACTTAAAAAGGTACCCCTATGATTACGAGCCAAGAACCATTTTTGGTGCCATATAGAACCTTTTTTTTTTTAGAGTGTACAGTGACTTGACACCTCTTCTATGATTAGAATTTTGACATGTTTTAATTACAATACATTATGATATTCTGTCAAGGTGATACAACTGTCCTCATGTTCAGTTGTTGTTTTAGTTTAGTTTTGTCATGGTTGCGAAGCATGTTTTCTGGTTGTAATTATTACTTATTGACCTAACCCATTTCATCCTCCTGTTCCTCATTTAGATCATTAGTTCCTAGAGTCCTCAGTTTCAGTTGCTCTTTGTCTGATGTCGAATGTGCCTTAGTACACTGTTTTATTGATTCTTCCTTTTGGATTACTCTCTTTAGTTTTTGTAAATAAAGTTTTTGCTGCCAATAGATCTGATACGCTTGCCTTGTCTTCTTCCTCAGCCCGAACAGTACAGAACACCAGACCACAGAAAGGATAATAAAATGGATACAGCAGGAGCATTTCCATTCCAGTTCCAGAGCCCACACCAAACGCGAATAATGAGCCTGAGCCCACCACAGACCCAGTGCCAGAGCCTATGCCCGCAACGAATCCAGAGCCTGCCACCTAGTCTGACCAGGTGTGTGAACTGGTTCCTACATCCTTCCCAGTGGGAGTTTTGGTGGAGCTGGACAAAGAAGTTGGCGGTCACCCCCATTTCCCAGAATTGGAGTTTTGTCTACCTCAGTCTGGAGTGATTGATTTCCTGATGACTTCCTGTGTCCATGTCCTTCCTCTTCCGTTGGTTCTGCCCAACCCCAAGAATTCTTCGGCTTCTTCTATGTCTTTACCAGTCCCGCCTGGCCCTAAAGTCTTCTTCGTCTGGATCCACCCGGCTCCAAGTATTCTTTGTTTCCACTTGTTCCTCCCAGCTTCAAGTCTTCTTCACCACCACTGGTTCCGCCCAGCTCCAAGTCTCCTTCATGGCTGATGGTTCTGAATAAACCCAAATCTCCTTCGTCATTGCTGGTCCCGCCCAGTGTCCAACTCCCCCCTCCTCCAAGTAAGCAGTCCACCTTGGTGTTTGGATCCCCTGACTCCGCCTCGCATCTTCGAGCCCACTACTCCACCTTGCTCCGTCGACCTGTCTGTTCCACCTTGGCTCCTTGCTCCCTCAGCTCCTCCTGGAACTGTCGTCCTCTGGCTCCACCAGGATCTCTCGTCTCTTCGGCACCATCCGTGGTCAGTCACCGCCCCTTCGGTTTTGTCTGGTTCCTCCTTCCAACGGCTCCACCTCAGTCCTTCGGCACCCTGGCTCCACCTTGGCTCCATGTCTTGGTCCATCGGACACTGCCTGGGTCTCCACAACTCCTAGCGTCCCCTCAGCCGGCCAGGCTCATGTCTCCACCCTGGCTCCTTCCATTGGTTCCTCTGTGGGTCACCATCCTCCTGGCTGGCTTCTGGGTCGCTCTGGGCTCTCATCCGCTGCCAGCTCTTCCATGGTCTCATCCACTGCCAGCTTCCCCATGGTCTCTTCTGTTATTAGTATACCTTTCAATATCATCTGTGCTCCTGCGTAGGCATCAGGAGCCGCCTTCTGGAGGAAGAGAGTAATGTCACGTTCCGTTGTGGTTTTAGTTCAGTTTTCATGGACTTTTTGTTTGTTTTCCTTTGTTTTTGTATAATTAAGTTTTTACTGCTAATAGATCACTGCATGAATAAAATATATGTATGTATAAAATATATGAATAAAATGAGTAAAATAACTACTATTGTAATATATTTTAAAATGTAATGTATTCCTGTGAGCAAGGCTGAATTTTCAGCATCATTACTCCAGTCTCCAGTGTCACATGATCCTTCAGAAATCATTGTAATATGATGATTTGCTGCTCAAGAAACCTTTTTTTACAATTATCAATGATGAAAATATCTTTCTGTTTAATATCTTTGTGGAACTCAGGAAATTACATAATAGAAAAAAACACTCACAGGTCCATTAAAGACCACAAGATCAATTAAGCATCTTATAATATACGATAACTTTACCTTTTTGTGATGTGGCAAAGTTGTGGTTCAACGCCCCAAAAACATGATTTGATGTTATATTTGTTAGAAAATATATTTTATGCATTTTATTTATTTATTTTTATAATGATTAAGACTGTGTTTGTGTATGCACACCACATGCCATTTTTATAGCCACTGAAAAAATTGAAATGGCATAGTTTGTCAAAATCACCATATGTGAGAAAAGTGAGAGCATTTCTGAGAATTTGGCACATGTTTTTAAACTAGATTTTTAAGAGATTTTTTTTCTATTTCTTTTTCTCTTTTCTTACTTGTCACTGACCTTTATCTGAAATAATAGTCCAGTTAGAAATCACCAATAAAACAATGTCTATAGACCACCTGGTGGCAGGAAGAGGCAGTTCTGCATCATTTATATTTAATCATTTAGAAGACGCTTTTATCCAAAGCCACTTACAAATGAGGAGAACAATAGAAACTGTTAAACCAATAAAAGTGCAACACTACATTAGCAGTCTATGGAAGCTTCCATATACAGAATAAAATAAAAAAAGTAATTGCCAATTTTTATCCCATAATTCTGAGGAAAAAAAAAATCTGAATTGTGATATACATAAACTCAAAATTCTGACTCGTTTATATACCGCAATTCCAACTTTTTTTCTCAGAATTGTGATATAAACTCATGTAGCTTTATAGTTTACATCAAATTCATACTTTAATAGAAAGGTAATCCTTGCAGGTTTTATCAGTCCAGTGTCGTGCAACCATAAACGTCAGCATTTAGCTTCAAAGGACATCTTCCTCCTCTTGTTACCACTGTTTTTCTGTCACCTTTGTGCGTGCACAACTGCAGTGACGTAATCTGACAGTCACTGAACGAACTGAAGCTGAAACTCCATTATATTTAATGCTAAAGATTTTAAATATAAGGATAGTCTAAACTTAAAATTAGATGTCAATTTTAAAAACAGTGTCTTTCTTCTACCAAAAAGCACTCTGAGGTCTGACACACCTGTGCAAACAATAAGCTACGTATGCGAGCATGTGCCTGTGTGTGTCTGAGGGTGCTTAACAGGGACTAAAAATCCATTTACTATGCAAACAGTTCTACATCCAAACCTAAAAAACAGTCAATGTGACCAACGTGTGTACCCCAAAGGATTAGAATGTTTTGCTTACGTTCCCATTAAGTTCTGAAAACATTATTTCTGAACGTTCTCTGAACATTTTAAAACGCCCAGTTCACTTCAAAATTAAAATTTATTCACCCCCATCTTATCCAAGATGTTCATGTCTTTCTTTCTTCAGTCGAAAAGAAATTACATTTTTTGAGGAAAGCATTCCAGGATTTTTCTCCACATCATAGACTTTTTTTGGTTTTGGTTCCTTGCTTCCTCTGTCGCCTTTGACTTTGGCTTGCTCAGTTGGGGGACACTAAATATTCAACTATATTACTGATCAGCTCATTTTCAATCATCATAAAGTCATAATTAAGAGATAAAAAGTAAAAAAAATAAATTTAAAAGTCATAATGAGATAAAAAGTCGAAAATACGACATGCTAAGTCATTGTGAGATGAACAGTCGAAGTTAGGACTTTAAAAATTCAGAGATAAAAAATCTAAATGTTTTATTTAAAGGCTCTAAATTATGATTAAAAGTCCTAATTATGAGATAAAAAGCTGAAATTAGATTTTAAAAAGTCTAAATTATGACCAAAACACACACTAAGACATTTAAGAAATGAAATCATGCTTGTTGATTTTTTTTAATGCGCTTTTAATTCACACTTATTATAATAATATTTATAATATTTACATTATTGTTTTCATTTTGTGCAATATTATTTTTTACATGCGTTTTTACATTTTGAAATCAGTTTTTACAACAGAAATTAATCAATCAAAAACTTACTTTAGCTTTTCATCTAAAACAAAATTAATTTCTTATCATCACTGTAAAGCTGCTTTGAAGTAATCTGTGTGTGAAAAGCGCTATAGAAATAAAGCTGACTTGACTTCAATGGTAACCAAAATGTTGAAGGTCCAAATCAATGCAGTTTCAAAGGGTTTCAGAGGCTTTTCCTCTGCGCGATCCCAGACGAGGAATAGGGTCTTATCTAGCCAAACCATCGGTCATAAAACAATTTTTTTTAAATTATATATATATATATATATATATATATATATATATATATATATATATATATATATATATATATATATATATATATATATATATATATATATATATATATATATACATACACACATACACACTCACCTAAAGGATTATTAGGAACACCATACTAATACTGTGTTTGACCCCCTTTCGCCTTCAGAACTGCCTTAATTCTACGTGGCATTGATTCAACAAGGAGCTGAAAGCATTCTTTAGAAATGTTGGCCCATATTGATAGGATAGCATCTTGCAGTTGATGGAGATTTGTGGGATGCACATCCAGGACATGAAGCTCCCGTTCCACCACATCCCAAAGATGCTCTATTGGGTTGAGATCTGGCGACTGTGGGGGCCATTTTAGTACAGTGAACTCATTGTCATGTTCAAGAAACCAATTTGAAATGATTCGAGCTTTGTGACATGGAGCATTATCCTGCTGGAAGTAGCCATCAGAGGATGGGCACATGGTGGTCATAAAGGGATGGACATGGTCAGAAACAATGCTCAGGTAGGCCGTGGCATTTAAACGATGCCCAATTGGCACTAAGGGGCCTAAAGTGTGCCAAGAAAACATCCCCCACACCATTACACCACCACCACCAGCCTGCACAGTGGTAACAAGGCATGATGGATCTTTTTCCCAAATAGGAAAAAGATTCTGTTTACGCCAAATTCTGACTCTACCATCTGAATGTCTCAACAGAAATCAAGACTCATCAGACCAGGCAACATTTTTCCAGTCTTTACTTTAACTGTCCAATTTTGGTGAGCTCGTGCAAATTGTAGCCTCTTTTTCCTATTTGTGATGGAGATGAGTGGTACCCGGTGGGGTCTTCTGCTGTTGTAGCCCATTCGCCTCAAGGTTGTGCGTGTTGTGGCTTCACAAATGCTTTGCTGCATACCTCGGTTGTAACGAGTGGTTATTTCAGTCAAAGTTGCTCTTCTATCAGCTTGAATCAGTCGGCCCATTCTCCTCTGACCTCTAGCATCAACAAGGCATTTTGGCCCACAGGACTGCCGCATACTGGATGTTTTTCCCTTTTCACACCATTCTTTGTAAACCCTAGAAATGGTTTTGTGTGAAAATCCCAGTAACTGAGCAGATTGTGAAATACTCAGACCGGCCCGTCTGGCACCAACAACCATGCCACGCTCAAAATTGCTTAAATCACCTTTCTTTCCCATTCTGACATTCAGTTTGGAGTTCAGGAGATTGTCTTGACCAGGACCACACCCCTAAATGCATTGAAGCAACTGCCATGTGATTGGTTGATTAGATAATTGCATTAATGAGAAATTGAACAGGTGTTCCTAATAATCCTTTAGGTGAGATATATATATATATGTGAAGACTAATACAAACATCCTTTAACAAAAAAAGGTAGAACAACGTTTTCGGATGATTTTGAAGTTGGAGATGGAGTGTTTTATGGTAAAGGGCGTTTGTATTAGCCCTCGCACGTTCGCTTGGCGTGGTACTTCTGCCAACGTCTAGCGTGACCTTTACAATGTGATTACACAATCCCTGGTGAATGCAGAGCAGCGCAAGATGAGCAATTTAGGTTAAAAAGTATATAATAATTTTTTTTTTTAATGACGATGTTTGTCTAGATAAGACCCTATTCCTCGTCTGGGATCATGCAGAGTCTCTGAAGCCCTTCCTTTGAAACTGCATTGATTTGGACCTTCAACATTTTTGGTTGTCATGGAGTCCATTATGTGGAGAAAAATCCTGAAATGTTTTCCTCAAAAAACGCAATTTCTTTTCGACTAAAGACATGAACATCTTGGATGAGATGGGGGTAAGTAAATTATCAAATGTACTGTCTAGCGTGACCTTTCCGACGTGATTGGGCAATCACTGGCGAGAAGTAGAGCAACGCTTTAGGTTAAAAAGTATATATATATATTTTTTTTTTTTTTTTGAAAATGGCAGATGGTTTAGCTAGATAAGACCCTATTCCTCGTCTGGGATCGTGCAGAGCCTCTGAAGCCATTCTAAGCACTTTGATTTGCCATTGAAGTCCATTATATGGAGAAAAATCTGAAATGTTTTCCTTAAAAAAACTTCATTTCTTTTTTACTGAAGAAAGAAAGACACAAACATCTTGGATGAGATGGGGGTGAGTAAATTATCAGGAAATTTTCATTTTGACGTGAACTAATCCTTTAAGATACAAGATACGTCTACTGTGAAATTACTGTGAAAGTAATACTTAATTAACCTGGAATATACTGTAATTTCACACTAAAACAGTGAAGCCAAAGTTCTGAGAACGTCTCCTGTTAGCTGGGTAGCAAGTACTTTTGCTCAAACTAAAGGGTTAATGATTTGAACAACCTCCCAACTTCAGGTTTTAATTAAACTCGGGCATTTATGGACTTCCTCGCCTTATTCTCAATCTTCAAGATTTGTATTTTGAAACAGTACTGAACTAAACACTCAACTAATTTCATCCTCAATAGTTAAATTTATGACGTTCATATAATTCAAAAAGCAATCAATCTGATGTGGTCGGAGTCAGAGGGGAAATCAGACACAGCTCCACTCAAGACATCTGGACGTCGCTGTTGTGCATCTATCGCGCCATCAAAACAATGGCAGGTAAAAGGAGATAAAGACAGGAATGGAGAGAGTTGAGTGTGGACATAATTTCAACAGACCTGTGTCCATCTGCCTTAGATGTGTAAATATTGATCCACAGCAAGATGGAGCCATTCATTGCAGGAAGAGCCGGCCGGAGCCCATTAGAGTGTGTCATAAACGCATTACACACAAATCTCTGCCCCGTGTTTGATAACGAGACTACAGTGTTTGTTAACTGCTTTATAATGTTGGATATATACGAGATGCCCTGTTTCTAGGCGATCATGGGCAGAGTCCCGAGACTCACAGTACTGCTATAATTACAAATTCTTAAAGTTCACCCAAAAATTGTGTCATCATTTACAATTGTATCATTCCAAACCTGTATGAGATTCTTCTGTGGAACACAAAAGGAAACGTTTGGAAACTGACTGTTCTTCACAATGAAAAGCATACAGAGACCAGTGGCTAGGGCTGCTCGGTTATGGTAAAAAAGCATAATCACGATTATTTTGCTCAATATTGAAATCACGATTATTTAACACGATTATTGGTGGGTGATATGATCGGTAATATTATAATAAGATCCCCTTCCTAAGTCACTAGGGGAGCGAAATCTGAGCGGCTCGTTTACTGGGTACTGAGTAACTTTTACAAAGTTACTGGGTTGTCCTTTTTCACGTTTTGGTAGATGCACCGGGGACTAGTGTTGTCAAAAGTATAGACCGTGATACCAAGTCTGTACTGAAATTAAAAAAATGTGACGCTTTGAGCGCTGTTGAGCGGAATCGTAAACTCCTCTGACTGAACATCAAATAGGCATGTGCCGGTATCAAGTTTTCATGTTGCGATTAATTTTTTTGAAGCTTTTATCACGGTATTCGGTATTATCACGGTATTGAAATTCGTTGCAAAAAAAGTGTTGTCATACTATAACAGGTTTAATAACTTTCTTATAACAAAAGTACTGAACATTTAAATACAATAAAGAAATACACAAAAATGTATAAAGTAAACATATTTAAAACAGATTAAAGTGCTAACGAATTATAGCTAAATGAACAATAGGTAACACTTTACAATAAGGTCTCACTAGTTATTACATTAACATTAACAAAAGCGACTAGCTACATTTATACAGAAGTTATTATTCTTTGATAACGTATAGTTAAAAAAAAGCAACTGTTACGTAATGTTAGCTCAGGTCCATTAAATAATACAGTTACAACTTTTGATTTTAATAATGTGTTATTAAATGGTGAAATTTACATTTAACTAAGATTAATAAATGCTTTAGAAGTATTTTTCATTGTCAGTTTTTTAATGAATGAACTAATGTTAAATAATAGAGCCTTATTGTAAAGTGTGTGACTCAACAACAAAAAATCAGAACATATTCAAACAATATCTAGGGCATGTAGTCCAGATTAAAGTATAGCCTTAAGTCTTTAAGTATTAAAGTATTTGGTTATGTGATGAGCACCATAGTAAATAAAGAAAATGGTTTTGTTTACGAGGGTTACCGGGGAAACGGCTGCATTTCTGCTGTGTCAGCGCCCTCTGCTGTCAGAGAGTGAATGTGCACTTCAGCGGCTCCTTCACGCGTTCAGCCATGTGCTCATGCACGTTGAGTTTGTTTACATCAGTGCGTTCCTCTTTGACGTGTTCATTTTAAACGGTTAAAATGCATTCTAAGAAATCGAAATAATATGTAATAAATAATTATTTACGGTATTTTGAAGTGCCCACGGTAACAATATCTTGCATGTTCATTATTGTGATATATCGTATTACCGTGTACCGGCACATGTCTAACATCAAATATGTCTGTGAACAGCTTATGAACAGCTAATGAACAGCTAATGAACAGCTTTCCTATAGCTCAAACAGTAGAGCATGGCGCTAGCAACGTCAAGGTCATGGGTTCGATTCACAGGGAAAGCAAGAATTGACAAAAAAATGTAAAAAATGTGTACCTTGAATGCAATGTAAGTCGCTTTGGATAAAAGCGTCTGCCAAATGCATAAATGTAAATGAAATGTAAATGTCTGTGATTGGCTACAATGATCAGCGCTTCACAAACATGTTATAAACATACATCAATGACGCTTTTCACAGAGCGCTTACACAGATACACACAGAGCGCTTGAAACCGCTTTCAAAACACTTTCAAACACTTCCGTGTGCTTTCAAATGCTCCCGTGCGTTGATCATTGTAGCCAATCATAGACACATCCGATGATGAACACAATGTTCAGTCAGAGGTGTTTACGATTCCAGCTCAACAGCGCTCAAAGCGGTAAATTTTTTAAATTTCAGTACCGACTTGGTACCGCGGTCTGTGCTTTTGACAACACTACTGGTGACCCGATTATAGCACTTAAACACAGAAAAAGTCAGCTTTTCATGATATGTCCCCTTTAAAGGGATTATTCACCCTAAAACAGTGGTGTAAAGCAGGGTTCCCCAAACTACGGCCCGCCCCCACATTTGGACCGGCCCTCTGAACCAGAGTCCTGCACGGGCGGGTACCCGACGGGTGATCCGCGAATATTGCTGAAACGGGTGAAAAAAACATCCTAACTGTGTCAGATACGGGTGCGGGTCGGACAAGGGACAAACACGGGTCTAAACACGGGTTTAGACGAATATATATATAAAAATATATGCATGTATATTGTAGATGTGTTCCTAAAAAAAGTTTTATTTGTGGCCGTGCGGCGCGCGCGTGTGCCCTCATAGGAGATTCACAACCGCGCGCGATCTGCCTGCACTGCAGTCGTCGAGATGGATCCTGAGCAGTTGAAGAAAAGATAGCCGCAAATGTGGAACTTCATCGCTGAGGATGCACGCAGATAACTGTGGTAACAAACCAAGCACACGCAGTTCTAGCGAACAGTATTTTTGAGTACATGTAATCAGTTACTATACTTAAAGGGATAGTTCACCCAAAAATGAAAATTAGCCCATAATTTACTCACCCTCAAGTCATCCTAGGTGTATATGACATTCTTCTTTCAGACGAATAAAATCTGAGTTATATTACAAAAGTCCAGGCTAATCCAAGCATTAGAATTGGATTCATAGTTGCTCTGTTTTTGAAGTCCATATAAAGTGCGGCTCTGGGGTGTTAATAAAGGCCTTCTGAAGCGAATCGATGCGTTTGTGTAAGAAAAATGTCCATATTTAAAACTTCATCAAGGAAACTTTCGACCGAACGCCTTCCTTGTTAAATTTATGGAAAAATAGTTGAAAGTTCCCCTGCCGATCGAAAGACTAACACAACCAGGTCCGCTCGTCAGACGTCACGTACACATCTTGAGTTTCCCTGTCAACATTCAACACTTTTCCACAGAAGGCGTTCGGTCGAAAGTTTACTTGATAAAGTTATAAATATGGACATTTTTCTTACACAAACGCATCGATTCGCTTCAGAAGGCCTTTATTAACACCCCAGAGCCGCGTGGAGCAGTTATTTGACGGACAGATGCACTTTTTATGGACTTCAAAAACAGAGCAACTATTAATCCAATTAATGCTTGGATTAGCCTGGACTTTTGTAATATAGCTCCGATTTTATTCGTCTGAAAGAAGAATGTCATACACACCTAGGATGACTTGAGGGTGAGTAAATTATGGGCTAATTTTCATTTTTGGGTGAACTATCCCTTTAAGTATCTTTTTGCAGTTTGTAGCTTTACTGAGTATCTAACTCACCTTTTTCTGCAGTAGTTTATTTCTGCAACATTGATTTCTACAGGTCATCGAAGGTACTGCAGCATATCTTGTGCGTTTTTCTCTTGCCCACCCAAACTTGTCAACAAAGCTGCTTCACACGAATGCGAGTGCATTAGCAGGTAGTTGTTGAATCGCAGGGTTTCATATATGAGATGAGGACATGACTGCAGCCGGTGATGAGGCCGAAACCAGTGTTCAGTGTTCGATTTCATTTTACTTAACATTATTTTATCCGTTATAAGAGCCTTTTAAGCACTTGAGCTTAATTGACTTGAATGTTTGTAGACGTTTAAGAGGCTGTTCTGTTGACTTTGATTTAATGAATATTGAAGTGTTCCATTTCATTTCGATTTTAGAAAATAAACGTGATTGCTCTCGTCACAAATCAACTGTTTCTTGTTTTTCACTGGCATGTGTCTTAGGTTTTGAGGACTAGTGCATCTTTGAGCCTACAGTCAGTACAGGTAAAATACTTAAAGCTACACTGTGTAACTTTTTTAGTTTATTCTTAGCTAAAAACACTTAGTTCTTTCAAAAATATATGTGCTCATTAATGTATATTTACTTCTTTCAAGTAATAAAGTATTCTCTTAAGTTTATAATATGCCATTGAAAATACATACGGGTAAGGGGTTCGAATGGGGGTTGCCCCTCCATCTTGAAAGTACATTAGCCAAAGAGGGACATACCCGTAAATTCAAGCTTCGCCTTTCACGTTTTAACACTCTGTAACAAGTAGAAAAATAGCGTGGCCCCTTTAAGAGCGTTCGCCCAGGTTGGAGCGTGTGTGTGTGTGTGTGTGTGTGCACTGCGCCTCGAGCTCCCATGTGTGCGGATTATTTTCTGTCTTCTGTTGCTAACATTCATTTATTGTTGTTTTGTTGGGTAATGCTGTGGACGGAAGTGGAGTTTGTGCCGGACTCTTGTGGGGGGTTCTGCGGGGAATAAAGTGCGGGCTGTTTGATGTCAATCGCCTCCGTGTTTGCATCGACTCCAGTTGCGTTGAGTGAGCTATCCGTATTTTTCACCCGGACACACGCGTTACAACTCGATGGCGAATGTGAAGAGGGGGATTGCTGGATCGAACTGGAAGCCATGTTAATCTTGGACTAAATCGGCCACCGTAGGAGTTAAAACGAAATCGGAATTGGGAGGAAAAGAAACTAATATTTACTGGATGGTCATATACCCTTTCACCGCTAGATGGGGGAAAATATTACACAGTGTAGCTCTAAGTACTGTTAAAATCAGATACTCTTTGCCCCAGTTTCACAGACAAGGCTTAAGCTAGTCCCAGACTAAAATGCATGTTTGAGCTTTTTTAACTGAAAGTGTTCATCTTCAAAACACAAATTAAGATGCATTTTAATATTACCTCATAATGTTTCTTCTATTCATCAAAAAGTAGAAACAGACATTTTAATGGCCATATAAATTGAGCAGTTTATCAACTGTACTAGGGCTGAACGATTAATTGCATTTGCGATAATATCGCGATATGATAAAACACGATTTCCTAACTGCAAAGGCTGCGATTACAGTCTGGTCACGTGACACGTGAGAGTAAAGTCTGCAGAAGAAGAAGCAACTTGGCACGTTACACATATCATATGCCTGGCCTAAAAGGATCTATCTAATATTGTGTTGTTCATACTGTAGGCTACTGTCATCTCTACTGTCATCTGTTATTTTCATCCCGGAGTCAAATCACCTTAGTTTGGCTTTCCCAGGGACGCTGTAGAGATCATTGAGCGCATACATCTCCCGTTAAGAGGCGTGACCTTTCCACGTGCGCTAAGCTGCTGTCGAATCACAACACAGGAACCGCTGGCACAATCAGAACTCGTTACGTATTTCTGAAGGAGGGACTTCATAGAATAAAGGAACTCATCAGCCGTTTTTAGGACAGTGAAAACAGCGGTGTACAGATGAGTAAATTGTGTTAAAAATACTGTGTTTTTTTACACGTGAAACATGAACACATGTTATATTGCACACTGTAAACACAATCAAAGCTTCAAAAAACACGAAGAACGCGACCTTTAATCTGTTTTTGATGTTCCAAATAATGGTTCAATAGCTTAGATACATTACTCACGCACACATACAAAGTGAATAGCAGTGGTTATTTCTATGAAATTATTTTGTCTGTTACTCTCAGTTACCAATAATAATAATAATACTTTTCTTATTTTGTCACACGTAAGCACAATCCCTAAATTGAACTGAGATAGATGGGTGCCCTAGTGAAAATTGTTTATACCTCATCTCACATGAAATTGAACTGCTAAGTCATAAACATATTTTAAAAGCCTTCCTGATATAAATTAGTATACATTTAATTTCATATAGTAATTAATAATGCAACACTAATTTGTGATAAAATCACTAATGACTTGTTTAAGACTTGGAGCTTAAAGTTGAGGACTTGCAACTTGACTTGAGACTTGACTCGAGACTTGAATGTAAAGACTCGAGACTTACTTGTGACTTGCCAAACAATGATTTGGTCCCACCTCTACCGAACACATCTTCCTTTCTTAAAGGTTTCGTTCTTCGTGTTTTTTTGAAGCTTTGATTGTGTTTACAGTGTGCAATATAACATGTGTTCATGTTTCACGTGTAAAAAAAACAGTATTTTTAACACAATTTACTCATCTGTACACCGCTGTTTTCACTGTCCTAAAAACGGCTGATGAGTTCCTTTATTCTATGAAGTCCCTCCTTCAGAAATACGTAACGAGTTCTGATTGTGCCAGCGGTTCCCGTGTTGTGATTTGACCGCAGCTTAGCAAACGTTGCACGGTTCCTGTGTTGTGATTCGACAGCAGCTTAGCAAACGTGGAAAGGTCACGCCTCTTAACGGGAGATGTATGCGCTCAATGATCTCTACAGCGTCCCTGGGAAAGCCAAACAAAGGTGATTTGACTCCGGGATGAAAATAACAGCGTCTCGACGACATGGCGACAAACAGACTCAAAAGCAAAACTTCCTTTTCTCCACACGACACGTCCTCTTCTCCACGTGGGACAGCAACAAGACCACGCCCCCTTTTTTCGCGTATTCTTGTGGGCGGAGGTTAGTCTGTTCTACTGACGTCATTAATGAAGGAAGTACCAGGATGTAGTCCAAGCCAGCCGTTCGCTGTAGGCTTTGAAAGGGAACTTCTGTTAAATAAAATATCTCGCTTGGCATTAAACTTTGAGCTTTATAATTGTACAGGTATTATTTATGCTCTAACAGAAACATTACACACTAACTAAAGTTTGAACAAGGGGATCACGAAGAACGGGACCTTTAAGAATGACTTCAGTGCTGTTCTTTGTTCTTTTCTCAAAGAAAAGCTTAACTCCAAGTCTTCCAGAGTCACGGCCAAAGCCGATTTGAAAGACCGCTGTTCGCCAGCTTCTTTGTTTACAAGTAGCACGCGGAACCGCCGCAACTCTACCGTCATTATGTTAAGCCCGCCCACCGACTCTATACACGATGTGATTGGCCTGACCAGGCTATTCAAAATAGCCTACATTTTCTGAATGTTATTTATATATAAAAGCACTTCTGTTATTCATGATTAAGTATCGTTTTTAACGGGAACTTATTTTTATCATTAGTTACAGGAGGCAAAAGTAGTTAAGAATGAAGAATAAACTGAAATTCACGGCATTTCAACAACCTACTACGATAAAATTATTACCCCTTTGCTTCCCCCTCCGCCTGTTCTGGCATCCTGGCGCACATCAGCTATTCACCATGTTGAAATAGTAAGGTTTAAACAGCCTGGTTTTAAATTATTGTTCGACCACTATAGATTCCAATGCTACAGCCGCTCTAGCGCTCCCCTGAATGCCTGCCAAAATGGCGGAGTTTAGATTGCGTGACGTCAACCTCCGGAGCTCTATAGTTATGTATATTGCATTTCTGTCAATAGATCCTCATACTACACACTGCACCTTTAATGGATGAACAGAAGTTGTATGGTTTTGGCACGACTAGACGTTGAGCAAATGATGCCAGCATTTTCCTTTTTGGGTGAACGGTCCCTTTCCTTTTTTGAGCCCTAGTTATGGTGTTATTATGATGCCATAAAGAATGTTATTGGTTAAATAACTGTTTAACAAAGGAATTCCTCATGAAAAACATTTACCCATGATTCTGCAAATAACACTTTGATTCTGATTTATGTTTATTGCAGAATATGCATATATACAATATTTATTTTGCAATAAATGTAACATACGTTGTTTCTATTATACACAAGCAACATAAAACTATAGTTTTATATTTCTCTGTCATTTTTAATTTGTCATTGGCAATGTTTATTTTAGTTTTCCCCTCATTAATACTGGTAAGTAGTTTTGAGCCACCAAATCACGTTAATTTTATGATTTACTGTATCAAGAGCAGCCTGGACATTTAGCTAAACCTCTTCTTTTGTGTTTCTCTGAAGGAAGAAATGCATACATATGAGGGTGAAATATTCCTTTAAGTTCGTCTCTGTTTCTAAAGCCCTTCACAGCAGAAAGCGTCTGCAGTAACACAAGCACTGCAGCACTGGTGACCTCTTCCAGGTGACAAACAACCCTTGACAAACTACACTCACATCTGCCAGATTCACAGTGAAAGCAGAGAAACACGTGAAGCTGACACTGGATCCATATATCATCTAGAATCAGTCGAGTGCATAGGCTACATAAATTACACTGACATTAGCATTTGACATTTATGACATAAAACTTATATCCTAATATGGTTCAACAAATCAAATGTGCTTGGAATGTCTTTTCCATGAGGCACCGGTGTTTAAAGATTGCTGCAGGTGGATCAGAACAACAACATGAAGACAGAAGGATGAAGTTTGTGTAGGGTAAACGACGGTACCTCTTGTCCAGACAGATGATCCACTCAGCAGAAGCAGACGGGTGGCTGGAGGTGTGTGCCGCGACCATCTTCGGTGAAATCATGGAGTAAAACTACCGTTCGCATCGTCCGCACCTGATCATGAGCAGCATGCGACTTTACTGAGAGCCCAGAGTCTGACCGATGCTGAGCCGCCCACACAGCTAACATGGGGAAATATACCGGGGCTAGTTGTCACACAGGGAAGTTGTCATAAGAGCTATGATTTTGAGTCAAAAGTAGCCTTCTTAACATTTATAGTGGTTTTGTAGGCTATGTTTAACCGCGTTGTGCGTTTTCTTTTTCTTTTTTTCAATTCCAACATCATATATTTGCTATACATAAACAAAAATCAACAACATCAAACGGGTCAAGTGGCCAAGTTGAAAAAAAAAACATATTCTGTCATCATTTAGGCCCTACACACCCAGACCCATTAGACTTTAGTTCATCTTCGACATTTTTACTTAAACCTGATATTTTTAATTGTGGTGGAGGGCAAAACATAATGTATACAACATAATAACAACATTTAAAGCTCAAAAGTCTCAATATATTATCCAATTTAAATAAAAAAAAATGTATTGTGATGACCATATTGTGATGATGGATTCATCCTTCAAAGATTGTCTGAATTTGTAACACTAAAAGTTTCACTTGGTGAAATACAAACACTTTTATTTTTAGATTTTAAAAAGACAAATTTACCAGTAGATGGCGGCAGAGGAGCACTTATTTGCTCATTGGCCATTTACACTCCCTAACATAATTATTTTTTTTCTCACGTTTTGTTTTTGAATGTACTTTTAGATTTGATAATGATCAGATCAATATTATTACATTAAAAATCTGTTATAATAGTATATATTTGTTGGAAAGGTCAAAAGTAGAAGTGACAGTGCGCATCGAGGGTGCAATGGGACACCCTATGGTCTTGTTGACTTACAGTGGCTTACGCGTGCGCATGTCTGGTACGTCCGCAAGACCGTAAGTGCATATGAAGTGTGCCATTTGGGACAGGGCCAAACTTTCTTCTCCTGCATCCTGAATTCTTTTGAGATCCAGAATGGCAGCAGAGCTGAAAGGTTTGTTTGAGCTGCGCCCTCTGATGCTGCATTCACACTGAACACGAATTGAGCGTCTGGACTCTGAAGCGAGTGATTTCCATGTTAAGCCCATGTAAAGACGCGAATTGGACGCGATTTTGTCTCATTCGCGCATCCAGTTCGCGAATTGAGTGTCTTGCGCAAGTGATTTTATTTGGTGCTTTTTGTGCTTTCACGCGTTTGAATCAAATTCACGTCTGACGCCCAAGTTGAAAAATCTGAACTTTGGAATCTGTTCGCGCCGCGTTAACCAGTCAGGAGCCTGCTTGCTGCTGTCACGTGGTGAAGTGACGTGATAAACGGGGGCAGGCCCGCCCGGAGTCACTCATTCAAAACAGTGGCTGTGTTTAAGGACTTGGCACTTAATCTGGACTGAAGGACCTTGGCGTATTATTGCATTATTATGGTATGAAAATGACATTGATTGTTGTTACTGTTCTATCATGCATGTAAAGGGGGCATGAAATCAAATTTTACAATTCGTATTTTTATATTTAATATTGTAGTGTTTACTTTAACTGATTTATCTGTGCACTTCATTAATTTTTAAAAATTAATTTACCCTTATAATCTTTAATCAAATATGTTAACTTTCCCTCCCCCATCGAAACAACCTCACTTCCTTTCCGGTCATGTGCTATGGCGCGAGGGCGGGGTTATCGCCCCATCTCGTTTCTGCACCGCCTCTCAGAAACCTGTCAATATGGTGGTTAGGTGCATTTTTCTCGGTGTACACAATACCTTCTTCAGGAAGGACTTGAGGCAAATAGAGAGAAATATATGAGAAATAAAAGCTTTTTTATGTAAAAATTACTCAATATAGTCGGACGAACAGCTTGTCGTCAAAAATTTTTACAGAAATAAAGCCATAAAAGACTTAAAATAAGTGAAATCTGTAGCATAAACCAGCGAAAAGTGAGGAAATATGCTCAGTAACATATGTAGAAAAGATTTAGAGAGAAAATACATTTATTTAAGAGATAGATCGAGTTTTTCCTCCACAACTAAGTTCAAACTTCAAATCTGCCTCCATTTTGTTAGCAACGCCCAACTTCCAACGATCCAATCAATTCCCGAAGGACGAAATCAAGCCTCGCCCTACATTTTGTTTCTAATTTCAGAAGCCGTTTCACTCGTATTTACATCACAATAAGGAGAAATAGATGATCTCAACTTCCGTTTCATGCCGACTTTAAAGCTACACTGTGTGATATTTTCCCCCATCTAGCGGTGAAAGGGTATATGACCATCCAGTAAATATTAGTTTCTGTTCCTCCCAATTCCGATTTCGTTTTAACTCCTACGGTGGCCGATTTAGTCCAAGATTAACATGGCTTCCAGTTCGACCTCGTCCATTAGTTTTCCTTCAAGTGATGAGGTTACTTTAGAAAACTATTATAATTTGCAGTTATTTAATTTGTCAGTTAACATGTAGGTTATGACATCTATGTAAAATGAATAATAGTTTTACGTTTTCGTAATTTATTTACCATTTCATTGCTAACATCAGCTATCAGGTTCCCAGACGAATGCAAGCTAATCTTAGTAAAGTAACTTTTATCAGTGCTATCGTTATTCTGTATATTGTACGACATCACTAGCGTAAGGCAAAGTTTACAGTGTAGCAGTCTCAAGCAATCCCCCTCTTCACATTCGACACGGTGCCATCGAGTGTTAAAACGCGAAAGGCGAAGCTTGAATTTACGGGTATGTCCCTCTTTGGCTAATGTACTTTCAAGATGGAGGGGCAACATGGCGACCCCCATTCGAACCCCTTACCCGTATGTATTTTCAATGGCATATTATAAACTTACGAGTAAATATACATTAATGAGCACACATATTTTGAAAGAACTAAGTGTTTTTAGCTAAGAATAAACTAAGAAAAACTAAGAAAAAAAGTTACACAGTGTTGCTTTAATAAAAAGTTTCAACGTGGAGGAATGACTGATATTGGCAGTGAGCAGTCATAGGAAGCTATATGGGCGCGGGATAGGCGGAAGTAACATTGAACATGCGTCTATTTTGCTTCAAACGCTTGCTTATACGGGCGTCCAATTCGCTTTGGACGTGCGAGTGGATTCAAAATGTTCAAGCGTCCAACTAGACGCGATAGAAGCGAATTTGACGCAGCCTGAGGCTTGTTCATTTCAGTTTTGGTGTGAAAGGCCTTTACACTTGCCAACAAAAAAAAAAAGTGTTGTTAAAAACAAACAAGCAAGCCCAGCCCACATGAGAAAAAGTAACGCAAAACTAGCCCATTACTTCCATAAAAAGTAACTAACACAAATAGTTATTTTTTTTATAAACAAAATATTAACACATTGCTTTCCTCAACACTGTTGATATGGTATGATGCCTTTTTATTTTATATTTGTTAATTTAAGAGAAGTTTAAACAGAAAGTCGTATTTGGCCAAAAAAATCCTGGTTTCACAGATGAGGCTTAAGCTAGTCCCAGACTAAAGTGCATGTTTGAGCTGTTAAAGCAACATATCTTAAAATATGTCAGTGCCATTGTTTTGTCTCAAGATGCATACGCAATTTTTTTTCTAGGGCATGTTTATAAAAGCTATTTAAATGTCCCAACTGAACTAAGGGCTAATTTTGGCTTAATCTAAGCTCTGTCTTTGAAACCACGCCCATAAGTCAGGAGTGTTTATTCATCGTATCACATTTATGAAGAAAACTGAAAGTGTTGTATTGATGGCTGGGCTCAAACCCGCAGTCAAACAACAAGTTCTTCATGACCAAGACGGAAACAGTGTTGACTGCGAGTGTTGCAATGATGTCCTGCCACTGGGCAGTTTAAAGCTAGTGGTACGTGGGTGTAACTCTAGGAAAATGGGTGTTTCTCTGTTTTTCTGCAGTCCCAGACACAAGCACATTAACATGCTGTAGCTCTGTTTCATTATAAAGATGTCCAGTCAGCAACCGAGAGGAAACAACCCTGCAGGGAGATGCAGACACTGACTCTGGGTACAGTGACACACTGAGTTCCTGACAAAATATTTAAATAGAGTATTAATTATTGATATGCGATTCACAGTCGGCCAGCATCATCTCCACTTATAAATATGTATTTGTAAGCGTTCTAATTTTCCTCGTGGACAGAAACGGTGATTTACAGAAAAAATGAGCTTTGAACATCAACGCTCCACATTCCTCTGACTGTATCCTTGGTAACGGATGGACAAAAGAAGACATTGACTGTACAAGATCAAACATTGTGTTCAACTGGGGTTTGTGAGTTGTCAGATATGCCTGTAAAACCACCAACACTGCAAAGAGGATGATTGAATGTTATTATGTTGATTGTTATTGATGTAGCTGTTATTAATGTTTAGGTAGCAATGCAATTACTTTAATTTAAAGCACTCCTTGTCACATGGTCAGTGAACACTGAAGGTGACATCGTAAGTCATTAGTCCACCAGGTGGCAACACCTCCATTCGGCTTTGAGAGCTTGAAGTTTAGGTTTTTAGACCTAAATTGGCTTTAAAAGACAATTTCAGTTTTCACCTGCAAGTCTGTGTTTACTGCAAGAACGAAACCTATGGTTTACTGTTACTGTATTTTTCTTTTCTTTGTTTACTGCAAGCTATTTCCAGAGACAAACATAGGCCTACAATGCTTCTAGATTGAGCCTGTCCTTTTAAATGCATAATGGCTGGTAGCAAACAAATTATAAAGATTTTCTGCCTTCCAAAACAACAGAGATGGGGAAATATGGATCTTGCAGCATTTTAACTTTACTTTAAAGGTCCCGTTCTTCGTGATCCCATTGTTCAAACTTTAGTTAGTGTGTGATGTTGCTGTTAGAGCATAAATAATACCTGTAAAATTATAAAGCTCAAAGTTCAATGCCAAGCGAGATATTTTATTTAACAGAAGTTCCCTTTCAAAGCCTACAGCGAACGGCCGGCTTGGACTACATCCTGGTACTTCCTTCATAAATGACGTCAGTAGAACAGACTAACCTCCCCCCACAAGAATACGCGAAAAAAGGGGGCGTGGTCTTGTTGCTGTCCCACGTGGAGAAGAGGAAGTGTCGCGTGGAGAAAAGGAAGTGTTGCGTTTGAGTGTGTTTGTCGCCATGTCGTCGAGACGCTGTTATTTTCATCCCGGAGTCAAATCACCTTTGTTTGGCTTTCCCAGGGACGCTGTACTTAGAGATCGTTGAGCGCATACATCTCCCGTTAAGAGGCGTGACCTTTCCTTGCAACGTGCGCTAAGCTGCTGTCGAATCACAACACAGGAACCGTGCAACGTGCGCTAAGCTGCGGTCAAATCACAACACGGGAACCGCTGGCACAATCAGAACTCGTTACGTATTTCTGAAGGAGGGACTTCATAGAATAAAGGAACTCATCAGCCGTTTTTAGGACAGTGAAAACAGCGGTGTACAGATGAGTAAATTGTGTTAAAAATACTGTTTTTTTACATGCGAAACATGAACACATGTTATATTGCACACTGTAAACACAATCAAAGCTTCAAAAAAACACAAAGAACGGGACCTTTAAAAAAATAAAATAAAACAAAGAAGGCATTGCATAATGTGTGAGAAATAAAGGAGCATGACAGTACAGAACAAAGGGCTGAATCAAACTGAAGGCATGTATCCACCTGTTTCCGGGGAGCACTACTGTAAAAAAGAACATGGTGAGGTGGCGGAAGTAGTATACCAATGGTATTTTGTGTGCTAGTTAGTGAAGAGGCTAAGGGTGCATCTTAATCAGCTCCCTAGCTCAGTAGTCAAGGCACTGATCAGGACATAAGTCAATGGGCTGACTCTCTGATCAGTGCCCTGACTACTGAGCTAGGGAGCTGATTGAGACGCACCCTAAGTGTTTTTCGGATCATTGGCAAGGTTTCAAAATGATCATTTTTACTATTTGTTTTATCAGATGGTGCCACAAGGGCAGTGGCGGTTCTACATTGTATTACACCCTGGGCAAGACCTCCTTCTATTTCTGTAATCTACCTATGTGCATTTTAAGATGTTCTGAAGGCCAAAATAATTTGATAAAAATAGCTTGAAAACCATGTCAGTGGGCATGGACACAACATTTTTCAACTAAATATCCAAATAAATCTAATTATTAAACTAAATTACTGATCTAATTACTGTTCTAATGCCCACACTGTCACTGTATGATAATTGAAATGAGCTGATGACATCATCGTTTTCTCCAGAGCGGCTGTACGGGCGAATAAAATTCTGTTGCATTATTTTCCTGTTTAACACTGTGAAGCTGCTTTGAAACAATCTGCATTGTTAAAAGCGCTATATAAATACATTTGACTTGACATTTTCATCAGTGAAGAAAGTAGTAAACATATGGTTAACTGATATTTATATGTTTTATTAATCATTTTCGTAGACACGTTCATTTACAGCGTTTTGTCCACACAGATCCAGCGTTTTAGGAGCCTGAAACCGATATTTTTTGAAACCGGGTCCCAGAGTGGATAAATCTGACACCCTTGCGTTTTCGTGTGCACAGCCAATCCGTATATTTTCCAATCCTAGAAGGGATACAACTACGGGCACTGGGCATGCGCACATCAATGCTGCGTCATTTAATTACTGTATTTGCACTATTGTAAGCAGGGCCGGCCCTGACCAATTTGCTGCCCTAGGCAAGATTTTACTTGGTGCCCCTTGTATCAAGGTTTAGCACTACATGTTATCCGTCTCAGTTGTGGAAACACTGGTACTGTTTTATTTTTGTAATGCATTGATGTTTTTTTTTATTTATTATTATTGTTGTTTTATATGATGTCCAGTCCATTCTACCCCATCATTATGTTCATGACATTATTATTATTAAAAAACATTTAAAGGCTGATGATAGTTAAACTATACAAAAATAGCACCTACGCCACATTACAGCCTAAACACAAGAGTGCATCTGGCCTTCATGCACAAACTATTGAGAACTAGCAAAAGTGTTTGTTTTCCAGTAGATGGCAGCAATCTTCCACTAAACTATGCACATTCACGTTTTCACCATGAATTAAACTGAGAAATTTAGATATTTAATGTGAAATTTACATAAAATGTTGCTATTTTAAATAAACCTGTATATAAATATCATTACTAATTTGGGAAAATACATTTTAAAATTGCCATATGTCCCCTTAAAACTGCACAACGGCAGAATAAAAACATTAGGCTATTAAAAAAGTGATTTTACATGATTTTTTTATTTTTATAAAACCACACTGTCTGTGGCCTCTGGAGAACCCAGAACGGCTGCTTGCATATATAAAACTGGAATTAATTATCGAACTTTAGTATTTTACTACTATGCATTTAGATAAACTGTTCATTCATTAGCTCTGTCTTTACACTGCAAATGCTCTTCTTATTTAGTATTTTTTTTCTTGTTTCCAGTCCAAATATCAAAAAATTCTTAAATCAAGATGTATTTACTAGTAACATGACATTATATTTTTCCTTGTTTTCTGGGGGAAAAAAATCCAAATGAAGTGAGTTTTTGCTTAAAACAAGCAAAATTATCTGCCAAATGGGGTGAGAAGAATGATCTTATTTCTGTTTGGGATAGAAACAAGAAACAAGCTTTCAATCAGAAACAAAATTACTTTTCTCACCCCATTGGCAGATAATTTTGCTTGTTTTAAGACAAAATATAATTTTACCTATCTAGTAAATGCATCTTGATTTAAGAATTTTTTGATATTTAGACTAGAAACAAGACAAACACACTAAGTAAGAAGATATTTTTTTGCAGTGTATCCCTTATCTTCCCTGCATCAGAGGGCTTCTGTCTTTTTTGACACAACAATTCGGCAATCCGTCATAAATAATCAGGCAACTTTAACCGTGTCTACACCTGGTGCAAGCAACCTAAAAAACGAAAGCAATCCTGTCTATATTAGATGCGTCGAGAGGCGGCGCGACACAACAAATTCCCAACGTTAAACTGATCGCGCGTTATATTTCTGACGCACTTCAAGCTCGGCGGGGGAGATTGATGAGGCGGACCGGGAAGATGCGGGGACTTAGTTAAGTTTTTTTGGCCTTTTATTTGGTAATATTTCAAATTAATATGAATAAAATAGTATCAGTAATACATTTTGGCGCCCCTATAGATGAGTGGCGCCCCTAGCATTTGCCTATTCTGCCTATGCCACGGGCCGGCCCTGATTGTAAGGGTAGGTTTAGGGTTGGAGTAGGTGTAGGCGTTAATAAAACACAATCTGGTAAGTAGCACATTTAATTAATTGTTATTTCATTGTGAGATTTTGCCTCACTTCCCCCCTTCTAGCCACAACTCTTCTTCTCTGTTTTAAGTGTATCTCTGTGGCAGAATTACAGCGCCACACACTGGTCTGGCATGTTTACTACATCATTTTGAGTTTGTTTCAGTGGTTTCTTGTGTACGCAGATATTTCTTGAGACGAGGGAAAAAAATATTGGATAGGGAAAGCTCTCGCTTCGTGTGGATGTGGCCTCAGTGTCCGAATTCACACACTCGTTTTCATTCAAGTGAAATATACTACGTTTTGTACAGCTAAAAATAACTGAAAGTGAATGACACCGGAAGCCAGACACATTAAAATTACAAATGGCCACGCCCGCTCTTACCTGAAAAATAAGGTGAATATAGTAACAGTGGATAAAACAGTATGTGACAAAATATTCCCAGTTCTCTTAAAAGAGTTGGCAAAAAGTACACTTTACTATCCCATGAGGCCACGGCGGTTTTCCACCTTCGGGTCGAACGGTTCCAGTTACGTTTACACTTGAGCCAAGTATGGCACTGCACGATTAAAAAACGTTCTCTGGCCTGAATTTTTAGCACGATTGGCTAAAGTGACCTAAGTACTGAATTTCTTTGAATTTCAATGTAGCCTACTTCCTTACACTCATGTTATTGTAAGCGAGGAAGAGTAATGACTAGCAAAAACAAAGTTTGAACTTGAAAGTTTAAAGTAAATTAAAATATTGTCATCAATGAATGTTTGCTGAAGCCCATATCATCAGTTAGTCATAAATACGATAAAAATATAAATTCATTAATGGGACTAAAGATCACAGACTCCTCCAGTGTGTTGAAAACACACGTCTCAAGATGCAAGACTTGTTCTTATCAGCCAGTCTTACAAGTATGTAAACATGAAAGTAGAGGAAAAATCCATTACAAACTTCAAAAAAGTCAGACTTAGTAAAAAAAGTAAGACGATAGACCCATTCTAAAAACTGTTCATAATCATTTATGTTTGTACCTATTTAAGAAAATACGTTTTTTATCAATAATCATTATCAGTCAACCTAACTCTTTAATGAACTCAATAATGAATTTGCTTGCCCAGTTAAGACAAGACTTAATACTCGTGGCTGTAAATGATCGATTTTCCGTTTCAAAGGCAAAACCCTTTAAAGCTGTACTTTGACCGCACAAGAATGCACTGATCATGTGTCCGAGAGATAGATCCTGCTCATATCACTGATCACATCAGCAGAACCTGACAGAGACAGATGTTTGAAAGGTTTCCATGACAAAGGAACACTTGAAAAAGAAGAAAGCAGAGTCCTAAACAAATGCCTGTCTGCATTTTAGGGCTTTGCGTGGTTGCCAGGTGATGGTGCATCAGGCATGTAATCAGTGCTGTGCCACGCTGGCTCCTGTGTGCAAACCGCAGCACTAGAGCACACTCGCAGGTGGGTAACGGATGTGTTTAGTATGGGAATAAACAGATACTCTTGCATCATCAGAGCCATAGAGTACAGTTTACAGTTCCAACAAAAACTACATGCTACATACATTTCATAAAATAACAATATCACCCAAAATTATTTATTCGTCCTTCTTTGTTTTACACAGAAATACAAAGTGCTGAAGTAAAGTTGGCCGCAGCTTCCGCTGCACATGGTGTGATTACATTTAGGCCAGCTTTGTTTCCAAATGCCCCAAATGAGGGAAGTTTTGTAAACACAGCCAGTATAATCACAATGAAAGCATCCAAACTGCAATATTTAACATATATAGCCTAACATCTGCAAAGCACTCAATGTGTAAACAATATGATTTACACACTAAATCCAGCATAAATTTCAGTATAAAAAAGCTGCAAATTTTAAGGCAGTGGCTATTTGCAAGTGAAAATAACATATTTTCTAAAAGCGATAGACGATATTTACACTAAGTGCAAATAGCTGTAGATGCTATTTACTAAGTGAAATAACATACTAAGTGAAAATAGTGATATATTCTGTTTACACCATGTAAAAGTAGCCTAGTAGTTCTTTGCAATATGTGTAAATAGTAATTAGATGCTATTTATACTTTATTTTGACAGACACATACTATTTGCACCTCAGTATTGTTGTACATTAAAGGAACACACCGACTTTTTGGGACTTTAGCTTATTCACCGTATCCCTCATAGTTAGATTAGTCGATACATACCATTCTCATCTCTGTGCGTGCCATAACTCTGTCTGACGCACCCACCACTAGCCTAGCTTAGCACAAAGACTGGAGGTAAATGGCTCCAGCTAGCCTACGGCTCAATAAGTGATAAAATAACGCCAACATTTTCCTATTTACATGTTGTGATGTGTATAGTTACATTGTGTACTAAGACCGACGGAAAATGAAAAGTTGCGATTTTCTAGACCGATATGGCAAGGAACTATACTCTCATTCCTGCGTAATGATCAAAGAGCTTTGCTGCCGTCCCATGCAGCGGCGCAATGATATTACTCAGCCATATCGGTCAAGAAAATCGCAACTTAGTACGCGATGTAGCCTAACCATACACATCCCAACATGTAAATAGGAAAATGTTGGCGTTATTTTGTCACTTATTGAGCAGTAGGCTAGCTGGAGCCATTTACCTCCAGTCTTTGTGCTAAGCTAGGCTAGCGGTGGGTGTGTCAGACAGTTATGGCACGCACTGAGATGAGAATGGTATGTATGGACTAATCTAACTCTGGGGATATGCGGAATAAGATAAAGTCCCAAAAAGTCGGCGTGTTCCTTTAACAGGATGCAATAATAACGTAGAATGTAAATGATTATATTTATTAAAATGGTTAAATGGATGCAGCCTTAATGGGACAATAAAAGCCCTCACTAGCCCTACCCAAAAACATTTTTTTTTTTATTATTAGACATTTAGTTAGGCAATTTATTTCCACTTTAACAACATTTTATTGTTTTTTATTGAGAGTGAGCTCTGCAAAAGGCAGATTCGAACCCAGGTCGATCACATCACAAGCCTTACACTTTACTGACTACGCCAACATGTCACGCTATTTGCACTCCTTATTTTTAAACTACTAAAGACAGATTTCACTACCTGAACCTCACAGCAATTGGCTTCCGGCTGATGTTTGCTTAAAGTCCAACCTTTTTTTCATTTCAACACTTTCTCCGGTTCACTGTCAATCCCACAATCAATCCTGCAATGTCTCATGTAGTTTCATTTTGTGATTTATATAATGACCACTAGGAGGAGCTCTAGGCATATGTTCCCTTTCGAAAGCGGTCACTTCGACATTGGCTGCGTCCGAAAGCTGGAAAATGCTGCCTTCGGAGGACACATTTCAAGGCAGGAAGGCATCAAAGAACGTCCAAATCTAATGTTAGCTTCACTTCCTGTCTCCTCAGAGACCTTCATCTGATCAATTTTTGAAGGCAGCATATTTGCAAGCCATCGTCTGATAAGGCAGCGAGGCAACGAGTCATCCCTTGTGTCAGCTTATGATGCTGTGGGAACTTCCTGAAACCTTATAGGATAACAGCAGTAAAATTTACTGGCAAATTGTCACGAATATATGCAAATACTGATGAGCCAGTAGTATAAAATGCAGTGGAACGACAATTGCGTCAGAATCTTCTCCTTCACGCTACTATCTTTGAAGACGCAACAGAAGATACTCAAAGACATCTTCTCGGCATCCGATGGCTACCTTCTGCCAACTTTTCACAGGCCCCATCGACCCACCGGACGCACACGAGTACTGCATCGCCTACCTGGGCCTGGCCCATGCTGAAGCTGCTTTCTCTGAGTCGGACTGGGTCAGCTTTGGTTTCCGGACCTGACAGAGGTGCTAGTAGAGAGAGAGAGAGAGAGAGAGAGAGAGAGTGCATAGAGACAATCTCATTGACTCTGTGTTGCTTCAGACCGGGCCGGTCTGTTCCCCTCAGGGAATTCCAGGAGCTTCTGGACCTCATCGGTTTGCCACTTGAGTCTTCTGCATATGTGGTTGCTGCAGTTACGGCTAAGAGTCTCGTGGAAGGCATGGACCTCGGGTCGTATGCGCATTGTGGTCACACACAGTTGCGTGAGTGCTCTGAGGCTGTGGCGCGAACCAGACATGTTCAGTTGCGGGGTTCCCCTGGGACTGGTGACAAGAAGCACTGTAGTCACCACAGATGCATCTACCTCTGGCTGCGGTGCAGTGTGCGAGGGCTAACCGATGTCAGGTCTCTGGTCAGAGTCACAAAGCAGATGGCACATAAACCACCTGGAACTGAAAGTGGTGTCCTTAGCCCTGGAGGCTTTTCTGCCGCAGCTGGAACAGCGACATGTGTTGATTCACACTGACAACACGTCTGTGGTTTCATACATAAATCGCTTTGACGGCATGCGCTCCAAAGCCCTCTTCGAGCAGGCTGCGAGCCTCCTATTGGGCAGATGGACATTTACTCTCCATCAGAGCGGTGCACATCCCCGGTCTTCTGAACCACGGAGTGGACATGCTTTTGAGGAGCGAGGTGTCAGGGTTTTGTCCCTTCGGTCTAGCTTACTCTTGGTTTTGTGACAGAGCCCTGACACTTTTGTATTGTTTGTCTTGTCTTGTGTGAGTGCGCAGCTTCGAGCATGAGTTAGGTGTGTGGGGTGTGGTGTTCGGATCCCAGCACTTCAGTCTAGTTTGGTTTCGGTTTTGTGTTGGGATTCGGACATTCATGCTCCACGTGTGTGTCACACATACGCTCGTTCTTGTGCGCTCTGTCTTGGTGTGTGAGCGTGCGCTCTTCTGTCTGTGTATTGTGTTCTGTGTAGCGCGCGGTTCGTGTTTACATCTACCGGCTGGTGTTTCACTGGCTGTGTGCTTTCATGTTGTCATGTTTTGTGTGAACACGCGGCTTATGAGTTCTTATTAGCTGCGTGTTCATGTCATGTTTGTATGGACACATGGCTTGTGATTTTGTGTTTGCTGGCCATGTGCTCATGGGTTTGTCACTTTGGTGTGAGCGCATGGCTTGTCATGTGTTTCTTTGTGCCATGTGCTCTCCTGTCTATTGTCTAACCCTGCCCATATTGTTTCCTGATTATTGGTTCATTTGCCCCACCTGTCTTCCCTCGTTACCCTCTTTTGTTTGCTCTCTATTTATTCTCCTTGTGCTTGCAGTCCTGTGCTGGATCGTTGTCATACATGCCTCGTGTTTCCCTGCAAGCCAAGCCTTCGTTTGTCTTGTTTAATTATTATCATTAAAAACCCATTTATCTGCATTTCTGAGTCCTCGTCTCATCGCTTACTTCAACCCTGACACGAGATACCTCACGGAGAGGTTCACAGCTTCACCCCAGGTCGGTCCGGATGATTTGGGACCGCTTCGGGAGGGCGAACGTGGATCTATTTGCGATGTGCGAGAACACACCACTCGCTGTTCTTATTGCTGTCTCGTTCCCCAATGGCGGGGGACGCTCTGACATTGCATTGGCCAGAGCACTATACGCGTTCCCTCCGGTGAAGATTTTGCCTTTGGTGTTTTGCAAAATCAGAGAGAGAGAGAGCGTCGGTGATCCTATTTGCCCCGGACTGGCTGAATCAGCCTTGGTTTCCGGACCTGAGAGAGATGCTGGTGGCCCTCCTTGGCGAATTCCCCTCAGGAAGGACTGCTGTCTCAAGAGTCGCAGAGTCTTGTGCGCCTTCCACTAAGTGCCTTTACGCTCTTAAATGGGAAGCGTTTGTGAAATGGTGCCGTGATAACGATTTCGATCCACCGTTCTGTCCTGTGTTGGATATTTTACGTTTCCTGCAGCACAGGTTGGACAACGGGAGTCTATCGCCCACATTAAAAGTGCAATCAATCGGGAGGCACACGCCGGAAGTCAGATTTCTCAGGGGGGGGGGCGAGAAGATTGATGCTTTGAAACAAGATGTATTGTATAAAGCACTATACAAATAAATGTGACTTGATTTGACTTGACTTGAGACTTGACATGATTACCTGTGATCAACCATATCAGAGCAGATCTGTCTTTCTAGACCAACTCATAGAAAGTCATATTATATAAATACATCATGCTGTTTGAGCAAGTAACATAAATTATAATATGCTGCTATAGGAGCCGAACAGTTTTCCTTTGTTTCTTTGATAATTTGATTATGTGTTCTTTTTCCTATTGTTTCCCCCCCTTTGTTTGTTACATGTGAAGTTTTGTATTCATTTTTGTTTCTTTGATAATAGACAAGCAGGCAGATAAATAGATGATTCTATCAACCTGTACTAATAATTTTTGTGTGAAATGATCATAGCAAGCCTGAAGTGTCATTCATAAAATAGCAGTCTGTGTCTGTGAGGATGTAAATCATCATTGTGTTTATCTTGTGTCAGATGCAGAGGTGGGTGGAGGGCCTGTCTGAAGTGTACTCATCAGATAACTCACCCCAGGACGAGCTGGAATGAGGGAGCAGGAAATGCCAGTAATCCGACAGCCCTTGACACACGTCATCATTTCTGCATTTCGAAACAAACTCAAACTCCAAAAGCTGATCTGCACACGGCTCTTTCAAAGCAGTAGGTCAAGAAAACATGCTCTTCATAAAAACAAGAACCCTCCATCCGATTTTGACTACTTCCATACCATCTAGTGTAGTAGGGGCGGGCAACTGTCTTGCAGAGTTTAGCTCCAACCCAGATAAAACACACCTGGACCTGCTAATTAACGTCTTCAGGATTACTAGAAAGCTACAGGCATGTGAGTTTGTTTGATCAGGGTTGGAGCTCAACTCTGCAGGACAGTAGCCCTGGAAGTAATGGGTGAAAAACAGTATGTGAGCCGAGTACATTAGATACATTAGACATTAGGTTTTATTTAGATAAATCCTCGGGTTCTGGACTCAGTTTTAAAGAACTGACAAAAATGTTCAATATAAGGAAAAATGTCTGAAATGATTACATAAAACTTTTATATTTAACAGGTTGTTCATCTTTCTTTAGTGTGTAATGTTGCTGTTTGAGCAAAGGTTTTTATTAGTCTCTATATCAGTCCCAGACAGCAACATAGTGTCTGCCCTGGGGCCCGTTTCAGAAAGGTGGTTAAGTGAAAACTCGGCCCCACTTAATATTAGGTGGCCTTATGTACTTACATCAAAAAATAAGTACAATGTACTTACTGTGTTCAAATTGTATTTCAAAACACCTTTGCTGATATTGAGGTGGGATACGGGTACACTCTCAGAAAAAAAGGTACAGTGCTGTCACTGGGGCGGTACCCTAAGGTACAAAAGTGAAAAGGTACATCTTTGTACCTTACTCACCCCTAAATGGTACATATTAGTACCTTAAAAGGTACATATCAGTACTTTAAGAGTGCATATTAGTACCTTAAAGGTACATATTAGTACCTTTTCGGTTTTGTACCTAAGGGTACCGCCCCAGTGACAGCACTGTACCTTTTTTTAGGGACAGGTGTGCTGGTATGGGTAAGTTTAAGGGTAGGGTTAGGGAGAGGTGTGCTGGTGTGGGTAAGTTTAAGGGTAGGGTTAGGTGTAAGGGAAGTGTCAACTGTGTAATTACAAATGTAACTACAGAAATGAATTACAGATGTAATTACATGCAGGTATTTTTTTAAATGTAAGTACAATGTAAAAACATGTATGTACACAATAAGTGCACTGTATCAAATGATTAATTAAAATGTTAGTACATAGTAGTTAAGGCCACCTAATATAAAGTGGGTCCGAAAACTCTGAGTATGTTAACCCTGAAATGAGGGAAACTCTGGGTTTTCTGTTTCAGAATGGGAGGTATGTTAAACCTGAGAAAGCAGGTTAAGTCAAGCCCGTTTCTAAAAGAGAGGTAACCTCAGTTACCAGGGTCACTTACTCTGTGAACCTAACCTGGTCTGGAGCAGGTTTTCTTCGTTAAACCCAGAGTTTATTTCTGTCTCTTCCCCCTTTTTAAAGCGCCAGCGGTGTTTAAATACTTGAATCATTCATTCAAACTGCACAAATGCTTTTCTTTACTGAGTATGTTGGTCATTTTTCAAGTACAAATATCAAAAAATTATAAATTAAATCTAAAGTAAGCGACGTTTACTTAAAACAAATTAAATGATCTGCCACTTGACAAAAATACAAAGTAAGAAAAGCATTCTTTGCAGTGCAGGAACATTCATTCATTTCTCATATTTCATCATGAGGACACTGTCAAAGTGACAAAAATGGCATGTCCTTTTATACAGGATCCTGACGTTCACTTGATAAACCTCTAGAAGTATCCTAATAATTAGAATTCCCTTTAGGATTTCCAGTGGTTGGACGTATTGATGACACTCATATTCCCATCATCACACTTTCTGAAAACGGATTATTGTGTGGAATGGAAGGATGCTGCCAGATGGTAGTACACTCTAAAAAAAAAAAGGTTCTATATGGCACCAAAAATGGTTCTTCGTCGTAATCATAGGGGAACCACTTTTGGTGCTATATAGCACAAATGTTAATCTCATTACCCTAAGTAATAACTGTTACAGGTGGGATTAGAGAACATTTCATTATGTGAAAAGGGCATAGACCCTTTTCACATTTCTGGGTTTCCGAAGCTGAAGTCGTCATAGTTGGGTTAACTTTTATAGCGGTGAATGAGAGAATGCATTAGATATATATTTGTGTGTCCCCATTTGCTAAAATAGCAAAAGAAAAACTCCACAATAGTGATTTCACAACTTTCAAAAAGAGGGAAAAAATAGTGAGATTGATAACGGAAGTGAAAAGAGAGAAAGATGTTAATTTTCACCATCACTCCAATAGTGTCAGAGTCAATAAAGAATGGATCCAAAAGCAGAGGTTGACAGGATAACAACAGTCTTTAATGAGAATATAAACAAGGCAGTCTGTCGTTAAGGCACACAGAACTGGTGAAACAAACTGAGAAGGCAGCTGAGATGATCCTGTCTCGAAGAGGAGAGAGATCGGGACACCAGTAGAGGTGGAGGCAGTTCTTGAGAATAAATCACAGTCAGGAACAGAGGACCGCGAAGGTACTCTTGCAGCAAATGCAGAACTCAGACTAAACTTAGGCGCAAGGCTGTATCAGACGAACAAGACCAGGTGAGCACTTCCAAAGCAAATCAGACATGAAGAAAGCAGCAGTCGTAACGCATGACATGAAACAATGATCCAACAAGAGGCAGTAAGAACAAACACTAGATAAAGGGTAAGCACTCAAACAAAAGTGGGAACAGGTGTCATCACAAGGCAGCGAGGCGCTGATTGCGATGACTAACAGGTGCAGGTAGACAGAGAGAAGATGAGCCTAACGAGCGAGTGAGAAAGTGTGTTGCTGCGTCCCAATTCGCATACTATCCGTACTAAATAGTATTCGAAAAAATAATTAGTATGTCCCAAATCATAGTATGTTGAAAAGAGTATTCCAAAGATTCCCGGATGGTCTACTATTTCCGGTCAGAATCCGAAGTGCAGATCGATGCGCACTCTGTGGGCTGCTATTGCCCACAACCCATTGCGCGATGGACGAGGATTCGATTAGAACTACAAACGCGGATTAAAAGTGTTAAAAAAACTACAAACATGACGGTTATGCGAGTCCGACAGAGAGGGTTAGATAAAGGGGTTTGAATGAGTAATTATCAGTATTTAACCTGATGAAAATATATTTATTCAGTGTTAGCCACATTATATTTCACCTGCAGCAGCATTGAGAACTTTTGTAATGATACGTTTGGCCATTAACTTTGCAAACACACGAGAGGAGTCTCTGCATTAAAGATCCACGAATGGCAGATCAACGTGCTACTACATTTCTCTCCGATACGGTAAGAAATAAAATTGAATGTGGAGGATTTGAACTGTGACGATGATTGACAGGGCAGTTTAAACAGTGACGGGATGCACGTAACTAAGCAACAGAGTCCGTTAAAGATGACGAAGTAGTATGTCCCAAAGCTTGCATACTCTTCTGCTACACACTTAAAAGTATGTACTTTTTCCTCACAAAAAGAGTACATACTTTTAGGTCGTAGTATAAGTAGGCGAATTGGGACGCAGCATGTGTGTGTGTGTGTGTGTGTGTGTGTGTGTGTGTGTGTGTGTGTGTGTGTGTGTGTGTCTGAAACAATCAGGAAGGAGAGTGAGCGAAGAAAAGGATAGTGAGAAGCAAAGAGAAAGAACCTGACACATGACAAATAGACACTATATTAGAGACACTCTCACAGCAGCGGTAACATGTTTTTTGTAATTTGATGCAAAAGTAATATAATACAAAGTATTAGTGTTATAAATGTACATACATTTTTTTTTAAAAATACAAAAAACGTTGCAGGATTTACGATATTGATGACCATTAAAACACGTCATCACAGTCTGTGAAAAGGGTCTATGTGGGAAAAGCTGCTGCACATTGGACACTGAATGATATTTATTTAATATGTCAAATGTTTGTAAAATCATTAAACCTACACCCATGAACCTTTTATGCTTAAAGCTTTATCTGATTGAATTATGTTTTTATTTTTCATTTTTAGCTGCTGCATGCCAGTCCAGGGCATTTGCCTTTTGGATACCATGAAAATTAAACTTAATTAAAATAATTAAGAATTAAACTTACATATTGACCCGGAAGTATGCAAACGTCTTTTTATTGGGTGCTGTTGCCATGGCGAATCTTACTTTCGGAGCTTCATTGATCGTGGCTCTTCATAGTTGGAGGGCATGTGCTTAACTCAGAGTCAGTCTACTCAATTCAGCTGTTCTGAAACCCAAAACTCAGAGTTTCCCATCTCAGAGTAAGTCAACTCAGAGTTCAAGTTTAAACTCAGAGTTGGTTGAACCTCCTTATTGAAACGGGCCCCAGATCCGGCCCACATCTGGTCTGTGTGAATTCCACTATGTTGCTGTCTGGGAGTGTCACTGTTTCTGAACTTACTGAAATGCCTCCATTATAGTCTTGAGTTTTCTTCTGGGAACAAACACGTCACAATATTCTTCTTAAAATATTTGCCACTCAAGAAAGATTCAAAATAAAGGAGATAGTTAAGTGTGTTGAAACCAAGCGGCAACCTCCCCCAGTTTCTCTTGAAGCCGATACGGAAGTGACTTAAACTCGACTGGCCACTAGAGACAGGCTCCAGAAGGGAGTCAAATCTGTAACTTTCTAATTTTGCCCTTGATGACAACTGTGAGGGGGGTGATTTTTTTTTTTAATAACTCATCCATTTAAGTTATATAAAGCCTTAAAGTTCTGCATAATTAAGGGCGTGGCCACTTTGAGTGACAGGTGGATTGCCGTTTGTCTGCTGTCTGTTAGTCATCACATCACCTCAGCTCCACCCACGTCCCGCCTCTGTGCCCATTTTCTGTTATCCGGGAGTGACACTCTGCCAAGATGGAGACGGCCGGCTCCGCCCACTTTAGGCTTCAAAAACTCTCTTCAGAAACCTACAGGTAACATCACGGACACTATTTTTTTACAGTCTATGGTTGGAACTCACATTATGGTAAGAGGCGGGACATAACCCGTTCTCACTCCCAGGGCGTCGAAATCCGAAGCATGGTCAAGTGCCTTCCGCGTCGCAATGAAGACCCTAAAGTCACCCCTAGGCGTCACTATTTTGACGCGCTGAGTGCTCCATTGATTTCAGTTGTTTACCCAATGCGTTCATTTGATGAAACCAAGACGCATTTTATTCTTTGCTTTTGTAAAAGCATACATGATTTTATTAATATTTTATTCATATTTAAAGGTTCCTTTTATATTTTGGAGCAGCTAACCCAACTCCTACCCTAAACCTAACCACTCCTAAACAATATAAAACACACAACAGGCAAATACAAGTACAGTCACAGGCATTTATTGCAAAAACTGACCAACAACAGTATAAAAGTATTAACTCGTGTTGCATTCCAAGTCTTCTGAAGTCACACGATGTCTTCATGTAAAGAACAGAGTTGATCTTAATGTTTTAATCGCTGAGATGATGATCCCGCCGCTCTGTTTACGCACTCATTCATATCTCATTCAAATAATACACACGCCTCTTTAGCATGACGCAATCTGTCACAAGACACATGAGAACCAATGACATTTTACAATCAAAGCTGACGTAATGACGCAATTGGTCACGAGACATACGAGAGCCAATGCAATTTCACTATGAAAACTGACGTAACGGGCGGCAATATTTGAAATTGTATGTGTTCGTGATCTTCTGCGGATGGAGACGCTGATCGCTTTTGGGGATTTCCTTCACACAAATCAATCGCTTGGCCTCGGAATATTTGTATTTTTTTTATAAATTGTGCCTGCAGTCGACTCTGCCTGTTATATCTGCGTTTTATACCACACGAATGGGTAGGTTTAGGGATGGAATAGGGTTGGGTTACATGTTAAAACGTGTCTAGATAGCGTAAATAAAATAATGCTGGCTGATTAAATTGAGAATCACAGTCCAACATGTCATAATGGCAAAATCATAACCTAATATATGATCAGCATGACGATAACTCTCCCATGCCCAACGCGTCTGTGTCTGACGCCGAAGGTTTCTCATTGAAATGAATGGAGCACTCAGCGCGTCGATATAGTGGCGCCTAGGGGTGCCTTTAGCGTCTTTATTGCGACGCGGAAGGCACTTGACCATGCTTCATTTTTCGACGCCCTGGGAGTGAGAACGGGTTGAAACACCACACACTGGTCCAGCCGACCAATCAGAGCACAGTGCGCTTTTCAAAAGGAGAGGTTTCATAGAGACAGGAACTAAACAGAGTGTTACTGACAGACTGGGAAGAGAGGTGCTGCAAAAATGTAAAATATGGAAAAATATGTTTTTTTGAACATTCAAGCATTAAAACCTACTCTATCGAGCCCTAAAACAAAATCTTTGAGGGAAAAATAGGCCCCCTTTCAGGATCTTCCTGAGCTCTTTTTTGATGAAACCGAATGTTGGCCCTTACATATTTCACAGGTATGTATACTAAGTCTTCCCTTGAGTGAAAATGTAAACTCACTTTGGGGTCCAAAGACCACAAAACCCCTGCTAAGACATATGAGGAAAACACAAAAATGTGAGTTATAACTGTAATTTTGTATAAGAATCTCTTCATGATCATTACCTTGGATTCATTGTTTATGCATATAATAAAAAACAATCTTTAACTTTCCATCAACCTTGTATTTTTCATAATTTGCTATGCAGTTTACTTCCCCTTTTTCTTTCATTATTTATTTCCTGTAGTTTTTCAGGCAGTTTTTGAAATTGAAGCTGTTTGGTCAGCAGGGAACTGACTCCATTCTCACACAGACTCACTAAAGACAACAAAAGCATCTGTTATGCTTAATAGTATCACCGGAAAACACAATATAAAGACTTGCCCTAAAAACTGTTTCCCTAATTAGTTCCCCATATGGCCATTATATGTGATTCTCATACTCCAACATCATCTGAATCTTTTTATTTCCCTCTGTAATGCAGGTCTGACTGAAGCAGGCACATCAGTGACACACACACACACACACACACACACACACACTTTCAGACAAGAGAACTGGAGGAAATATCAGACAGACATCTGTGAATAGAGCTGGGACATGAGACAGGGGTTTCCAAATGCCACATCAGCCTGACACCCAAACTCACATGCTTTGTGTTCAGAGACTGAGCTCACCAAATGTTTATTTCACTAAGTTGAGATCATTGTGACAGCAGCAAGAATTCGCACTGTGATTTTAATCTATGAATGTGTGTAATATTCAAGGCCATAATCAATATAATAAGGGGGTCAGTGGTCAATCAATCACATGTCTTTCTTTGAATGACAGATTCTGAAACTTTTGGTCATCTTCAATATCGAACATGATGTAGCCTACATATTGTCAACAAAACAAATATGAATAATACATAAATAGATAGCTATTTAATTAAATAATTAAATGGATATAAAACCAAAATAAACTTCTTCTTTTTTTAACCTCTTAACTGTCACTGGCGGGACACCTGGCACTCTTTCTTTGATCCCCTTTTTCTCGTATCATATATTTGAGTAATTATCATAAATTAGGTATCATTCGAAAGCGAACTCAAAATTCATCCTGTGAATGTTGCGTTACCATGGAAATGGTACTTTAAATTCTTCTAGCTGGCTCCTCCCCTAGTGGGCGGTGTCATGTTTCATATTACAAAATTTATTTTAACTATAAACAAAATCTTTTCTAATCTTGACAAAACACATATCGTCGGAAAGGTCTGAGTCTCAAGGTTCCATATTTGCTGACCGTTTTGTGATGGAAGTGACATTTGGACAGAAATTTACAGGAAAATTAATCAATAAAAACAATCAATGGAATTTCAATGACAACCGGAGGCTATTTGTGGTACAGCGCCTAAACAAAATCTCATGTGATATCAAAAATGTATATTTTATATAAAATAAAAAATATTTAGTACAGTATTTTTTATTTACAGTAAATTTAAACTTCCATTACTTTATCATTTTTTCATTTTTCTTTCACTTCAGCAATAATCTGCCGAGTTTAGGTCTATATTCCAAAGTATTCTTGAATTATAGCCCTTTCAGTTTGGATAGTGCATTTTCATGTGTATTCTCAAAAAGGGGGGGGGGGTGACATTTAAGGGGTTAAAGAAAAAAAAAACACTATTATTGTATTATTGGGTCATTCCTGGTATTCAGTGCCTTCATAAAATGTAGAAAATCAAACTTGTGTTTGAGTAGTCATGATAGGGTGATGTAAAACATTTGAAAAAAATATTCCTGTCAATCTCAGTTAATAAATGTAACCATTTATTAACAAAATAAATGAAATGGAAGATCAAAAATGTCCACCCTGTTAGGGACAGATAAATTCCTAAAAAGCTTATTGAAATTGACATTATTGATACTTTTTCATTGCCACTGAATTAATCGTGTTTTTTTTTGTGTGCTAATTTTATGAAATTATTATGACAAACTGATAACAGGGTGGACAAGTGGTATGGATGGACGGACGGATGATTTCCTATCGTTCATGTTACAATTTTACTATATTTTGAACTGGATTTAGATGGTAAACAATATGTAAAACATTGCCAATGAACTTAAAAATGGCACTACGTTAAACTTAAATTACTTTCACAATCACTGTTTTAAAGCACTGGTTTAACAGGGTGGACATTCTGACCTATAAACAAGCCAACATAGAAAGTTTACCAAACAAAGAATTGCATGGTCTTTACAACTGTAATTTTAAAAATATGATTTTTATACTAACTTTTTTCATATTTGCCTTAACGGGGTGGACATACTAAGGTTGACCACATTAAATTTGAAAGATAAAATTGGTTAAAAAATATATATATATATAGTTAAAATAATCGAGAATCTCACTCATTTGCTCAAGTTGTTTTCCCTCCAAGGAAGTGATGACTGCTTTATATGATATGATGTCATTTCATTTTCCAACTTTCATTTAAACGGAAAGCAGTCAAAAATAATAGGGTGGACAATACACAAGCTAAAAACCTTGATTGTAATTGTTAAAATAAATGTAATAATATATATATATATATATATATATATATATATATATATATATATATATATATATATATATATACATATACATATATATATATATACATATACATATATATATACATATATACATATACATATATATATATACATATACATATATATACATATATATATATATATATATATATATATATATATATATATATATATATATATATATATATAATAAAATGTTTCAAATAATTATTTTAATCAACTTCAAGAGTTCACATGGTGCATGATATTTGATATTTGCATGATATTTATGACTAAGATGAAGACTAAGACTAAGACTTATGACACAAAAGGCACCGTGTCCCAGGATGACCCTATTAATAATAATAATAATAAAACAGATAAAAACGAATACATATGTTTCATTGGTTATCGATAGGCTATCTTAGGCTACTTATCAACGAACTCCATGAACACAGTAGTGCGGCGACTGAATCGGTTCTTTCCCACGCCACTCCCGACCTAACCTGGGCTGAATCAACCTTGTGCTCGGGAAACGAAACATATCATATTGTGAAGGTTTGGCGAATGAATTATGATTATAATTCTTGACTGGACGCGCCACGCAGGTTTCCAAGTCACGTCACCGTGCGCTAATTAATATTCATTCGCCAATCCGTCGCCATAGTAGAATTAACACATTCACCAGTCGGGAAGGGGGTTGGGATTATTAGCAGCCCTGGAATGTGCTCGTGTAGCGTCGGGAGCGCGCAGTGGTGCGACAGGTCTGTGAAGTGTGCAGTTTAATAGGGAAGAGAGACGTAGGGAGTTCGATTCATTTGGCGAATCGATTCGTTCGGTTCATTCATTTCAGCGAGCCGAGTTCACGAGTCAAACTGCTCAATAGTGTTCCTAGAAGTTTTATTAAATTAAATATAGCCTACTTTCTACCCTGAATAAGGTGTGATTTATTTGTTTGTGTGTCTGTTCTAATTTGATTGTGTCATTCTGTTTGAGGTTGTTTAATTGCAGATAGATATTTTCATACTTGCTCGAAAAGTGTTCTCAAAAATGTTGCTTGTTTATGGTGTCACTAAAATTTTACTCCAAAAACAAAGTCTCCCTCACTGACGCTTTTTTGAATCGTTTAGATCGAATCATTAAAACGAACCGATTCAGCTGAACGATTCGTTCGCGAATCGGATGGCACTACGTTGGAGAACCATGGCGGTGAAACAAATGACATGGTTGGGGATCTAAATTACACCCAGCAGAAGAACCGGCGCCCGTAGACAGTGAGATATCCGTGGAGGTAAGAGAACTACATGACTTGATTGTTGCGGAAGCTGTAATTGTTTGTAACTCGTTTTCCGAAACTTTATTTTGATCATTTGTTGGATCTAATGCTGAGCTATTGTTCCACGGCGAGTCAAGCTTTAGTGGGGAGGTTTAACACTAATCGCGAGTTCTTGATCATTTGAAGGATTTAAATATAATCTAGCTTCGACTCTTTGGACATTATCTTTATTTAAGAGACGCTGTCAGATATTGAGCACTGAATCAATGGAGCCCACTGCAAATCACTGTTGGAAAGTTTTGAGTCTGAGTTGAAAAAGTTTATTTGATGAGTGCCGGGGAGATGTTATCTGGTAACAAAAGAGCGAACGTTGAACGTGCTCGAACGTTCGAATCGCGTTATAAATGTGAACGTTCCTTTCATTTGAGAGTGTTACATTGTTTCTTTTCTTTTCAGATGAGCGCGGGGATTCGATACAATGTATCAGAGAGACTCTGAAGGGCTCGTTCCATTGTCCGGTTGAGGATACAGCACCACGGACCTAAAATAATACAGTTTTAAAGTAGGAAGTTTTTAAAGTCAGTGAAAATGATCAAGGGCGAACGCACCCTGCGGAGCGCGTCCCCGCATAGAAATGCATACAAGTCGGACTTCCACGCCATTAAGTGCTCTTTTGATGGGACCAAATCCGACAGCGAGGCCAAATCTTATGCTAATGGAGCCAGCGACCCCCGGGAGGACACCAGAGGGAGGCCGTTTGGCAACCGGATAAACAAAATCAAGAACATTTTCTTGCAAATGGATGGCCAGCAATCACAGGAGAGTCCGGAGATCAAACCCCCTCAAAAAACGGATGCATCATCTCCTGTGTCGCCAGTGTCCAAGTTCCCAGTCAGCACCAACAAAACCTCCCTCAGTAGTGCCAACAACCAAGAACCGCCAAACACGGAGAGAACTCCAAAGGGAGAAGAAGCCGAGATAGATAAAGTCGCCCTGGCGGAGAAATTTTCAGTGACCAGAAAGCTCTTTGAAAGGGGGATAAAAGAGCAGCCCGTGCCCGGGAGAGTTTCTACACGGCTGTCCCAGGGGAAAGTGCCTGAGGAGGGGCGCGGAGCTAGGAGGTCCTTGGGATCTTCTGAAAATAGCAGCGGCAATAGTGACAGCAAAAGCCCGACGTCACCTGTGAGGAGTTCCCCAGAGGAGAGGAGGGACGTTGAGGACTCAAAACAGGTCAGTAGGCTATCACTGAATGCGGGGCCTATTTCCAGGCGGTTGGAGAACTTCATTGTGGATGGTGACAATGACGAGTCGATGCAAGTTACAGCTAAAAGCCCTGAGAAACTGAGCAGCCCCAGTGAGCCCTCGCTGGCATCACCTCTACGAGGGAGTTCCCAGAAACCCACCTCCCCAGGTACTGATCAAGCACACAAACCCACATCCCCAAACTCGGACGCACCCAAATCATTCTCGCCTAAAACAGAGCCGGTAGCCGGTAGCCCTCCGTTCAAGTCCATCGTTTCGTACAAACCAACCTCCCCGACCAGCAGGAGCACCGGCGAGCCTCTCTCGCCCACTGCTCACAGCCCATTTAAACGTTCTCCGTCTTCAGGAAATGACTCGGTGAAAGAGTCCTCGACAAATAAACCAACCCAACTTAGCAGTCCTCCTGCGAATGATCTCAAATCAGCTAGCAGCCTCTATAAACGGCCCGAGGAACCAAAAAGCGAGAACCACATAACTCCCAGTCCGTCTCATGAGCTGGCCGCACGATGTCTGGACCCTGCTGGTGCGGGAATGGTGCGGGCTGAGTTGGTCGTGGTCCAGAACGAGTCTTCAGAAAGCGAGGATGAGGAGGAGGAAGAAGATTTGGAGGATATGTCGGAGGTGAAGCTGCAAAGGGAATCTGAGTCACCTAAAGAAGATCTGAACTCTCTGAAGGTGACATCACCTCAAAACCATACAGAGGACAAACAGCGGAAGAAGGATGTGTGTGTATCGTCAGAGCTGAAGAAAGAGGAACACAATCAAGAGGAGGAGGAGGAGGAGGAGGAGGAGGAGGAGATCAAACAAAAGAGGAATAGCAGTCATGAAGATGATGAAGATGATGAGGACAGCGAGCAGGAAGATCCAGACGAATGTGGGAAAACTTCTCCAGTGTTTTATAGTTTTGAGAACGCTGCGTTTTTGGATGATAAGGACGTGGAATCGGTTCAGGACCAGCAGGATGAGGAGGATGAAGATGAGGTCTATGAGGAGTATGGTGAAGCTCCCGGTTTGTCTGAGGATGAGGAACGGTCTCCAAGAAGGAAAATCAGATTCTCCACCGAGCCGATACGGGTAAGAAATGTCATATATATAAAATATTTTTTCGGTTGTGACATCCATGATGGGTAGCTGAAAATGTCTCATGTAGCGGAAATTTGTCTCATTTCACATGAATTTGGTTTGAAATGCAAAATGCTTTCGTTTTAAATGTGATTATAAGGAAAACACTCAATTTATGAGCAGTCAGACACATCATTGTGGCTTTGGGGACATTTCAGGCTCTCTGTGCAGGAAAGCTGCTCTCTGAGTCTGGGGTCAAAGTTCTGACAACAGTTGGGCAACAGAAGGGCTCATTGCAGAACATTTGTTTGGGGGTGGAAAAAGGGGAATATTTTTAGAAATATTGTTGACATTGTGGCTCAATGAGGGCAACAGGGCTGACCTGAAATGTGGATGGTTAATGGAACAGAAAAGTATGTTGGCGTAGATCCATGTTTTATGAGCAAAGCTTGTTAGAACAGACAGCCTTCCTTTTGAAAAAGGCCTGATGGGTGAATGTCCTGTTAGGAACATGTCTGGGTCATATCTGAGCCTAAAACATAAACGGTAAACAATTAAAGACAAGCGCTATTTAATAATGTGATTATTTAATGAGAATATAGAGGGATAGTTCACTAAAGAAATGAAAATTCTCATGTCGTTCCAAACCTGTATGACTTTCTGCTGTGGAACATTTTGAAAAATGTCTCGATGTTTTTTGTCCATACAATGGAAGTCAATTGTAACCTTTTGGTTACCAAGATGTCGTCTTAAAAATATCTATCCCTTTAAGCGAAAAATGTACTTAATTTTGATAAATGGTAGGGTTGGGTATCGTTTTTTTTTTTTTTTCGATACCGGTGCCAAAACGATACTTTTAAAACGGTACTGGTGCCTGAACCGATACTTTAAAAAAAAGAGCCACAAAACGAGGTGGATGAGATTAAAGAATGGCTTTTTATTGATTTTTTTAAATTTAATTATTTAAATTTAAAACTTTAGTTCAAGTTTAAAGTATACTTAAATATATAAATAAATACAAAACACAATTTACTTAACAAATTCACAGTAAAACTAAAGCCACCTGACCCAACTACAACTAATTTAATACTAAATAACAGTTAGAGTAATAACAGCAGTAGTCTGTATTCTTGGTTTGCTACAAACCAGCTTCAGCTTTATTTTGCAGAAATATGACCATATTCTCTGGCTAAATATTTTAGAACGCATCGCCTTATTGTTTCCATGGCGACGCGTCGTGCTTCTCACATGACACACAGCTGCCACAGTAGCGCTGTATCGGGTTTATTTCGCTTTTTCTTTTTTATTCAAAATATTCACAAACATGCTAACTATGTCATGAACTATTTAATAATCTGATTTTCAAATATGTGTGAGTGAATGTGTGTTAGTTGATCTATACTCCGCGATGGGCGTCGCCATGTTAGCTTAGAGCTTGTTAATCTTGAACATAACTTTGTTAATAAAATAAAAGTATTGAAAGAAATCTTCATAATCATTTTTAATATGGCAATACTGTCAAACAGATATTCTAACTATAAACCAAAAACATATTAGCTCCAATTTTAGTTAAAATGTAAAGTTCATGTATTTGCACAGCAGGATAATTAGTTACCAAAAATGTATGTTAAAGGTTTCGTTCTTCGTGTTTTTTTGAAGCTTTGATTGTGTTTACAGTGTGCAATATAACATGTGTTCATGTTTCGCGTGTAAAAAAACACAGTATTTTTCACACAATGTACTCATCTGTACACCGCTGTTTTCACTGTCCTAAAAACGGCTGATGAGTTCCTTGTTCTATGAAGTCCCTCCTTCAGAAATACGTAACGAGTTCTGATTGTGCCAGCGGTTCCTGTGTTGTGATTCGACAGCAGCTTAGCGCACGTGGAAAGGTCACGCCTCTTAACGGGAGATGTATGCGCTCAATGATCTCTACAGCGTCCCTGGGAAAGCCAAACAAAGGTGATTTGACTCCGGGATGAAAATAACAGCGTCTCGACGACATGGCGACAAACACACTCAAACGCAACAATTCCTTTTCTCCACGCGACACGTCCTCTTCTCCACGTGGGAAAGCAACAAGACCACGCCCCCTTTTTTGCGTATTCTTGTGGGCGGAGGTTAGTCTGTTCTACTGTTCTACTGACGTCATTAATGAAGGAAGTACCAGGATGTAGTCCAAGCCGGCCATTCGCTGTAGGCTTTGAAAGGGAACTTCTGTTAAATAAAATATCTCGCTTGGCATTGAACTTTGAGCTTTATAATTTTACAGGTATTATTTATGCTCTAACAGCAACATTACACACTAACTAAAGTTTGAACAATGGGATCACGAAGAACGGGACCTTTAAGAATCGTTTTGGGAATCGGATCGAATCGTTAAGTGCCTTAAGATTCCCACCCCTACTGTTGACTGATTAACATGCCCTGTTCACGGGAACACATGTGTTTCTCTGAAACTCAGCATCGAGTTTAAAGGAACGAGATCACTTAAAAAGCAATATCGATGTCTTTTAGTCTGCAATCGCTAAACAATTCAGGTTAATCCACAAGTTTAAAAAAATGCGCAATAAATCCACGGGTCATGTGCGTGCCGAACCGTGGGTCGTGATCCATACGGATCACGGATCAACTGCGATCCGTTACACCCCTAGCCGGGAAGTTCGGTCTGGACTTGATCTATTGTGGAGCAACTATGCTGGAACCAGAGCTGTTCGGACCAATCAAATCATCAGGGCAGGCTTTATACGATGATGGACAGATGATCAACAGTAACGTAATCATGGGCGTCGGAACCATTGTATGTGTGCGGGACAAGACCCACCCACTTTTTACGGTCAATGATATTGGACCCACTCACTTTTATTGTCTCTAACATTCAGCTCATGTCTGTTTTACCTACCCCTAATCGATAAACACTTATTATTAAACACGTTAGACGCTTTATTTCCACTTTTCTAATATTTTCGTCATTTTTATTGAAAATAAATGCCTTTCCGATCTGATATGTGATGGGAAAAGAGAGAAGATTGAGTTCGGCGAAAGTCGGACTCGAACCGAGGTCGATTTGTGTCAAAACTAGATGCTGTGCGTCTTACCCCTACACTACTGCCACTCTCAATTATATGGCGATTCCCTTAATTTTGTCTTTCCAAACTATACATTTAGCAAGCAAAGCAGTATATTTGTACTTTATGTTGTTAAGTACTTCGCGTATCCTTAAATTCTTTCACAACACCAGCAAAGATCGTTTACACTCATCTTCTTCTACTTCTTCCAGCGTGCGTGCGGTTGAGTTCTTTTGACAACTATGCGTCGCTCAACATGCGTCACTTACTCCGTTGCTCTGATTGGTTGTAGGTCTATCCAGTTGAGTGCAGAGGCATTTTCTGTCCTGGTTCGGTTGAAACGCCCCATAATCACAGCCCAATGGAGCAGCATCAGACTCATATTCGTATGACGACGTCAGGCTATAATTTAATATGACCTGGACATGTTTTGTGAGATTTACCATATTACTGCTTGCACAAACACAGCTCAGATCTCATTTTGTCCCTGAATCACTGATCAGACAGTCTGGCCCCGTCCTATGGCAGCCTGCCACGGACATATGGTCCTGATCTACTTTGCCACGCTGCTCTTTTGTCTGATCAGGCCTTCAGATGCTTAATGTCTATTAATCTATTTTAAGTTAATAATTTCCATGTAATGCATTCCTGAGCTCTGGAATGTCTTTCACACATTCGCTGGTAATGATCAACAACACTGTTTTCCATTTTCCTTTGGGCTGTTAAAAAAAAAATTAACCGAGCACTGCCATGGTGTCAGCAAGTTGACAAAACCCTAGCCGTCGGCTGTTCCCGGGGCGTCCCAGCGCCTGAGACGCTTGCCTCTATCCTCTGAAAACTCCTGTGCTCAAAACAGGTGTGCTGGAGAAGAGTGTGAAGGGAAACACCCTTACTTCTGTGCAATCTTCATTCATCTCTCTCTGTTTATAATCTGTTTAACTGAAGTATTTCACATGTTCAGTGAGACATTTATCAGAAGTTTACATTGAAAACAAAAACTGGTGTTGCTTACTTGTGCAAAATTCACCTCCCCGTTGCTAGGGTGTTGTTAGGGGATTGCTGCATATAGTTGCTTAAAGGGTTAGTTCACCCAAAAATGAAAATTCTGTCATTAATTCCTCACCCTCATGTCGTTCGACACCCGTAAGACATTCGTTCATCTTCGGAACACAACTGAAGATATTTTAGTTGAAAGCTGATGGCTTAGAAAGGCCTCCATTGACACTCAGTACATTTACACTCACAAGACCCATAAAAGGCACTGAAAACGTTGTTACAAAGTCCATCTCACTACAGTGGCGATACAATAATTTTACGAAGCGACGAGAATAGTTTTTGTGCGGAAAAAAAAATCAAAATAATGACTTTATTCTACAAGTTCTTGTCTTCCTTGTCGGCCTCTGCCGTGAACTCACGAAGCACCACGACGCATGCGCGAGAATATCACACAGATCACACAGATATATATATATTAATTAGATCTATCTATCTATATATATATATCTCAGAATCATAAAATAATCTCTACAACAAAACAAGTGAAAAATAAGCAAGCATCTAGGCATTATTATTATTATTATTATTAGTAGAGACATATTATTATTACAAAGAGACGTAGCTAAATCTGCTGTACAGCAGTAGCCTAATATATTCTGTCAATTTAAAATGTTTTAAACCAAACTTTTATTTTGACGGGTTGCCATAAAGATATTTCAGTGTCTGTGTTCCTTATATGCCAGTTTTCCCAAATGAAACGGTAAATTCTCATGAAGTGACAGTTTATGCGTTCGTGTCCTCATAAAGTGACCATGGACTGTCAATATGGACATAGAGAAACTGGGGGAGTTTGCCGCTTGATAGTGACACACGGCAGAGATTACAAAGACAGCGAGCGAGTGTCACGCGCGGGCGCCCGGCATCCAACTTCCTGTGTTTGCAATGCATTCTGAGCAGTGAAGAAGAACCGCGCAGTGGTTAGGCAAAACTCGCGGTCATAACTAGGTCTCGTTTAAGAAAATGGTATCGGATCGGTACATGGGTTCAAGTACTCGCAGATACCAATGCCAGAATTTTTTGTGGTATCGGTGATATTTCCGATACTAGTATCGGAATTGGAACAACTCTAATTGACACGATGGTAAAAGGTCGGAAGACCGAAGTTTCACGTGGAGCACTGGGAGATTTTTTTTCCTGAATTACCGCTGCTCTACAAGAGATTAAGTTAAGTGCACCTAAGCATTAAATGACTAGGTTGTAAATAGTTGGTTACTTTTAAAATGGAGTATAGTACAGTCAGTGTGCACTTTATTATGCTGCTTGCTTGTTGCTACTCTGTGCAATAGTGTAATTATTTTATTTATGCTTAAATATTTATTTTCAGCACTGAGCTCTTTTTTTACTTGTTCTACCTCACCTGTTTTACTATTTTTTTAAATATAGTTTTTTTTTTAGTACAATAAATGTTCCTTTTTTAAATTGAGACTTGTAAAATTGTTATCATCATGATCATTGTGTCATTTTTATGATGTAAATTGAGGGGACAAAAGCAGAATCGGCTCCAAATATCGGCTCAAGAAAATCGGCAGCCCGTATCGGTCATCGGCTAAGGCTGATGAAAAATATCGGCATTGGCACTAAAAAATCTGTATCGGTCGAACCCTACAACTTGCAACTGCACAGCGACATGCTAAAAACACGCACACATTTTAGCATGTTGCTGTGGTTGGTAGGCTGTTCTGGGCGGTTTCTTGGTGTTTGCTTACTGGCCCAAATGTTGTGAAGTTTACAGGACCTTTATACAGTGCATGCCATTGTAAAGACTGTAAGTCTATCCTTCACAGCCTCTTTTCATCCTCGCACAATTCAGGATGGCATCTTCCCTGGCTAAGGTCTATATGTATAACATTCTGGTCCTAAATGAATCCTTTGGATCAGGGGTTTGCTCAAATCACTATGACTAATAAAAGATGAACCTTTTGTCTAAACCTTTCTAGGACCCAGCTCACTCTCATTCAGTTATTTCTGTGTGATTGTGAAATGAAGGTGTGTAACTGTTTAAACAGGTCTTGTCCTGGCTTGAGGGAGGTATTTTTCCACCATTGTGCTTCATATTGGTCTTAACATGTTGAGCTACGGAGTGTTTGCATTGTTGCTGTCGATGTGGGTTCATAACTAGAGATTCAAATGTTTACCACATGACTGGTCAGACTCCTTTAAGTCTGTTTTATGAACCGGTTTGGTGATGTTGTGTGTGAATGAAACATGATAAAGACCTGGCACTGGCAGTCTGCATCTCTGGTGGATTTGAGGCAGGAAACGGGAGCTCTGCTTCGTTCTTACGTCAGAGTGAAAGGCTCTGGCTGTAGTTTAACACTGCATAGACTTCATTAAATATAATTAATCTTTGTTAAAGCTACAAAAGTGATTTTCTGTCTTTTGTTGTTTGATTAATATTTATGACTCGGGGTTATTAGCCTGCTGTCACTTTAAGAGTGAATGCACGGATCCAGTATAATGATACACATCCATTTCCTTTCTCAACTGTTCACGTTCACTTAAGACATAAGTGGCGAGGATACTCGTCAAGACTGGCATTTTGACAATTCTGCGCATGTGTCCATTCAAGTACAAAAAGACAAGAAAGAGAACTGAATTTGGTGTTCACGCAAGTTGACTTCTGAATCTACTTCTCTTTCGCATCTTTGTGCGCACAAATGGTTTGAAATCAATTGAATGTTTAAACTGACAGGACCTAAACCATGTGCAAATTATAACATTTCGATCCGTGATGGTTAAACTTTTATTCCAAGAATCGCGTCCATTTCGAATCAAGGTGCTTGGTCTGTACATATCAATATATCGTGCAGCCTTGTATGCAGTAGGTTTGTATAATTGTCTTCAGTCTAGTCTGATGGCTTTCAATATACAATAAATCTCATATGCATGGTTAAACTTGGAAAAATGCACAATTCTTCCAATCTGTTATCAATATTGTAGATTTTTTTTACATTTTAAATGATCAGTATTTAAAAAAAAAAAGGTTGCAAAAAGCAAGGTATTGCCAAAAATCACACCATAACCAATCACAAAATGAAAAATGATGAGCCTTTTTAACACATTTGTATGTATTTACTTGGTCATTCTGTGTCAACTCAACCAGAGGTCCCCGGCTAAAAATGTTGCAAATATATTTTCTAGTGAAAGAAAAATAATGAAAAGGAAGAAAGGCAAAATATTACATGTCACGGAAGAATATTTACTGAGTAATCCACTATTTTTACATGACATTATGAGGGGGTCAAAATGACTTTAGAAAGATGGCAGCATCATTATTTTATGTTTACACTGAGATTAGTAGGTCTATTAGTCAAATCAGTTCACTGTAAAACATGTTTTTGATTTAACTTAAAAAAGTGAGTTACCTGGATGCCTTAATTTTGAGTTCTTTGAAAAAATTCTAAATATTGTTATCTAAACCACATTAATTATCAAAGTGATTTGACAATGAAAAAAAGTTGATAGCAAATCATGTAGTGTTGACAATTTTTTGTTGCATTATATGCCAACAGTGACAGTTCAAGAACAAGAAGTATTAAAGATATCTTAATATCCTTTTAGATTTGGGTTCTTTTGGGGTCTGAATTGTAATGCACTATATGGTTAATTTCCAAATATATAAGGTTTTCAATGTGGCTCCAGGAGTAAATTGGACTCATTTCAGGGGTCAAAAACCAAACGTGTCACTTTGCATTAACCTGATATTTTTTCTTCTTCTTTTAAACAGGAATGTCTGAGGATCAAATTGTGTTGAAACTAGAAATGTATCTTGTTTCCCTTCATCAAAACAATTGCATAGAACATTCCTCTCTGAGTGCCATAAATATTCTTTTTCCAGTTTGTGTGCCTGTAACTCTAGAAGTATTAAAACAAAATGTAGGTGACTTTGCATACAGCTAATAATTATTGTATTTAAAGAAGAATCTCTGAAGAACAAATGATGTTGAAAGTATAAATATATCTTGTTTCCCTCTATCAAAACAATTGCATATAGAACATAATGCATTAGGACTGCATGCAAATAATAACAGTAACCCAGGGTTATGACAGATTATGAATAACCAGGATTAACTGTTAACTCCGGGTAAAGTGTGAGCAGTGTGTAAAATAAGATAACACAGGATCCTATTTACCTGGGGTTTAGAATGACATTTTCAAGTGTGAGAGCCCTTCATTTTTTTACAAAACGTTTAAGGTATTATCAGTGATTCCACCCGCCCCTTAGCCATGGATACTACTCGATCTATGACTGCTTCACCTGCTATAACAGTAGGAAATTGTAATGCTTACACAATCCAGGTGAGGCGAATCTTGGTTTATTGAAGTGAATGCAATGTGTGCGGAGAGCAAACACACTTTCCTTGGAAGGCTATTATTTCCTGTAGGTACGATACTGCATATTTGAACTTTTGCTGGCTTCAGAAGCTGTTAAAATGAACATAATCCCTTCGTCCAAATATCTATGCTACGGATTCAAATATAGAATCTTATATGAACAAGTTAATGTGCCACAACTTGACCATTTCAGTGTATTTTTGTCCCTCAGACGGGAATGTTCAATGCAATTATTGTTTTTATAGAGGGAAACGAGCTACATTTCTAGTTTCAATATTCTTTATTTATCAGATATTCCCCTTTAAATACAATACGTATCATCTGTGTGCAGAGTGACCCATATTTGTTATTTTTACCATTGAAAATGGGTAATATTCATCAATTTGGGATTGGGATTTGAGATTTATGCACAGATGAAGTAGTTCCAGCAGGTCTTGACCGCAGGGCCGGCCCTGACCAATTTGCTGCCCTAGGCAAGATTTGACTTGGTGCCCCTTGTATCAAGGTTTAGCACTACATGTTATCCGTCTCAGTTGTGGAAACACTGGTACTGTTTTATTTTTGTAATGCATTGATGTTTTTTTTTATTATTGTTGTTTTATATGATGTCCAGTCCATTCTACCCCATCATTATGTTCATGACATTATTATTATTAAAAAACATTTAAAGGCTGATGATAGTTAAACTATACAAAAATAGCACCTACGCCACATTACAGCCTAAACAAAAATAGCAAGAGTGCATCTGGCATTCATGCACAAACTATTGAGAACTAGCAAAAGTGTTTGTTTTCCAGTAGATGGCAGCAATCTTCCACTAAACTATGCACATTCATGTTTTCACCATGAATTAAACTGAGAAATTTAGATATTTAATGTGAAATTTACATAAAATGTTGCTATTTTAAATAAACCTGTATATAAATATCATTACTAATTTGGGCAAATACATTTTAAAATGTCCATATGTCCCCTTAAAACTGCACAACGGCAGAATAAAAACATTAGGCTATTAAAAAAGTGATATTACATGATTTTTTTTATTTTTATAAAACCACACTGTCTGTGGCCTCTGGAGAACCCAGAACGGCTGCTCGCATATATAAAACTGGAATTAATTAGCGAACATTAGTATTTTACTACTATGCATTTAGATAAACTGTTCATTCATTAGCTCTGTCTTTACACTGCAAATGCTCTTCTTATTTAGTATTTTTTTTTCTTGTTTCCAGTCCAAATATCAAATATTAAATTCTTAAATCAAGATGTATTTACTAGTAAAATGACATTATATTTTTCCTTGTTTTCTGGGGGAAAACAATCCAAATGAAGTGAGTTTTTGCTTAAAACAAGCAAAATGATCTGCCAAATGGGGTGAGAAGAATTATCTTATTTCTGTTTGGGATAGAAACAAGAAACAAGCTTTCAATCAGAAACAAAATTATTTTTCTCACCCCATTGGCAGATAATTTAGCTTGTTTTAAGACAAAATATAAATTTACTTATCTAGTAAATGCATCTTGATTTAAGAATTTTTTGATATTTAGACTAGAAACAAGACAAACACACTAAGTAAGAAGATAATTTTTGCAGTGTATCCCTTATCTTCCCTGCATCAGAGGGCTTCTGTCTTTTTTGACACTACAATTCGGCAATCCGTCATAAATAATCAGGCAACTTTAACCGTGTCTACACCTGGAGCGAGCGGCCAAGCACCCTAAAAAATGAAGGCAATCCTGTCTACGTTAGATGCGGCGAGAGGCGGCGCGACACAACAAATTCCCAACGTTAAACTGATCACGTGTTATATTTCTGACGCACTTCAAGCTCAGCGGGGGAGATTGATGAGGCGGACCGGGAAGATGAGGGGACTTAGTTAGATTTTTTTGCGCTTTATTTGGTAATATTTCAAATTAATATGAATAAAATAGTATCAGTAATACATTTTGGCGCCCCTATAGATGAGTGGCGCCCCTAGCATTTGCCTATTCCGCCTATGCCACGGGTCGGCCCTGCTTGACCGCATTACAGTTCCATATCACTTCACCAAACCAAGTCATTTCAAAGCTCCTTACAGCAAAAGAAATAAAACCCACAACAACACTGACCAAACAAATAAATGTAACCAACAATGGGATAATAATTAGTTTTATCAATGGAAAGCACACTCTCTTTCTCACATAAACACACACATCAAAGCTGAATATGTTGGCAAAACAATAAATAAATCAATCTTTGTTTGTTACTTTACTTAAATAATTTGAGTTGCTCACTTAATTTGGATTTCTAGAAAACACAAATTTAGTATAATTACATATCGCACTTCTTATCCTGAGTAATCTACACAAGGCTTTGTAGATGTGCATTTCCAACATACTATTTAAGTTACGTTTACTTATTTACTGCTGGATTTGGCTGATGCAGTGAACCCTTTGCACATGGTGACGACTTATGTTTCTATATTACAACATAAATCTAGCTATTTTTCTCATATTTCACATTTTAGGGTATTTTATAACAGTGTTGTCATCAGGCGTGACCGTTGTTGCTTCGAGGATATTTGCTGCTCGATCAATATTATACTGTATACTCAAAGGAACAATTTGTCACAACTTAATTTTATTGTGTACAATGTACTTACTGGGGGTAGAGAGGTTTTCTAATTCCCAGAATGCTTTGCGTGAGATTTAATTGGAAGAGAAAATGTTGAATGTTATCTTCATGTGTTTTTAAGCAAGATAAATGAAGAAGGCTTGTTATTATAGTTTAATGTTCTATTAAGTTGGGATTTAGTTTTTGTCATGTTGGAGTTTTGGAGTTTACCGAGTGGAGCCCGACGTTAGGCTGACGACAGGTAGGCGCAGTGCATCATATGAATTGCTTTGCTCAATGAGCAACCGTTTATAGCAGTATTGTGATTCGTCACTAATGCATACTGCTTATTACATATAGTGAAATATAACTAATGCATGTCGTTCACTTGTTATTTTTACATCTAATTTTATTGCCGCTTAGTTGAATTATGTTTCTGCTACACAAAGTAATTGAGTTGTGTTCACGAGGAAAATTGAGTTGAAATTACTTATGGGTAGTAGAGATGTTCCGATACCCTTTTTCCCTTCCCGATACCGATTCCGATACCTGGGCTCAGGGTATCGGCCGATACCGAGTACTGATCCGATACCTGGGTGTGTATCTGTATATACAGCTGAATACACTACTAGCCCTGTATGAATTGCTAGAATTATTTTATGGTGTGCTTCAGACTTATCCCTTAATAAAACATGAACAAATACATACAGTGAACTACTGTATTTATTGCAGTATTTTTATTATCTGACATGCATTTGACAGTAATATTATTCATTTTTCTTAAGCGAAAAAGAACTTCAAAAGCAGCCACAAATCTAACACTGCAAACTGAAAAAGGTATTTTAGTTGTACAATATAACTGTATAAAAAACAGTGCAACAAATAAATGTAGGAATATATATATATATATATATATATAAGCAAGCATCTAGGCATTATTGTTATTAGTAGAGACGTATTATTATTACATAGAGACGGAGCTAAATCTGCTGTAAAACAGTAGCCTAATATTTTCTGTCAATTTAAAATGTTTCACACTTTTATTTTGACGGGTTGCCATAAAGATATTTCAGTGTCTGTGTTCCTTATATGACAGTTTTCCCAAATGAAATAGTAAATTCTCATGAAGTGACAGTTTATGCGTTCGTGTCCTCATATAGTGACCATGGACTGTGAATATGGACATAGAGAAACTGGGGAGTTTGCCGCTTTATAGTGCGAGTGTCACGTGTGTGTGTGTGTGTGTGTGTGTGTGTGTGCGCGGGCGGCCGCCATCCACACAGAGACGAAATACTGCTAAACAGCCAGTAAACAGCGGACATAGCCGACTGCTGACGCGTTTTCATTTCTTCTTCGCTGCTCTAAACAGTGTGCAAAACAGCACAACTTCATGTGTTTGCAATGCATTCTGAGCAGCGAAGAAGAACCGCGCAGTGGTTAGGCAAAGCTTGCGGTCATAACTAGGTGTTGTTTAAGAAAATGGTATCGGATCGGTGCATGCGTTCAAGTACTCGCCGATACCGATGCCAGAATTTGTTGTGGTATCGGTGATATTTCCGATACTAGAATCGGAATCGGAACAACTCTAATTGGTAGGGATGCTCCGATCGATCGGCCAGAGATCGGTATCGGCCGATAATCATATTTTATGATTCGATCGGTACTCACTAACTTGGCCGATCTCACGAACCGATCACAATTTGATGACGTCATCGCGTGAGGGCGTAAATGACGCGTGGGGTGGGTAGTAGCAAATATTCAAACTAGAAGTGGAGAAGGGTTCCGTGTGAACAGCAGTTGAACACGGGTTAGTCGTCCTAATGGGCGAACGCCGTTCGGAAGTATCGATCATCGGCGTCGGAACCATTGTTTGTGGTTGGGACAAGACCCACCCACTTTTTACGATCAATGATATTGGACCCACTCACTTTTATCGTCTCTAACATTCAGCACATGTCAGTTTACCTAACCCTAATTGATAAACACTTATTATTAAACACGTTAGACGCTTTATTTCCACTTTTCTAATATTTTCGTCATTTTTATTGAAAATAAATGCCTTTCCGATCTGATATATGATGGGAAAAGGGAGAAGATTGAACTCGGTGAAAGGCGGATTCGAACCGCGGGTCGACTTGTGTCAAAACTAGATGCCGTGCGTCTTATCACTACACTACTGCCGCTCTCAATGCTACGGCGATTCCCATAATTTTGTCTTTCAGAACTATTCGCTTAGCAAGCAAAGTGGTATATTTGTACTTATTGGCATCTACTCCAGTAAAAAAAATTCTGAGGACCCACCCACATTTTTTTTGCTTCCGACGCCCATGGTATCGATATACAGTAGTTTGATACGAGCGCATCTGAAAAATAGCGGAGTACGCAGAGTGAGCTGATGCAGGGAAAGTGCATGATACAGTTTGTCCTAAACATGACACATGCTTTATATTAAGGGCTTTAAAATAACTGGTAAGATATTGTTAATATGTATAGTTTAAAGCAGCTCGCCCTGTCAGACGCTCTGAGAGTGCTGACAGACAGATCAATACTCGCCGTGTTTAATGCGTTTGAGATGCGGCGCTTTCCTCAGTGCATAACTTACAGGGATATTCTCCATCTGTAAATGTTAGAAAGTCATGCAAATATGTCCATTTTGCTATCAGGAGACGACGAGCCTTCTGCATGCGATTCTCCGCTAAAATTCAGACTTCCGCGCACAGACGAAGTGTAATAATTCTGACTAAAATATACATATTTCTAAAATATTTGTTGTTGGACAATAAATGTGCCATATGTAGAATTTTAAACCTACATTTTTATGAAAGTGACCATTATAATTGGGTAATCAAATATAGGTTAATATGCTTTTGTTTTTATTTTCATTTTTAGTTCAGTGAATTAAAAAACAATTATTAATACATGCCTACATTACATTCACTGTATTTGTTTATAGCCTTCAATATCAACATTGTTTTTAGGACATCTATTTTTAAGTGTCCTGATATGCATAGTGTTATGCAGAAACCCCATTTTAAAGGTCCCGTTCTTCGTGATCCCATTGTTCAAACTTTAGTTAGTGTGTAATGTTGCTGTTAGAGCATAAATAATACCTGTAAAATTATAAAGCTCAAAGTTCAATGCCAAGCGAGATATTTTATTTAACAGAAGTTCCCTTTCAAAGCCTACAGCGAACGTCTGGCTTGGACTACATCCTGGTACTTCCTTCATTAATGACGTCAGTAGAACAGTAGAACAGACTAACCTCCGCCCACAAGAATACGCGAAAAAAGGGGGCGTGGTCTTGTTGCTGTCCCACGTGGAGAAGAGGACGTGTCGCGTGGAGAAAAGGAAGTGTTGCGTTTGAGTGTGTTTGTCGCCATGTCGTCGAGACGCTGTTATTTTCATCTCGGAGTCAAATCACCTTTGTTTGGCTTTCCCAGGGACGCTGTAGAGATCATTGAGCGCATACATCTCCCGTTAAGAGGCGTGACCTTTCCACGTGCGCTAAGCTGCTGTCAAATCACAACACAGGAACCGCTGGCACAATCAGAACTCGTTACGTATTTCTGAAGGAGGGACTTCATAGAATAAAGGAACTCATCAGCCGTTTTTAGGACAGTGTAAACAGCGGTGTACAGATGAGTAAATTGTGTTAAAAATACTGTGTTTTTTTACACGCGAAACATGAACACATGTTATATTGCACACTGTAAACACAATCAAAGCTTCAAAAGAACACGAAGAACGGGACCTTTAAAGGCATATTAAAATGTTCACTGTATAATGAATCATTTTTGTGATTATTTAGTACCCTGTTAAAACAATAGTTACATTACATAATTACCATAAAAATGAAACAAAAATATAATAAAGGCAACATCTATAGTTTTTTTTTTTTTATCTGAAAAAATGGTTAACAGTGATCAGAGAGCTTACAAATCAGTGAAGCATTAGGATCGGGATCGGTATCGGCCGATCACCATGACAAGAAATCGGTACTCGGTAACGGCAGCAAAAATCCTGATCGGAGCATCCCTACTAATGGGTGCATGTTAAAGACATGTAAAGTCTATTTGGTCAAACACAAATTAGATGAGTTCAAAATACTTAAAAGTCTGATGCAAATAGTTGCCTCAAATTTTTTGAGTAAAACCAAGGCAATATTTTTACTGTGAATTGTATAAAAGCCTAAATCTAAATCTAAAAAGCTCAGTCGTCGCTCCGATTTCATTAAACATCTCTTAATTTGTATCCCAATCCCCCAAAAAAGAATTGGAACGAGGTGAAGCAGAGTAAATGATGACCCAGTTTTAATTTTTGTGCGAACTATCGCTTTAACAGACAAACACCGAACAATCAGACATTACTCTGGCAGTTCACACGGCCCTGTGAACCTCTCTAGCCAACATCAACACACACTGCAAACGGTCTGGTCAATGGTCTGTGGACCGCTGTAAAAGTACAGTTATTTTTTTGGGGATGATCTTTTACAACCCCCGCACACAAAATGTGTTCTCAGCCGGGACGGGTCTTTTATGACTTAGTTTAAAAATATAAAACATTACACCAGAAGTGTTGTCTGTCAGATTCAGGAAAGTACTTTTGGAGGTTCACACAACTGGGATTTATCTGCTGATAATAAAGTTTATAGTCTGGAGTGAAAACGTAGGAAAACTGTGTAGTCTATGCTTCCAACATTTGGCAAGTTCAGTTTTTAACAGTGCTGTGGTGGACTATTTTGTGCTATGTTAATTAATATGTGTCTTGTCAGCTTCACAATGTGTCCTAACCAGATGGGACTAGTGATGGGGAGTCGACTCCTAAAGAGTGGATTCCTCGACTCTGAATAACCCCAGAGTTGATGTCGACTCCAGCACAGGAATTGACTCTCGGTGTCGACTCTGTTGCTGTGTCCAAAATCGCTCACTTGTTTACTGATTCTCTAATCCCTATATAGTTCATGGCAATGGAGTGCAATAAATAAGCAAGGAGAGAATGAAATGAAGTGAGGAATTTGGACACTGACTTACTGTGCGTTCACACCGCCGCCGGCGAGAGCGTCAAACTTCGCTCTGGCCGCCCTGCCATCGACGCTGTAGAAACATTCGTGGACGCGCTGCCGCTCTGACGTAGATCGAATGCTTGGTCTTTTTTTAAACTGCATTTAAAGGGGCTGCAAAGCAAACAATCATGTTGATCGGCGTTTGTGCAGACTGACCACAGGTAGGGTGTAACTGTATAATATAACCTCATGAGATCATTTAAATGTGAAAGTTAAAAAAAAAGCAGATCGATGGAAAGAACTTAACAATTATAGTTACATGTTTGCTAACGAAATAAACCAATTAAAAGCCATTTGTGTGGTGTATAAATAATGTTGCGCGTCTTCTTTTCAAACCCGCCGCACCAGCAGTGATCAACCTCTCCTCTATTTTGCTGGGGAACTAATGTGGTCGGAACCAAAGTTTACAGCACTGCGTTCTCTGGGATCCTCTCAAGCGGAGCACTTCTATATTCCCATTGGTTGCCGCCGAACCGCGTCATAGCTCATTACCATAAAGTTGACCTGATTCCAACTCTCCTCGACGCCCAAATCGTCCAAGACGCGCCGCGCCGCTCTCCCCGGAGCTCGCCGCCGGGCTCCCATTGAAAATGAATGACTTCCGGCTACTTTGACGCTCTCGCCGGCGGCGGTGTGAACGCACAGATAGTAGGCTTTAGTTACAAACTTTAGTTTGTAATTATACATAGGCTTCCTCCATGCTAGCTTTAGTTTAATTGATGATATATTTAGTGATGCACCGATCATGATTTTACATGGCCGATACCGATACCGATTTTTTTCAAGAAAACTGGCCGATTCCGATACCGATTTATTTTTTTACACAATAAAGTAATGAAAGTATACATGAACAAGATGTTTATTTGGTATTTAACAGGCTAAATTGGCTTTTGGCTAATGAAAACAAGTCCGCAATCTGAAATGAACGGGAAATTTAATTGGAAATTAAAAGGCTGAAAGGTGAAATTAAAGGCAACAACTGCATATTCTGCAATCCAAACAACGATGTTACTTAAATGTTTACTAATGACCATTATTCTAAAGTTACCAAATATAAATGATCATCCTATAGGCTACAGAACTGATAGTATTTCATTTCTAAAGTGCATGCATGTTCTTCTTTAGGCTACAAAAATAAGTATTTCGGCTTTTTCACAAGTTAGTCTGTTTCGTTCTCATCCGATCCAACACATGAGAAGCTGAGCTGAACAAACGCTCACTATCTACACTTGAGCAGGCGGAGAGGTAAACTCGCGCAACTTCAGCTCGCGCAGGAAAGCGGCTCTTCATTCCCTTCAGCATCTCGTCTCTTCCCTCAGTTATCCAGGTTCCGTTTGTAACACACTAGTGACATGTTCACGAATGACTGCAATATAGGCGTATGTGCACGCGGGCGCACTTCCGGATAAATCGGCAGAAAAATGCAAAGAAACCGGCCGGTTGCCGATCGCGCGCTAGAAGCAAAAACCGGCCGGTTCCGGTTTTTGGCCGGTCAACCGGTGCATCCCTAGATATATTAATGCAATAGATATAGATTTGGTTTTCCATGGTTAACCTTGTTCATAATCATTAAACCATAAATCATAAACACATCAATTGTGCACTATTGGATGTATTTTAGTCAAGCGGCAACCTCCCGCAGTTTCTCTTGAAGCCAATACGGAAGTGACTTAAACTGCAATTCATCGACTGGCCACTAGGGACAGACTCCAGAAGGAAGCAGAATCTCATTGAGCCCCATATTAAAATGCCCAACATTACAGCAGATTAAAACATGTTTACAGGCTGGTACAAATTGTGGTTTTGGTCTATACGGCTTATTTTGCCCTTCATGACGACTGTGAGGGGGTGAAATTTTTTATAACTCATTCGTTTATATTAGGGCTGCACGATTTGAGGAAAATATCGAATTGCGATTACTCTGGTTAAAATTGCGATTGCGATTTAAAATGCGATTATTATTATTTATTAATTTTTACAAATGAAAAGTCTGTATATAACATTTTGTGTTTATATATTAATGTGACTAATATAATATTATTGCTAAATAAAAATAAGAAATATTACTATTACAATAACATTCATTATTAAAAGAAATCAAATAGAGCATTTAAGAATAAATATAACAGTATAATAATAATAATAATATTTATATTTTACAGAAAACTAAAAATGATGGGTAATCTGTTAGTATGCAGACAGCCTATGTCTAAAAATCATTAGAAAGGTCTAAGGATTTATTGTAAAAAAACAATTATTGTTATTATACAAATCTGTGCCTTTTATCTGTGATATCAATTTCTTAAAGTCTATGTCTTTAATATGAAACATGAGCCTCTTATGCATCCACTGTAGGGATTAAAATTCCTGTACATTGAAGAAAAACTTCAGGATTGTGATATTTAGCCCCGGGAATGCGAATTTTAGTAGGCAACCGTGACAAAAAAAACACATATTTTACCTCCAAATGTGATTTTTACCGGGGAAGCCCCCCTGAAACGCGATTGGGCTTGTTTTGAGTAGCAATTGGGAGGGTTTTGTTGTGAAAACCTGGCAACCCTGGGCAGCGGGAAACACAAAGTCAAGTCAAGTCAACTTTATTTATATAGCGCTTTTAACAATGTAGATTGTTTCAAAGCAGCTTTACAGTGTTAAACAGGAAAATAATGCAGCATAATTTTATTAAGCTGTATAGCCATTTGATGTCATCAGTTCATTTCAATTTCCATACGGTGACAGTGTGGGCTTTAGATCAATAATTAGATCAGTAATTTAGTTTATATGGTTAATTTAGCTTATTAATTCGATTTATTTCGATGTTTAGTTGAAAAATTTAGTGTCCCCAACTGAGCACGCCAAGCCAGAGGCAACAGTGGCAAGGAAACCAAAACCCCATCAGGAGACCTAATGGAGAAAAATAAACCTTCGGGGTGCCAGTTCTCCTCTGGCCAATTAACAAACAGCGTATTATTATTATTATTATTATAATTATTATTCTGGCAACTTTACAGGTCAGAGGTCATAATAGATCGGAATATTCGAAGGACCGGAGGCAACACGCTGGAGACGGGTTTATTGAGGATGATGTTGATTAAATAATTATTAAAGTGCAATATTCGAATGATCGGGGGCAACACGCTGGAGACGGGTTTATTGCGGTTGACATATCGATTTAACTAGGGGTGCACCGATCCGATATTAGGATCGGATATCGGCCGCGATACTGACAAAATAGCTGGATCGGGGATCGGAAAAATGAACAGATCCACAAGCCGATCCAGGTGTTTTTTCCCCTCGCAGCAGAACCTACGTCATTCGTCAGCTTCACGTGTGTCGCATGCTAGAAGCAACACGGAGCGAGCCAGAGAGTGTGTGTGGAGGAGATATTTCACGCTTGCCTTCGTCACTGTTTGCAATGTCTGCAAAGTAACTTAAATGTTTCGAGGGGAGGTGGTGTTACTGCAAAGTCAGGGTTTTTCCTGCATTGAACATTTTTTGACGGCCGCCAAAGCCTAATTTGATGAGTTATTGTGATGAGTGATGTAGAACAGATGCTGCGCTCGTGACTGAGTGACAGAGAGCTCCTCCCCGCACACACACTCTCTGGGTCTTCAAAATAATCAGTGTTAGCTGTTAGCTCTCTCATATTTCACATATTAATCCAAATCAAAAGGTCGGAAGACCGAAACCATGTTGCACGTGACACATTCGGACAATTTTGTCCTTGAATTATCGCTGGGTGTGAATTGCGCTCAAAAAACATTGACTCTTCTCTGACCAGCTGACATAAAGCATACTTTCAATAAACGTGAGACAAATTATATTCAGTTATGAAGTGTTTTCTGTGTGTTGACATCTTTCGCGATGTTCTAACAGACAGGATTCGCACACAACGCGTCTGCTAATGTCCGATTCGCGACCTAATGACTCCTTTGAACCGAATCATTTTAACGACTGGTTAGAACAACTGATCTGTCCAACACTGAACTCATGAATCAGTTTATTAATTTACTCAGAACGCATCTGAAATGAGAACACAAGTGTGCTTACCCAATTTAGCAAGAGTGGGTAAGAATTATTTTTAATTATCAACAGTATTTCAGCTTATTTCTGTTGGCAATGTGTAGTAAAATAAATAGGCCTAGCCTACAATCATTTAGACAGGAGTGAGGGGAAACCAGAACAAAGTTGTTATTAGCTAGCTGATCATTTTTATTAAATTGCATATGGCAGAAAATTAGGCTATTTGTTAATTTGTAATGCTACTTTTTAATATTGATATGATTATATACCAAAACAATGATCTGTAGTGTAAAAAATGTTTGGTAACTGTCAGATTACTATTGTATGTTTGACTGTTTTTTGTTTCCACTGCTACGTTTAATTTATTTAAAGAAGTTTGATTACATTCTATTTTAGATTTGAATGCACAATTGTTTTTTAAATAAATAAGAATTCAACACTTTACACACATCTGTTATTTTGTCTTAGTTATGTTTAGTTAGTAAAGTCTGGTGCCTTTAGTCTCTTCAAGGAAGGTATAAGGTGGAAGATATGCAGTTTATTATTAATTCAACAATAGTATCGGATCGGTATCGGGTATCGACAGATACACAAAGCCCAGGCATCGGTATCGGGACTGAAAAAGTCGGATCGGTGCACCCCTAGATTTAAGTATTATTTAATTGTAATATTCGAACAATCAGAGTCATCACGCTGGAGACGGGTTTATTGAGATGCCGTGTCGATGAGGCAGTTGCAGGGGAAGGCTAATTGACACGGTCTCTGCAGACACTTCGGGGTCCTGTGTTGGTCTTCTCTGGGCGCAGGTCCACCATCTGATCTGGATACGGCCCGGGGCCTAAAGCGAGAAAAAACCCCCACAGTAATTTAATTTGTTTTGGAAAAAACAAAATGGATTTATAGGGCCCTACAATCACAGCCAATCAGAACACATTTTCCATTCAATATAGAAGGTTTTGCACCAATGACATTTTTTCTGGAGGCTGGGCCACCCAGCACATCGCTTCAGAAACAGAAACCAAGCCACAGACAAAACTGTTGTCACAGTAGCAGCTGGCTGGGACAGAAACTCATTAATATGGAAAAGAGAGCGAGAGCGAGAGCTCAAATTATTGTCACACCTGGTTGGGACACATTGCCAGCCTCATTTGATGCACATTGCACGCAAAAGTATTCTGACAGTCCAGTCTGATTGGCTTTGCAGTTTCCTGGAGTCAGGCTGCACTAGAAACGGTCTGGCAGCTTGAGTTTTGTTTGGGGGAGGAGGCGGGCCAGAGAGCGGCGAGACTCTGAACCTGGTCTCACAGTAACCCGAGACCGTCCTGTAGAGGAAGAGAGACTCTTTGTTCAGGAGACTGTGTAGACAGAGTAGAATAACTCCCTTGATCACTGATGTCTCTGTAGCTCCTGAAGGCATTGTGCTCGATAAAGGGCCACATTCTACACAGCATCCACTGACACCGTCCCGCAGTCGTGATTTACTACTCTGACTTTGAATTAATGGCTGTTTTTGCTACTGTACTGTAAGACTTCTGGCTATTCAGGCAGTAAACACAAAGGTAGTTAACCTAGCTATCCTTCATTAGGCAGAGCCAGGTTTCTAAATGTTGACGGTAGTATTTTTCCAAATCATTTTACGCCCACAAAGGAGATGATAATAATATGTTTATTATCTGTTGTGTGGGATTGTCACATCCGCTAGCCATGCCCCCTTAGTTACTGTTGCTAGCGCTGCCAAACGTTCTTACCGGTGCTTGTGATGCCTCTGGCGATTATGTACAAAGACCTGATAGGATTATGTGAGTTATCTGAGGAATGACTGAAGATGAACTGTGTTTAATGGCATTATTTTAATGTGGTCTGCCGGTTTGTCATGAAAGGCTTCATCTAAAACTTGAAACTGGGCAAAAGGAAAGTTTGATGGGAATGAATGCTGCACAACCAGAGAAAATGATCATCAGCGGCTACTAGAACGAGACGAGCAAAAATATGGCAAGCCAACATGATTTTTTTAAATTAATTTTGATAAATTAGAATATTCGTATAAATTTAAAATAAAATAAAGTTAAGCTTACATTTAATATAGACTTTAAAGTGCTGTTACGATGATATTTTAAACGTTCATAATGCTGTTTTTGAGGGCTCTTGCAACAGGTTTGCATCTGCTCTGTTTGATCTCTCTAAACCCATCCTTTCTAAGAGCTTTCTCTGCTCTGATTGGTCAGTTGGCCCAGTCTGTTGTGATTGGTCTACTCTACTCTGATTGGTCAGTTGGCCCAGTCTGTTGTGATTGGTCTACTCTGCTCTGATAGGTCAGATGGCCCAGTCTGTTGTGATTGGTCTACTCTGCACTGATTGGTCAGTTGGCCCAGTCTGTTGTGATTGGTCTACTCTACTCTGATTGGTCAGTTGGCCCAGTCTGTTGTGATTGGTCTACTCTGCTCTGATTGGACAGTTGGCCCAGTCTGTTGTGATTGGTCTACTCTACTCTGATTGGTCAGTTGGCCCAGTCTGTTGTGATTGGTCTACTCTACTCTGATTGGTCAGTTGGCCCAGTCTGTTGTGATTGGTCTACTCTACTCTGATTGGTCAGTTGGCCCAGTCTGTTGTGATTGGTCTACTCTACTCTGATTGGTCAGTTGGCCCAGTCTGTTGTGATTGGTCTACTCTACTCTGATTGGACAGATGGCCCAGTCTGTTGTGATTGGTCTACTCTGTACTGATTGGTCAGTTGGCCCAGTCTGTTGTGATTGGTCTACTCTACTCTGATTGGTCAGTTGGCCCAGTCTGTTGTGATTGGTCTACTCTGCTCTGATTGGACAGATGGCCCAGTCTGTTGTGATTGGTCTACTCTGTACTGATTGGTCAGTTGGCCCAGTCTGTTGTGATTGGTCTACTCTACTCTGATTGGTCAGTTGGCCCAGTCTGTTGTGATTGGTCTACTCTGCACTGATTGGTCAGTTGGCCCAGTCTGTTGTGATTGGTCTACTCTGCACTGATTGGTCAGTTGGCCCAGTCTGTTGTGATTGGTCTACTCTACTCTGATTGGTCAGTTGGCCCAGTCTGTTGTGATTGGTCTACTCTGCTCTGATTGGTCAGTTGGCCCAGTCTGTTGTGATTGGTCTACTCTGCACTGATTGGTCAGTTGGCCCAGTCTGTTGTGATTGGTCTACTCTGCTCTGATTGGTCAGATGGCCCAGTCTGTTGTGATTGGTCTACTCTGCACTGATTGGTCAGTTGGCCCAGTCTGTTGTGATTGGTCTACTCTGCTCTGATTGGTCAGATGGCCCAGTCTGTTGTGATTGGTCTACTCTGCACTGATTGGTCAGTTGGCCCAGTCTGTTGTGATTGGTCTACTCTGCTCTGATTGGTCAGATGGCCCAGTCTGTTGTGATTGGTCTACTCTGCACTGATTGGTCAGTTGGCCCAGTCTGTTGTGATTGGTCTACTCTGCTCTGATTTGTCAGTTGGCCCAGTCTGTTGTGATTGGTCTACTCTGCACTGATTGGTCAGTTGGCCCAGTCTGTTGTGATTGGTCTACTCTACTCTGATTGGTCAGTTGGCCCAGTCTGTTGTGATTGGTCTACTCTGCTCTGATTGGTCAGTTGGCCCAGTCTGTTGTGATTGGTCTACTCTACTCTGATTGGTCAGTTGGCCCAGTCTGTTGTGATTGGTCTACTCTGCTCTGATTGGTCAGATGGCCCAGTCTGTTGTGATTGGTCTACTCTACTCTGATTGGTCAGTTGGCCCAGTCTGTTGTGATTGGTCTACTCTGCTCTGATTGGTCAGTTGGCCCAGTCTGTTGTGATTGGTCTACTCTACTCTGATTGGTCAGTTGGCCCAGTCTGTTGTGATTGGTCTACTCTGCTCTGATTGGTCAGTTGGCCCAGTCTGTTGTGATTGGTCTACTCTGCACTGATTGGTCAGTTGGCCCAGTCTGTTGTGATTGGTCTACTCTGCACTGATTGGTCAGTTGGCCCAGTCTGTTGTGATTGGTCTACTCTGCACTGATTGGTCAGTTGGCCCAGTCTGTTGTGATTGGTCTACTCTACTCTGATTGGTCAGTTGGCCCAGTCTGTTGTGATTGGTCTACTCTGCTCTGATAGGTCAGATGCCCCAGTCTGTTGTGATTGGTCTACTCTGCTCTGATTGGTCAGTTGGCCCAGTCTGTTGTGATTGGTCTACTCTGCACTGATTGGTCAGTTGGCCCAGTCTGTTGTGATTGGTCTACTCTACTCTGATTGGTCAGTTGGCCCAGTCTGTTGTGATTGGTCTACTCTGCTCTGATAGGTCAGATGCCCCAGTCTGTTGTGATTGGTCTACTCTGCTCTGATTGGTCAGTTGGCCCAGTCTGTTGTGATTGGTCTACTCTGCACTGATTGGTCAGTTGGCCCAGTCTGTTGTGATTGGTCTACTCTGCACTGATTGGTCAGTTGGCCCAGTCTGTTGTGATTGGTCTACTCTACTCTGATTGGTCAGTTGGCCCAGTCTGTTGTGATTGGTCTACTCTGCTCTGATAGGTCAGATGCCCCAGTCTGTTGTGATTGGTCTACTCTGCTCTGATTGGACAGATGGCCCAGTCTGTTGTGATTGGTCTACTCTGCACTGATTTGTCAATTGGCTCAGCCTTTTGTGATTGGTCTGCTCTGTTCTGATTGGTCAGTTGGCCCAGTCTGTTGTGATTGGTCTACTCTACTCTGATTGGTCAGTTGGCCCAGTCTGTTGTGATTGGTCTACTCTACTCTGATTGGTCAGTTGGCCCAGTCTGTTGTGATTGGTCTACTCTACTCTGATTGGTCAGTTGGCCCAGTCTGTTGTGATTGGTCTACTCTGCTCTGATTGGTCAGTTGGCCCAGTCTGTTGTGATTGGTCTACTCTGCTCTGATTGGTCAGTTGGCCCAGTCTTTTTTGATTGGTCTGCTCTGCTCTGATTTGTCAGTTGGCCCAGTCTGTTGTGATTGGTCTACTCTACTCTGATTGGTCAGTTGGCCCAGTCTGTTGTGATTGGTCTACTCTACTCTGATTGGTCAGTTGGCCCAGTCTGTTGTGATTGGTCTACTCTGCTCTGATTGGTCAGTTGGCCCAGTCTGTTGTGATTGGTCTACTCTGCTCTGATTGGTCAGTTGGCCCAGTCTTTTTTGATTGGTCTACTCTGCTCTGATTGGTCAGTTGGCCCAGTCTTTTTTGATTGGTCTGCTCTGCTCTGATTTGTCAGTTGGCCCAGTCTGTTGTGATTGGTCTACTCTACACTGATTGGTCAGATATGGCCTAGTCTATTGTGATTGGTCTACTCCGTTCTGATTGGTCAGATGGCCCAGTCTGTTATGATTGGTCTACTCTGCACTGATTGGTCAGTTGGCCCAGTCTGTTGTGATTGGTCTACTCTGCTCTGATTGGTCAGATGGCCCAGTCTGTTGTGATTGGTCTACTCTGTTCTGATTGGTCAGTTGGCCCAGTCTGTTGTGATTGGTCTACTCTGCTCTGATTGGTCAGATGGCCCAGTCTGTTGTGATTGGTCTACTCTGTTCTGATTGGTCAGTTGGCCCAGTCTGTTGTGATTGGTCTACTCTACTCTGATTGGTCAGTTGGCCCAGTCTGTTGTGATTGGTCTACTCTGCTCTGATTGGTCAGTTGGCCCAGTCTGTTGTGATTGGTCTACTCTGCTCTGATTGGTCAGTTGGCCCAGTCTTTTTTGATTGGTCTGCTCTGCTCTGATTTGTCAGTTGGCCCAGTCTGTTGTGATTGGTCTACTCTACTCTGATTGGTCAGTTGGCCCAGTCTGTTGTGATTGGTCTACTCTACTCTGATTGGTCAGTTGGCCCAGTCTGTTGTGATTGGTCTACTCTGCTCTGATTGGTCAGTTGGCCCAGTCTGTTGTGATTGGTCTACTCTGCTCTGATTGGTCAGTTGGCCCAGTCTTTTTTGATTGGTCTACTCTGCTCTGATTGGTCAGTTGGCCCAGTCTTTTTTGATTGGTCTGCTCTGCTCTGATTTGTCAGTTGGCCCAGTCTGTTGTGATTGGTCTACTCTACACTGATTGGTCAGATATGGCCTAGTCTATTGTGATTGGTCTACTCCGTTCTGATTGGTCAGATGGCCCAGTCTGTTATGATTGGTCTACTCTGCACTGATTGGTCAGTTGGCCCAGTCTGTTGTGATTGGTCTACTCTGCTCTGATTGGTCAGATGGCCCAGTCTGTTGTGATTGGTCTACTCTGTTCTGATTGGTCAGTTGGCCCAGTCTGTTGTGATTGGTCTACTCTGCTCTGATTTGTCAGTTGGCCCAGTCTGTTGTGATTGGTCTACTCTGCTCGGATTGGTCAGATATGGCCTAGTCTGTTGTGATTGGTCTTCTCTGTTCTGATTGGCCAGATGTAGGGCTGCCACTAACGACTATTTTTATATCGATTAATCAATTGACTAATTTGTCACAATAATTTTCAACACTTTTACTTAAAACATTTCATTTAACATGCAACTTTGGCCTTCAGTAGTGAACTATAAAAAAGTATAAATGTAAAACTAAAAGAGTAAAAAGGTACACATTTGTAAACCAACATAAAAACAATAGAATATCAGCAAGTACTTTTTATATAGAATAGTTTTGTCACAATACCAACATTATGACTTCGATACGATACCAGACTAAAATACCTCGATGCGATACTGAATCGATAACAAGGCAAATTAACCAAAACTATTTTTACCATTAAAACAGTGCTTTATTTTCAGCTTCAGTAGCTCTAATTAACAGTAGCATTCAACAAATCAAACACACCTGAACAAGCTCATCCGTGTCTTCAGGATTACTAAAGCTACAGGCAGGTGAGGGTTTTCAGGGTTGGAGTCAAACTCTGCAGGACAGCGGCTCTTTAGGACCGAACTTGGGCCATAGTAAAGAGCAGGCAGCTCTGGGTGGTGGGTGTTGACACCTCACCTGGTAATGACACAGTGGTAGGTTAGCACTTAGCTTTACTGTGTTTGGGTATGTGTTCAGGGTGTAACTCATAGTTGCTGGCATCTCAAATACTCACACCACAAATACTATTGCGCATTCCATATGTGATTTATATTTTAAACATTTGTTGGTGGTGCTGGTGTGTATTTTTAAAAGCGGTGAGATTAGCATGTTTGGACAGTAACAGTTGTCTGTTTGTCCGTCTCATGTTCTCTCTGAAAGAGGGTTATTTTTGTTGTTGTGTGTGAAATACTTGAAATCACATTGGCAGTTCAAGTGTGAGTTTAATCTCTCAACTCTTCTGCCCTTGATCCACTCGCTGTCTAATGGTCTAATCTAGCTTTGTCATGGCAAAAATAAACCCCATTTTTTCTTGCCATGGTTCGGAGCGCATGTGATTTGCGGATTAATTGCAAAGTTAAAAGGGTTAGTTAGCCCAAAAATGAAAAATCTGTCGTTAAAGTCCCTGTAAAGGCAATTCTGAGATTTGTTTCTAAACACATTATAAATGTTAGAAATGTATTTCTGAAACACATTACAAAGACTGTGAACTATGAAGTACTGAATTCAGAAGTTAGACCGTTAAACAGTTTTTCACCGTTGCTGTGTTCAGGATTTTCTGGGCGGGGCTAAAACGGTGGCTCGATGACGCACCGAGCCTGACCCCTCCCCTAACACGATCATAACTAGAGCACATTCGCATCAGTTCGATTGCGAGTTACTGTTAGTACTGTTAGTTACTATAGTCAACAACTTGCATAACAGCTTACAAAACAAAAACGATGAAGAGGTGGATTCATTTTGTGAACAGCACCCTTGATGGAGAGAGCTGAGGATCATCACCGACACCTACCTCTGCAGTGACTTTACACCGGATCGTTTTACAAACTTTCACCGGAGACAACTGGGATTCACTGATAATCTGCTGCAGAACCGACTATCCCCCGCCCAGGCCGTCATCCTCCCGTCCCACCGACATCTGGTGCGTCGTGATCATAGACGCTCGTGATCAGTGAGTGTTGTCTTGTGTGCTACTGCCGCTTTCCCGCGAGTGGGCGTGGTTTCGGCGCCGACAGCGGACACACCCCCAGCGTTTGAGAGCAGAGAATGCTGCTCATTTTTTCAGGTTTTAGATAAGCTATTTTATGTACTTCCCGGATTTTTTTATGATTCAAATTTGGCTGGGTGGTTAATAACACATTTATCTGTGGTGTGAGAAACTCAGAACACATGTTTAGTTTTGACTTTACAGGGACTTTAATGACTCACCCTCATGTCGTTCCAAACCTGTAAGACTTTCCGCAACTGCCACTTTGACGCTTCGAAAAGTAAATGAAGAGATCATGAAACTAATCCACATGAATTGAGTGGTTTAGTCCAGAATTTCTGAAGAGACTCGATTGAATTTAGGCTTTTATTATACCGTAAACATTCATTAACTAAAGTAAATCAAGCACGTTTGGTTGATGTGTGAGAACCAATGAGGTTCATTCTTGTGTTTCGCAGCACGTTTGAGCTTCAGTAAGAACCAATGAGGTTCATTCTTGTGTTTCGCAGCACGTTTGAGCTTCAGCAAGAACCAATGAGGTTCATTCTTGTGTTACGCAGCACGTTTGACCTTCAGCAAGAACCAATGAGGTTCATTCTTGTGTTACGCAACACGTTTGACCTTCAGCAAGAACCAATGAGGTTCATTCTTGTGTTTCGCAACACGTTTGAGCTTCAGCAAGAACCAATGAGGTTCATTCTTGTGTTTCGCAACACGTTTGAGCTTCAGCAAGAACCAATGAGGTTCATTCTCGTGTTATGCAGCACGTTTGAGCTTCAGTAAGAACCAATGAGGTTCATTCTTGTGTTTCGTAGCACGTTTGAGCTTCAGCAAGAACCAATGAGGTTCATTCTTGTGTTACGGAGCACGTTTGAGCTTTAGCAAGAACCAATGAGGATCATTCTTTTGTTATGCAGCACGTTTGAGCTTCTTCAAGAACCAATGAGGTTCATTCTTGTGTTTCGCAGCACGTTTGAGCTTCTCCAAGAACCAATGAGGTTCATTCTTGTGTTACGCAGCACGTTTGAGCTTCTCCAAGAACCAATGAGGTTCATTCTTGTGTTTCGCAACACGTTTGAGCTTCAGCAAGAACCAATGAGGTTCATTCTTGTGTTTCGCAGCACGTTTGAGCTTCAGCAAGAACCAATGAGGTTCATTCTTGTGTTACGTAGCACGTTTGAGCTTCAGCAAGAACCAATGAGGTTCATTCTTGTGTTACGTAGCACGTTTGAGCTTCAGCAAGAACCAATGAGGTTCATTCTTGTGTTACGCAGCACGTTTGAGCTTCTCAAGAACCAATGAGGTTCATTCTCGTGTTTCGCAGCACGTTTGAGCTTCTCAAGAACCAATGAGGTTCATTCTCGTGTTTCGCAGCACGTTTGAGCTTCTCAAGAACCAATGAGGTTCATTCTCGTGTTTCGCAGCACGTTTGAGCTTCAGCAAGAACCAATGAGGTTCATTCTTGTGTTACGCAGCACGTTTGAGCTTTAGCAAGAACCAATGAGGTTCATTCTTGTGTTACGCAGCACGTTTGAGCTTTAGCAAGAACCAATGAGGTTCATTCTTGTGTTACGCAGCACGTTTGAGCTTTAGCAAGAACCAATGAGGTTCATTCTTGTGTTACGCAGCACGTTTGAGCTTTAGCAAGAACCAATGAGGTTCATTCTTGTGTTACGCAGCACGTTTGAGCTTTAGCAAGAACCAATGAGGTTCATTCTTGTGTTACACAGCACATTTGAGCTTCAGCAAGAACCAATGAGGTTCATTCTTGTGTTACACAGCACGTTTGAGCTTCAGCAAGAACCAATGAGGTTCATTCTTGTGTTACGCAGCACATTTGAGCTTCAGCAAGAACCAATGAGGTTCATTCTTGTGTTACACAGCGCATTTGAGCTTCAGCAAGAACCAATGAGGTTCATTCTTGTGTTACACAGCACATTTGAGCTTCAGCAAGAACCAATGAGGTTCATTCTTGTGTTACACAGCGCATTTGAGCTTCAGCAAGAACCAATGAGGTTCATTCTTGTGTTACACAGCACATTTGAGCTTCAGCAAGAACCAATGAGGTTCATTCTTGTTTTACGCAGCACGTTTGAGCTTCAGCAAGAACCAATGAGGTTCATTCTTGTTTTACCCAGCACGTTTGAGCTTCAGCAAGAACCAATGAGGTTCATTCTCGTGTTACACAGCACATTTGAGCTTTAGCAAGAACCAATGAGGTTCATTCTCGTGTTACACAGCACGTTTGAGCTTCAGCAAGAACCAATGAGGTTCATTCTCGTGTTATGCAGCACGTTTGAGCTTCAGCAAGAACCAATGAGGTTCATTCTTGTGTTACGGAGCACGTTTGAGCTTTAGCAAGAACCAATGAGGATCATTCTTTTGTTATGCAGCAGGTTTGAGCTTCTTCAAGAACCAATGAGGTTCATTCTTGTGTTTCGCAGCACGTTTGAGCTTCTCCAAGAACCAATGAGGTTCATTCTTGTGTTTCGCAACACGTTTGAGCTTCAGCAAGAACCAATGAGGTTCATTCTTGTGTTTCGCAGCACGTTTGAGCTTCAGCAAGAACCAATGAGGTTCATTCTTGTGTTACGTAGCACGTTTGAGCTTCAGCAAGAACCAATGAGGTTCATTCTTGTGTTACGTAGCACGTTTGAGCTTCAGCAAGAACCAATGAGGTTCATTCTTGTGTTACGCAGCACGTTTGAGCTTCAGCAAGAACCAATGAGGTTCATTCTTGTGTTACGTAGCACGTTTGAGCTTCAGCAAGAACCAATGAGGTTCATTCTTGTGTTACGCAGCACGTTTGAGATTCAGCAAGAACCAATGAGGTTCATTCTTGTTACACAGCACATTTGAGCTTCAGCAAGAACCAATGAGGTTCATTCTTGTGTTACGCAGCACGTTTGAGCTTTAGCAAGAACCAATGAGGATCATTCTTGTGTTACGCAGCACGTTTGAGCTTTAGCAAGAACCAATGAGGTTCATTCTTGTGTTACGCAGCACGTTTGAGCTTCAGCAAGAACCAATGAGGTTCATTCTTGTGTTACGCAGCACGTTTGAGCTTTAGCAAGAACCAATGAGGTTCATTCTTGTGTTACACAGCACATTTGAGCTTCAGCAAGAACCAATGAGGTTCATTCTTGTGTTACACAGCACGTTTGAGCTTCAGCAAGAACCAATGAGGTTCATTCTTGTGTTACACAGCGCATTTGAGCTTCAGCAAGAACCAATGAGGTTCATTCTTGTGTTACACAGCACATTTGAGCTTCAGCAAGAACCAATGAGGTTCATTCTTGTGTTACACAGCGCATTTGAGCTTCAGCAAGAACCAATGAGGTTCATTCTTGTGTTACACAGCACATTTGAGCTTCAGCAAGAACCAATGAGGTTCATTCTTGTTTTACGCAGCACGTTTGAGCTTCAGCAAGAACCAATGAGGTTCATTCTCGTGTTACACAGCACATTTGAGCTTTAGCAAGAACCAATGAGGTTCATTCTTGTGTTACGCAGCACGTTTGAGCTTCAGCAAGAACCAATGAGGTTCATTCTTGTTTTACCCAGCACGTTTGAGCTTCAGCAAGAACCAATGAGGTTCATTCTCGTGTTACACAGCACATTTGAGCTTTAGCAAGAACCAATGAGGTTCATTCTCGTGTTACACAGCATGTTTGAGCTTCAGCAAGAACCAATGAGGTTCATTCTCGTGTTACACAGCACGTTTGAGCTTCAGCAAGAACCAATGAGGTTCATTCTTGTTTTACGCAGCACGTTTGAGCTTCAGCAAGAACCAATGAGGTTCATTCTTGTTTTACCCAGCACATTTGAGCTTTAGCAAGAACCAATGAGGTTCATTCTCGTGTTACACAGCACATTTGAGCTTTAGCAAGAACCAATGAGGTTCATTCTCGTGTTACACAGCACATTTGAGCTTTAGCAAGAACCAATGAGGTTCATTCTCGTGTTACACAGCACGTTTGAGCTTCAGCAAGAACCAATGAGGTTCATTCTTGTGTTACACAGCACATTTGAGCTTTAGCAAGAACCAATGAGGTTCATTCTTGTGTTACGCAGCACGTTTGAGCTTCAGCAAGAACCAATGAGGTTCATTCTTGTGTTACGCAGCACGTTTGAGCTTCTGCAAGAACCAATGAGGTTCATTCTTGTTACACAGCACATTTGAGCTTCAGCAAGAACCAATGAGGTTCATTCTTGTTTTACGCAGCACGTTTGAGCTTCAGCAAGAACCAATAAGGTTCATTCTTGTTTTACCCAGCACGTTAGAGCTTTAGCAAGAACCAATGAGGTTCATTCTTGTGTTACGCAGCACGTTTGAGCTTCAGCAAGAACCAATGAGGTTCATTCTTGTGTTACGCAGCACGTTTGAGCTTCTGCAAGAACCAATGAGGTTCATTCTTGTGTTACGCAGCACGTTAGAGCTTTAGCAAGAACCAATGAGGTTCATTCTTGTGTTACGCAGCACGTTTGAGCTTCAGCAAGAACCAATGAGGTTCATTCTTGTGTTACGCAGCACGTTTGAGCTTCAGCAAGAACCAATGAGGTTCATTCTTGTGTTACGCAGCACGTTTGAGCTTCTGCAAGAACCAATGAGGTTCATTCTTGTTACACAGCACATTTGAGCTTCAGCAAGAACCAATGAGGTTCATTCTTGTTTTACGCAGCACGTTTGAGCTTCAGCAAGAACCAATAAGGTTCATTCTTGTTTTACCCAGCACGTTAGAGCTTTAGCAAGAACCAATGAGGTTCATTCTTGTGTTACGCAGCACGTTTGAGCTTTAGCAAGAACCAATGAGGTTCATTCTTGTGTTACGCAGCACGTTTGAGCTTCAGCAAGAACCAATGAGGTTCATTCTTGTGTTACGCAGCACGTTTGAGCTTCTGCAAGAACCAATGAGGTTCATTCTTGTTACACAGCACATTTGAGCTTCAGCAAGAACCAATGAGGTTCATTCTTGTTTTACGCAGCACGTTTGAGCTTCAGCAAGAACCAATGAGGTTCATTCTTGTTTTACCCAGCACGTTTGAGCTTCTGCAAGAACCAATGAGGTTCATTCTCGTGTTACGCAGCACATTTGAGCTTCAGCAAGAACCAATGAGGTTCATTCTTGTTTTACCCAGCACGTTTGAGCTTCAGCAAGAACCAATGAGGTTCATTCTTGTTTTACCCAGCACGTTTGAGCTTTAGCAAGAACCAATGAGGTTCATTCTCGTGTTACACAGCACATTTGAGCTTCAGCAAGAACCAATGAGGTTCATTCTCGTGTTACATAGCACATTTGAGCTTTAGCAAGAACCAATGAGGTTCATTTTTGTGTTACATAGCACATTTGAGCTTTAGCAAGAACCAATGAGGTTCATTCTCGTGTTACATAGCACATTTGAGCTTTAGCAAGAACCAATGAGGTTCATTCTCGTGTTACATAGCACATTTGAGCTTTAGCAAGAACCAATGAGGTTCATTCTTGTGTTACGCAGCACGTTTGAGCTTTAGCAAGAACCAATGAGGTTCATTCTTGTGTTACATAGCACGTTTGAGCTTTAGCAAGAACCAATGAGGTTCATTCTCGTGTTACATAGCACATTTGAGCTTTAGCAAGAACCAATGAGGTTCATTCTTGTGTTACGCAGCACGTTTGAGCTTTAGCAAGAACCAATGAGGTTCATTCTTGTGTTACGCAGCACGTTTGAGCTTTAGCAAGAACCAATGAGGTTCATTCTTGTGTTACGCAGCACGTTTGAGCTTTAGCAAGAACCAATGAGGTTCATTCTTGTGTTACGCAGCACATTTGAGCTTCAGCAAGAACCAATGAGGTTCATTCTTGTATTACGCAGCACATTTGAGCTTCAGCAAGAACCAATGAGGTTCATTCTTGTGTTACGCAGCACGTTTGAGCTTTAGCAAGAACCAATAAGGTTCATTCTCGTGTTACATAGCACATTTGAGCTTTAGCAAGAACCAATGAGGTTCATTCTTGTGTTACGCAGCACGTTTGAGCTTTAGCAAGAACCAGTGAGGTTCATTCTTGTGTTACGCAGCACATTTGAGCTTCAGCAAGAACCAATGAGGTTAATTCTCGTGTTACGCAGCACGTTTGAGCTTCAGTAAGAACCAATGAGGTTCATTCTTGTGTTATGCAGCACGTTTGAGCTTCTCAAGAACCAATGAGCTAAAAGCGAACTCCATTTGGCACGCACCCATAGAGAGGCTTCACATCTCAGCAAGTATTCTCATAAACACAGTCTGTTATGTCCTAAGGTAAACCTAAACAGTTGAGAAAGAAATCGGATGTGTATCATTATATTGGATCTGTGCATTCTCTCTTAAAGTGACAGCAACCTATAAATATCTGCTGTTGCCCCAATCATTAATGTTAATCAAACAACAAAACACAGCTTTAACCAAGATGAATCTATATTTAATTTATACAGTGACCTCTATAGTGTTATTTTACATTTAGGCCCTGAATTTCATTCCTAAATTAGAATGACATTTCTGTACCTGAATACTACTACTTACTTTATTTGTAACTTTGTTCTATTGTATTTATCTATGCTATCTGTTGTTGTTATATTTAGCAACACAAGGTGTGTTCTTCCTGTTTACTGTGTTTGAATGTGCATTTGTGTGCTGTTGTGTCCGGGTTGGGCCGTTGTAGACAGAAATAGTGTATGTGTGTGTGTGTGTGTGTGTCACGTGTGATTATGAAGTGCACCTGCCGTGCGCCCCACCTCTCACCGTCCACTCCAGGAAGTTCCACAGCCTCTCCTCAAAGCTACACAAAAGTTTGAACAAACACACGGGTGTGGTGTAAACACAGGGATACTCATGTTTCTGTGACACAGATTATCCATCACCTGAGGAATGAAAACTCCCTCTCTGTGTGTCTCTCTCGGAAATACTTTAATTGAACATATTTGAATCAAGGGGTATGTTTAAAATAGTGCTCTACTCTACTACTATGCAAGTTTTTAGTATGCACGGCATTTTCAGATGATCTGCTATATTTGGCCGTACACAACCAGAACACACTGTGTGTGCAGTACTGTATCCCACAATGCACTGTGCCTGACTTGACCGTGTGATGAATGAACTGGAAGTAATATCAGCTCCTGCTTGACTCATCGTTTGATCTGACTGCCAAAAGTTAAGACATTTTTACTAGGGCTGTCAATGTTAAAGCCATAGTTCACCCAGAAAGGAAATGTGTTGCTCCAAACCTGTTTGACTTGCTTTCTTCTACGGAACACAACTTATTAATTTACACACACATATTTCAAGCCACAACACAATCAAGCCACAACACAACGCAAATGCCACAACACAACAAAATCAAACAAAATCAAGCCACAACACAATCAAGCCACAACACAATCAAGCCACAACACAATCAAGCCACAACACAACACAAATGCCACAACACAACGAAATCAAGCCACAATACAACGCAAATGCCACAACACAACGAAATCAAGCCACAACATAACGCAAATGCCACAACACAACGAAATCAAGCCACAACACAACGAAATCAAGCCACAACACAACGAAATCAAGCCACAACATAACGCAAATGCCACAACACAACGATCAAGCCAGAACACAATGGAAATGCCACAACACAACGAAATCAAGCCACAGCACAACGATCAAGCCACAACACAACGATCAAGCCAGAACACAATGGAAATGCCACAACACAACGAAATCAAGCCACAGCACAACGATCAAGCCACAACACAACGATCAAGTCACAACACAACGCAAATGCCACAACACAACAAAATCAAGCCACAACACAACGGAAATGCCACAACACAACGCAAATGCCACAACACAACGAAATCAAGCCACAACACAACGAAATCAAGCCACAACACAACAAAATCAAGCCACAACACAACGGAAATGCCACAACACAACGCAAATGCCACAACACAACGAAATCAAGCCACAACACAACGAAATCAAGCCACAACACAACGATCAAGCCACAACACAACGATCAAGTCACAACACAACGCAAATGCCACAACACAACAAAATCAAGCCACAACACAACGGAAATGCCACAACACAACGCAAATGCCACAACACAACGAAATCAAGCCACAACACAACGAAATCAAGCCACAACACAACAAAATCAAGCCTCAACACAACGAAATCAAGCCACAACACAACGAAATCAAGCCACAACACAACGATCAAGCCACAACACAACGATCAAGCCACAACACAACAATCAAGCCACAACATGACGCAAATGCTACAACAAAATCAAACAAAATCAAGCCACAACATAACGCAAATGCCACAACACAACGAAATCAAGCCACAACACAACGCAAATGCCACAACACAACGAAATCAAGCCACAACACAACGCAAATGCCACAACACAACGAAATCAAGCCACAACACAATGCAAATGCCACAACACAATGATCAAGCCACAACACAACGATCAAGCCACAACACAACGATCAAGACACAACACAACGATCAAGCCACAACACAATGATCAAGCCACAACACAATGATCAAGCCACAACACAACGATCAAGCCACAACACAATGATCAAGCCACAACACAACGATCAAGCCACAACACAACGATCAAGCCACAACACAACGATCAAGCCACAACACAACGATCAAGCCACAGCACAACGATCAAGCCACAACACAATGATCAAGGCACAACACAACGATCAAGCCACAGCTCAACGATCAAGCCACAACACAACACAATGATCAAGGCACAACACAACGATCAAGCCACAACACAACGATCAAGCCACAACACAACACAACGATCAAGCCACAACACAACGATCAAGACACAACACAACGATCAAGCCACAACACAACACAATGATCAAGACACAACACAACACAATGATCAAGCCACAACACAACGATCAAGACACAACACAACGATCAAGCCACAACACAACACAACGATCAAGCCACAACACAACGATCAAGCCACAACACAACACAACGATCAAGCCACAACACAACGATCAAGCCACAACACAACAATCAAGCCACAACATGACGCAAATGCTACAACAAAATCAAACAAAATCAAGCCACAACATAACGCAAATGCCACAACACAACGAAATCAAGCCACAACACAACGCAAATGCCACAACACAACGAAATCAAGCCACAACACAACGCAAATGCCACAACACAACGAAATCAAGCCACAACACAATGCAAATGCCACAACACAATGATCAAGCCACAACACAACGATCAAGCCACAACACAACGATCAAGCCACAACACAATGATCAAGCCACAACACAACGATCAAGCCACAACACAACGATCAAGCCACAACACAACGATCAAGCCACAACACAACGATCAAGCCACAACACAACGATCAAGCCACAACACAACGATCAAGCCACAACACAACGATCAAGCCACAACACAACGATCAAGCCACAACACAACGATCAAGCCACAACACAACGATCAAGCCACAACACAACGATCAAGCCACAACACAACGATCAAGCCACAACACAACGATCAAGACACAACACAACGATCAAGCCACAACACAACACAACGATCAAGCCACAACACAACGATCAAGCCACAGCACAACGATCAAGCCACAATACAACGATCAAGCCACAACACAACGATCAAGCCACAACACAACGATCAAGCCACAACACAACACAACGATCAAGCCACAACACAACGATCAAGACACAACACAACGATCAAGCCACAACACAACACAATGATCAAGACACAACACAACACAATGATCAAGCCACAACACAACGATCAAGACACAACACAACACAACGATCAAGCCACAACACAACACAACGATCAAGCCACAACACAACGATCAAGCCACAACACAACACAACGATCAAGCCACAACACAACGATCAAGCCACAACACAACAATCAAGCCACAACATGACGCAAATGCTACAACAAAATCAAACAAAATCAAGCCACAACATAACGCAAATGCCACAACACAACGAAATCAAGCCACAACACAACGCAAATGCCACAACACAACGAAATCAAGCCACAACACAACGCAAATGCCACAACACAACGAAATCAAGCCACAACACAATGCAAATGCCACAACACAATGATCAAGCCACAACACAATGATCAAGCCACAACACAACGATCAAGCCACAACACAATGATCAAGCCACAACACAATGATCAAGCCACAACACAACGATCAAGCCACAACACAATGATCAAGCCACAACACAACGATCAAGCCACAACACAACGATCAAGCCACAACACAACGATCAAGCCACAACACAACGATCAAGCCACAGCACAACGATCAAGCCACAACACAACGATCAAGCCACAACACAACGATCAAGCCACAACACAACGATCAAGCCACAACACAACACAACGATCAAGCCACAACACAACGATCAAGACACAACACAACGATCAAGCCACAACACAACAATCAAGCCACAACATGACGCAAATGCTACAACAAAATCAAACAAAATCAAGCCACAACATAACGCAAATGCCACAACACAACGAAATCAAGCCACAACACAACGCAAATGCCACAACACAACGAAATCAAGCCACAACACAACGCAAATGCCACAACACAACGAAATCAAGCCACAACACAACGATCGAGCCACAACACAACGATCAAGCCACAACACAACGATCAAGCCACAACACAACGATCAAGCCACAACACAACGAACAAGCCACAACACAACGGAAATGCCACAACACAATGATCAAGCCACAACACAACAAAATCAAACGAGTGGCTCAAAATTAGTTTTCCTTGCCACTGTTCTATAGACTTGGCAGAGATAACTTTTTCGGCAGAGATCGGCCAAAACTTTACTTTATAAAGTTTTAAATATGGATATTTTTCTTACACAAATGCACCACTTCGCTTCAGAAGGCCTTTATTAACCTCCCAGAGCCGTGTGGAACAGTTATTTGACAGACAGCTGCATTTTTATGTCAAAACAGAGCAACAATTACTGTCATTTATAAAGCTTGGATTAGCCAGGACTTTTTTAATATAACTCTTTTTATAGGATGACTTGAGTAAGGATGAGGATGGCTGAGTAAATCATGGGCTAATTTAAATTTTTGGGTGAACTATCCCTTTAAACTCATAGGGCATGCGAAGATGGAGTTCTGAGGCGTTGATAACACTGGATCATGAGCTACACGCGTGTAAATGAACCGTCCCGCGCTTCACTCTGAAACACGCAGAGCAACAGACTACGTATTTAGTTACATCGAGGCCATTTGCATTTTTTTTAGTTGGCCTGACAAATGCTTTGCCAAAGCAGTGCCGCAAAAAATAATGTTACAGAAATTTTATATTATGAGAAGTATAAAAATATTTTAAACATTATATCAATTCAACTTCTACATGTGAAGTCAATTTGTTTGACATGTTCTCGCGTACAATGACAATCCTATTAAAGTCCCCATGAAACCAAAATGGACGTTTCTTTGGCTTTTAGTATGAATATGTTAGCATTACTGTTTTCTATAAGCTAGTGTGCTCCAAAACAACAACACAATCTGCACAGACCAGAAAACATGTCAGACTCGGTTGAATTCTGCACAGAAAGCTATATTTGAAAGTGATATGGAGGAGACAGCACTGACGAGTAGAAGAGATATGCACCAACATCAACTACACACTTTTAAAACTACACATCCTCAGCATGATTATGTTCACTGTTTTTCTTAAAGGTACCGTTCTTCGTGTTTTTTTGAAGCTTTGATTGTGTTTACAGTGTGCAATATAACGTGTTCATGTTTCGCGTGTAAAAAAACACAGTATTTTTCACACAATTTACTCATCTGTACACCGCTGTATTCACTGTCCTAAAAACGGCTGATGAGTTCCTTTATTCTATGAAGTCCCTCCTTCAGAAATACGTAACGAGTTCTGATTGTGCCAGCGGTTCCTGTGTTGTGATTTGACCGCATCTTAGCGCACGTGGAAAGGTCACGCCTCTTAACGGGAGATGTATGCGCTCAATGATCTCTACAGCATCCCTGGGAAAGCCAAACAAAGGTGATTTGACTCCGGGATGAAAATAACAGCGTCTCGACGACATGGCGACAAACACACTCAAACGCGACACGTCCTCTTCTCCACGCGACACGTCCTCTTCTCCACGTGGGACAGCAACAAGACCACGCCCCCTTTTTCCGTGTATTCTTGTGGGCGGAGGTTAGTCTGTTCTACTGTTCTACTGACGTCATTTATGAAGGAAGTACCAGGATGTAGTCCAAGCCAGCCGTTCGCTGTAGGCTTTGAAAGGGAACTTCTGTTAAATAAAATATCTCGCTTGGCATTGAACTTTGAGCTTTATAATTTTACAGGTATTATTTATGCTCTAACAGCAACATTACACACTAACTAAAGTTAGAACAGTGGGATCACGAAGAACGGGACCTTTAATAATTCGATTTATTTCGATGTTTAGTTGAAAAATGTAGTGTCCTTAACTGAGCAAGCCAAGCCAGAGGCAACAGTGGCAAGGAAACCAAAACCCCATCAGGTGACCTAATGGAAATAAATAAAAAAAAAAAAAATAAATAAATAAACCGTCCCGTGCTTCACTCTGAAACACGCAGAGCAACAGACTACGTATTTAGTTACATCGAGGCCATTTGCATTTTTTTTAGTTGGCCTGACAAATGCTTTGCCAAAGCAGTGCCGCAAAAAATAATGTTACAGACATTTTATATTATGAGAAGTATAAAAATATTTTAAACATTATATCAATTCAACTTCTACATGTGAAGTCAATTTGTTTGACATGTTCTCGCGTACAATGACAATCCTATTAAAGTCCCCATGAAACCAAAATGGACGTTTCTTTGGCTTTAAGTATGAATATGTTAGCATTACTGTATTCTATAAGCTAGTGTGCTCCAAAACAACGACACAATCTGCACAGACCAGAAAACATGTCAGACTCGGTTGAATTCTGCACAGAAAGCTATATTTGAAAGTGATATGGAGGAGATGGTTAGACAGCACTGATGAGTAGAAGAGATATGCACCAACATCAACTACACACTTTTAAAACTACACATCCTCAGCATGATTATGTTCACTGTTTTTCTTAAGTAACAGTTTCATATTAAATATAAAAGCGAAATCTATTAGACTGTGGCTGTCATAAGCCGTCAAATGCAGCTTGAGCTGTGTGATAAACCAAATGCTATTGGCTGTTTTAAAAAGGGGGAGGATCTGCTTGATATATCCGCGCCCTGTCTTCCTGTTTCAGTGGAAATTACGTCAACACATTGAATTAATGCTGCGCATTTCAGAATGCTCCAGTGAGCCGTTAAGTGTCTGGTTAAAGTGTTATATTTCTTGCTTCGTTAAATCAGGAAAAAATATTTTTAAATGATCTTCATCACTTACTCCACCAATCCCTGCTGAGATCTTCCTCTGTTTCCTGGGCCAGGATTTGAGTTTGCTTCACCTCACACAGCTTGTGTGTGTGTGTGTGTGTGTGTGTAAGACACTTCTCTGTTGTAGCTTAAAGGAGTTGGAACAGTAAGTGACTTTTGAAGGGAGAGATGGAGACATACAGGGGAGATTGGTGTGGGATTCCAGTCTTTCTCTGGACTGGAGCTGTGTAAATGTAAATGTGAAGCAGATGTACAGCATGAGTATTAATTTACCCACATTACAAATATCAGGACACCACATGCACAGTGGTCAGACATAAAGCATTCTGTCTTCATTTGCTCATCCTCACGTTGCCCCAGACTTTGAGAAGAATATTCACACTGCTCTTTTCCATACAATGAAAGGATTCAGTGACCAAGGCCTTTAACAAACGGGTATCAAGGAAAGGAAGGCTCCAGACTAACATTTGAGAGCAGTGGCACCAGTGCTGGAGGAAAATGTATCATAAAGTTAATTTTTAATAATAAGATTACTATTGTTTTGTTAATAAGTGCAGTTACTAATAATATTACATGTTTGTTTATTGAAAATGTAACAGTTAAGCCCTGAGCTTGAATTGATATGCAGATAAAATGAACTTTTAGGCTGCGTTCACACTGCAGGGCTTAATGCTCAATTCCGATTTTTTGAAAAAATGCGATTTTTTTGCAAGGCCGTTCACATTTCCAATTAAATGCGACCTTTTGTGATCTCCTGTGTGAACGTGAAATGACCCAGAAGTGACCCGCATGCGCAGAAGAGTACTCAACGGTCAACGACGTCACTTGTTGTTTACGGAAGTAGCCAAATATGGGTGTCAGCATTGGAGTTTGTTTAGCTTTATTAAAGTTATTTTCACAACGGAGCCAGCACCATTACAACCTTCTCATGTTAATTCCCTTCCACTGACTGGTCTCAGCATCGTCCGCCATAGTTGTTTATTTTTTTTTAATTTCCCGCCTACTTGATGTTGTACAATGATGACGTTTGTCGCGTATCAACGACGTGCGGGTCGGATACATGTGACCTGGCAGTTCAGACTGAAGACGCATTTCAAAAGATCGGATATGTATCGGATTTGGACCACATACCCAAGTGGCCTGGGTCGCATTTGAAAAGATCGGATCTGTGTCGTTCAGACTGTCATGAAAAGATCAGATACAGGTCGCATAAGGGCAAAAAAAACGGAATTGGGTCGTTTCAGCCTGCAGTGTGAACGCAGCCTTATTAACAACAGTAATGTGCAAAAACCTAATTTTTATACTTTCAAAGTATGAAAAAAGCACTCCATGTGATTTCTTTTTGATGATTTCTATCGTCTAAAGTCTCTTTTTTGTGAGAAACGTGTCCAAATTCGCTAATCACTAAACATTGCAGTGTTTTCCTTGGTAGTTCTGGAATCTCGTGCATTCTTCCACAGCATCTTTATACATGCGTCATTGCAGGTCGGATGATGTTAATACAAAACGTCATTGGATGACGCTTAACTTCGCTTAATGCAGTGGTATAAAAGACCAAACTCGTACCTTTTTGGGGATGTAGGCTATACTATATAGGCTACAGGCAAACAGTTGGACTCAGAATATGAACATAACGCACAAAGTTTCACTCTAAGCATTTCCCATAAAGTTGGCTTGACATTGGCATTGGACGATAGTCGCACATTTAGGGGTCGTCTCTAAAGTTACTTACGACATGCATATACACGTTTCTAATATCTTTAATTGCAAAAAATGTAAGAGGTGTGCATCATATCATGCCTGACATCTACATGAACACTTTAAGGGATAATCCACAGCTAGCCATGCATTAAAGGATTTTAATGCACGACATAGAAGTGAAGAACCACCCGACGCAAAGCGGAGTGTGGTTGCCTCTTGGTTGTGCAGTAACATCCCTTAATGCATGGCTAGCCGTGGATTATCCCGCTTATACCTTGGTTATTTGCCAAATTAAAAACAAGTTAAAGCTGTAACACAACGATGTTATTAATTATGCAGTGAATTCAAACGCTTAACTAGTGTTGCTTTCGTCAACGAACCTTTATCACGTGACGAAGACGAGATGCAACGTAAATGCTGGTCATGTGACGATGACTATAATTAAATGTATAATGCAATATTGTTAACGAATAAAAACTAGACTAAATGTGGCTCACAAAATAAAAACTATGCTAAAATGTATCTTCATTTTCATTGACGAAAATGAGAAGACGAAATGTTATAACGTTATTTTGTCTCGTTTAGGCGCGTTATTATCATTATTTTGCAGTATTTCTGTGCGTCCCATTCAGGGGCTGCATCAGAGCTCGCGGCATTATTTAGAAGATGCAGCTGCGGTGAGTTAACTACAACAAACAAAGTTAAGTCTGACACAGAGAAAGGGACTGATGGCCGGCCAGTCGGGGTTCGTAAGCCCTATTCGGACGGTAATTGTTTCTCCTGCGGTCGTAAGGTGTTTTCATCATTAAACAGGGGCTAGTCAGTGATTTTATTGTCGTCTTAATCCAGAATATCAGTGTTTTTCTCCCACCACCCGTGTAAAAATCCCTGGCCGAATTACCTCCTGTTTTTAGGTAAACACCAAGGTCGTGTTGTAATTGAATTACCGTCCGAATCCACATAATAATCTTTAATATATCACTTAAAAATTCACTGTTTCTATCCTTTTTGACCCCCGTACGGTTGCGCTTCGCTGTAATTTGAATCAAGACTTTTATTACTGAAATGCTACCAAGTATTTACAAGAGCAAGATATTTCATCACCGCTCAAAAAAACAGCAGGAAAAACATTCGAGATTGGCCGTTATAACGATTATATTGTATTATGTGTACCTCATAAGTGAATAAGAGGCTGTATTCACTTATTTCCGCTCATTTCAATGTGGAATAAAATGATATCCTTTATTTTGAGATAAAATACAAGACAGAAAACCATTTTAACTATAATGTGGGTCCAAATTGAAACAGATTGAAATAATTAAATAATTAGGATATTATTTTCCTATTATTAAATTAAATATGCATTTATTCTAATTACGACATTTGGAAAAACTTTCATTACATAGAAGTGGAAAATGTGTTGTGGAAAGAGATGGGGAGTAATGTGGCCACAAAATCACAGGAAAAAACACCACAAACCTTAAAGGTCCCGTTCTTCGTGATCCCATTGTTCAAACTTTAGTTAGTGTGTAATGTTGCTGTTAGAGCATAAATAATACCTGTAAAATTATAAAGCTCAAAGTTCAATGCCAAGCGAGATATTTTATTTAACAGAAGTTCCCTTTCAAAGCCTACAGCGAACGGCTGGCTTGGACTACATCCTGGTACTTCCTTCATTAATGACGTCAGTAGAACAGACTAACCTCCGCCCACAAGAATACGCGAAAAAAGGGGGCGTGGTCTTGTTGCTGTCCCACGTGGAGAAGAGGACGTGTCGCGTGGAGAAAAGGAAGTGTTGCGTTTGAGTGTGTTTGTCGCCATGTCGTCGAGACGCTGTTATTTTCATCCCGGAGTCAAATCACCTTTGTTTGGCTTTCCCAGGGACGCTGTAGAGATCATTGAGCGCATACATCTCCCGTTAAGAGGCGTGACCTTTCCACGTTCGCTAAGCTGCTGTCGAATCACAACACAGGAACCGCTGGCACAATCAGAACTCGTTTCGTATTTCTGAAGGAGGGACTTCATAGAACAAGGAACTCATCAGCCGTTTTTAGGACAGTGAAAACAGCGGTGTACAGATGAGTAAATTGTGTTAAAAATACTGTGTTTTTTTACACGCGAAACATGAACACATGTTATATTGCACACTGTAAACACAATCAAAGCTTCAAACAAACACGAAGAACGGGACCTTTAAGAGACATCTCCAATGTTTTTATTTATTTGATCTAAATGTATGTGTGTGTACTTCTAACATGTTTGGTTGGTAAAATAAATGTTGTAAATTCAAATCAGAGTGTCTTGTGTGTCTGCAATGGATGTATTCTTGAGTCTATAAGGTAACAATAATATAATAAGAAAACCTTGTTTGAAATGGGTTTGGCTAAAAGATGATTTTGGTTTTATACTACCAGGTGCTTACTGACTGGGTTAAATAGAATTGCATTACTAAAAAGAGACTAAAATACAATTTTCGTCGGCTAAAACTAGACGAAAATAGTAATGGATAATTCTGACTAAAATAAGACTAAAATGCTAAGACTTTTAGTCGACTAAAACTTGACTAGACTAAAAAGAGTATGAACGTGACTAACACTAATAAAAACTAAAATGACAGAAAGACACAAAGACTAGACTAAAACTAAAATTAAAACAGGCCGCCAAAACTTACTGGATCTCTTGGCGCTGTGTAGTAACTAGGGCTGGGTAAAAAATATTGATTCTCATTTTTACGAACCGATATCGATTCTTAAAGGTCCCGTTCTTCGTGTTTTTTTGAAGCTTTGATTGTGTTTACAGTGTGCAATATAACATGTGTTCATGTTTCGCGTGTAAAAAAAAACAGTATTTTTCACACAATTTACTCATCTGTACACCGCTGTTTACACTGTCCTAAAAACGGCTGATGAGTTCCTTGTTCTATGAAGTCCCTCCTTCAGAAATACGTAACGAGTTCTGATTGTGCCAGCGGTTCCCGTGTTGTGATTCGACCGCAGCTTAGCGCACATGGAAAGGTCACGCCTCTTAACGGGAGATATATGCGCTCAATGATCTCTACAGCGTCCCTGGGAAAGCCAAACAAAGGTGATTTGACTCCGGGATGAAAATAACAGCGTCTCGACGACATGGCGACAAACACACTCAAACGCAACACTTCCTTTTCTCCACGCGACACGTCCTCTTCTCCACGTGGGACAGCAACAAGACCACGCCCCTTTTTTCGCGTATTCTTGTGGGCGGAGGTTAGTCTGTTCTACTGACGTCATTTATGAAGGAAGTACCAGGATGTAGTCCAAGCCGGCCGTTCGCTGTAGGCTTTGAAAGGGAACTTCTGTTAAATAAAATATCTCGCTTGGCATTAGGCTTGCTACGATAGTCGGTGTTGCCGGTGTTACCGGTGTCCAGACTCAACACCGGTTACATCACTTGCCCACCGTGGCACCGCCCACCGTCTTTTTGATTTTTTTATAGTAATAAAATAATTTACTTCAGTTAGAGAACAGACAATACAAATAAAAACTGACCGTATCTGCTTAATAAAGCAGGATCCGACCGTGAGTCTCGGCAGCGGCAGGAGTCATTCATCAGATTTAAGAGTGAGGAGCTGACTGAGATGATCGCGGAAGATTTGGTTTCAAAGCGAAACGTAAAAGCGCCTATTTAAGGGAGTTTGTCATTTGTTTTGTTGTTGTGTTTTTCATTAAAAATAATAGGCTAATGAACCCACAATTCAAGCAACCCACAGCCGAATTGGCGCTAATTCAAAACTGAAAGTAAAATGTGCACGGCTGCACAGAGCGCGCATTGTTTACTTTCGCCTGGCTCCGCGCATTTATTTTTTGCCGCGCGCACCCTCGCGCTCGTGCGGGCGCGTCGAGTATAAACAAGGGGACGAACTGTCATTCATTCATGGTGTGCATCTCAATCATAGACTGATCAATGCTTGATCAGTGCCCTGACTACTGAACTAGGGAACTGATTGAGACGCACCCATGGCCTCACAGAGCGCGCATTTACAGACGAGCTGTCATTCAGGGTGTGCGCGCACTGGCGCGTTTTCAGTTCAGAGCGGTAGTGTGCATGTTACTTTAGATTTAAAAGCCTCCGCCGGTGATACCGGTATTACCGGTGTTGTCACACATCAATTAACCGGTGGGAAAATTTCCTCACCGTCACATCCCTACTTGGCATTGAACTTTGAGCTTTATAATTTTACAGGTATTATTTATGCTCTAACAGCAACATTACACACTAACTAAAGTTTGAACAATGGGATCACGAAGAACGGGACCTTTAAATCCCAAGAATCGATTAGTCATCCTGTTTTCAGATGAATGAACGGGAAATTGTAGCTCATACAATAAATCGCAATAATCTTTGTGCTTTGTTACTATTGATATAAAAAAGTCTTCGATTTCAAATTACGTCCATTTTATTACGAAATTCAAAAACATAAATACCGTTTTGGTGCTGTGGCGTGAGATCGCTCTGGCGCAGCTCGGCTCAAGAGAACCGGCAGTGTGAAGCAAACACGAACTGATGTTTCATCTCCTCCGCTTTAATACCAGTTACAGCGCGAAATGTATACAAGTCAGTTCATTTTTACCTTCAATAGTATAGTAGGCTACAACTGACTCCCATAGTTTACAGCATTAGTTCAGAGATTTGTTTTCCTTGAGAACATTTGCCATGTATTGTACCTGATATATATCCAAAATAATCAATATTGAATCGGAATCGAATCGCATTGTGAAATTTTTGTCAATACCCAGCCCTAGTAGTAATGTGCCGTGTGCTCAAGATCGGCCAATGAATACCTGTTCTGAGCTTGCGTTGCGCTGTCTAGTATTGGTCCGAGTTGATAAACAGTCCGCGCTGCACAAGTGGTTTGCCGTTTCATGTTTCTCTTATGCAACAGAAATGGCAGCTTTTATTAGTTGGGCAATGTGGTGGTGGCAGCAGCAGTGCGGCCTCCAGCAAAATGTAGTCACACCGGTAGGAAAAAAAGGTTGCAAAATTTGATCGCAGTCTGAAATCAGATGCTTACCAATGTTTTTGGTAAGCTATTCCCAAACTGTTACTGCTCTCAATACGAGGATGAGAGAGGAGGTCAGGAGTCAGACAGGAAGGTGTTTGAATGTTATAGTGTAGCTGAAGCAGGTGTGAACAGCCCAGCACAGATTCTCTTTCTCACTCTCAGAGACCATGAGCGATCAGGTTTCAGCAAAGAAAAGGAACATTGTTTGAATTGCTGGCGTCGTCCATGGCAACCGGAGGGATGGAAGAGAGACAGAAGGAAAGAGAAGAAGAAAAAGAGGCCAAGTGTAACCACAGAGCAGTGTGAGGTCAGCGCAGGCCTGCCATTCATCTCACACACACACACACACACACACACACACACACACACACACACACACACGCACACACACACACACACACACACACACACACACACACACACACACACACACACACTCATATTTTCAACAGTTAATTAACACGCCACCATTGCAGTTTCTCTGTCTCAATTATTTTTCTAGATGGATGTTCACAGGTTCACTCTCTGGTGGGTGGAAGTCGTTTTTTAAATCAGTATGCTGTCTTGCTTTCCAGGAAAAATATATATAAATAAATACATTTACTGGAGAAGCAAAATTGGACCGGATAATAAGACTATAAACTTTAAGATACATTCTCTTGAACAACTCTTAGCTTCTCAAGAGAACTGGATCCTGTTTTAAGGATAAGGTATTGTTTGGATTTAGATTTTTTTCAGTGTAACAAGCCTCTGAAGTCCAGCAGACACCGAGTCATTGAGAGATTTCTGTTCAGACGCTCCCGTGAACATTCATGCTGAGCTTTTCTATCTAATGTGCCGCCCAGCCGACACAGACTGTTGTTTAGATTAAGTCCTGTGAGGAGTGTGCAGGAATCTACAGCGCCATGGCTGAAGAAATCCTATTTTACACAAGTTGTGTGTGTATGCAGTCTGAATTAAAAGGAATAAGTTCAAAGCAGTGGTTGAAAGGCTACAAGCCTTTCTCTTGCATTGAACGAAAGTGTTTGCACTGTATGTTTAACAGCGACAAGAGAATGACTCTTATGAGCGGGCTCTTTCTGATGAATTGATTGAAATGATAAGTGGTGCAACGGATCACCAAACTCACGATTCGGATCATATTACGGTTTTTGAGTCACAGATCAGATAATTGTTTGGATCAGCAAAAAGTTCAAACATTAGTGTCGAATGAACAGGCAGTAAAAAAATAATAACAAATACACTTATTATAAGCATAGATAAATACAATATAACAAAGTCACAAATAAAGTAAGGTCTATAGTATTCAGGTACAGAAATGTAATCATTAAATGTAAAATAACACTGCATAGTGTTCACTTATACCCCCTTTTAAGTATAACTTAAAAGGGGGGTATCACACACAGTTTATAGCCCCATTTCCACCAAAATTACCCGGAACAATCTGTACCAGGAACTCTTTTCCCCCCAGACCTGCTACTGTCTGCGTTTCCACTGCGGTCTAAAGTACTGTGAAGATTAGGCAGATTAGTCCAGAGACGTGGGACTGTGCGCGACTGCTCCTCCCAGTCACTAGCCGCGTTTCCATTACAGATTTGAGCAAAACTTTTGCGATATTTTCTAAAAGTCGATAAAAAAATATTGCGAAATGACGGCGTTTCCATTAACTGATGTTATGCGACTAAAACCATTTTTTTCCTCTCGTGATAAATCATTCCAAAAATCATGCTATGTATGTTGTTAGGTTTATGTTTATTCCAGCCACCGCACGCCATTATTATTAATGAGACGTGTGTGTTATCCAAGCACTGATGGCAAGGAAAGCACATTATACTTGAGCGGCACACATGAGGTGTTATGATAAATTGTGGCATTTTTTATTCTATTGTTTTTTATAAGTTTAATAAAGAACTCGTCTTCGGTCCAAACATACCATCATCTATAAAGAATGAGACTTTTACATACGCAGGTTATTGTGACGCATTGCCACACACAGAGACGAGTGAGATGTTTGAATCTTCATGGTGGTAACTCAAAGGTTTTTTTTTTACCTCTTCGTTATTTTGGCTTGGAATTTCGTTTGTTGTAAATATAAACTGAATTTAGAAATGCTTTTGAAATGAAAAACTTTTCGTTTAATAAAATTAATTTAGTTTTGTATAAATTGTATTTTAATTTTGATCAATGTTTAATGCACTATTTGGCTGTATATTTAATAAATAAGAAGCAAACCAAGATCGTCGGGAATGGATTGACGTGCTGGCCTGTTTCCTCAGTCTTTGAGCAAGGGCTGAAACTATAGTGTCTTTCTGTTTTAATACATTTGTTGAATTTAAGTCTTAATTACAGTAGGCCTATAGATAGTTATGATATTTGTGGATGCACCGGGTCCGTCATTATAAAGTTACGCCACTTTCCTTATTAGGAGAAAATATATATCGTTTTAACGACATAAGATCTCATTATTAGACATACTTGAGTGGAAAAAAATATATGTAGGCCTTGTGTGAGAGCAATGCATGACCCTACCAGGTGACCTGTAAATGTGAAAAAAACTGTTTCCATTGCAGTTTTGCGAAAATTTCCTTTTTCGAATTGCCTGAAAAACCACCTCATGCGAGCGTAAAAACCTTTTTGCGATATATGGGAGTTTTTGCGAAATTGACACGTTTCCATTGGGCGTATTTTCAATTCGCAATTTCAATTTGCGCAATTTGAAGGGTAATGGAAACGCGGCTACAGACGGACAGGAATAATTTTTGTGCGATACTGTCTGCAACAATAACAAGTATGGAGGAGATGCAAGCAGCGCTGCTTTTGCTGGTTATATATTGGTTTAATAAAGAGGTCATTAACAGAACGGCGGAAAAGAGACGAGCACTGATATTAAAGCGTATTCTGAAAGCTCGTAAAGCTAGATTTAAAATAAGACAACGCATGTTATTATCAGCTATAAGGACATTGACCGTGAGATGGCTGAGACAATGCGCGCCATCGGACAGAAAGAGCAAGACTGATATTTACTGAACGCAGAACGAACATTGCAAAAGACTTTTAAAAATGCCGGTTGAAATAAAATGCTGCGTGTTCTCAACCAATCAGCATGTTCGGCGCCCAAGTCCCACCCCCGAAAGTTCCTGAACTTTGAAAAAGTACTACCTCGCGAGCAGGGCCGTTTGGAGGGGGAAATATTTACCCAGAATTTCATTTAGACCGTGCGGTTGAAACACACAGAGTACCACCCCAAAGTTCCTAGTTCCTGGGGAAAGTTCCTGCGGTGGAAACACGGCTTATGTCAATCTCATGTCAGTCTTGAGTGCCTATAGAGTAGTATTGCATCCTTCATATCTCCGAAAAGTCTTTAGTTTTATTATATTTATAATAGAAAGATTGCCATCTTGGCAGCGCATCACACCCGGATAACAGAAAATGGGCAAAGAGGCGGGACGTGGGCGGAGCTGACGCGATGACTAACAGACAGCAGATAAATGACTATCCACCTGTCACTCAAAGTGGCCACGCCCTTAATTACACAGAACTTTAAGGCTTTATATAATGTAAATGAATGAAAATTCACCCCCCCACAGTCGTCATGAAGAGCAAAATCAGCCGTATAGACCAAAACCACAATTTGTACCAGACTGTAAACATGTTTTATTCTGCTGTAAATTTGGGCATTTTAACATGAGCTCAATGAGATTCTGCTCCTTTCTGGAGCCTGTCCAGTCAATGAATTTGAAGTCAATGAAGCCGAATTGGCTTCAAGAGAAACTGCGGGAGGTTGCCGCTTGGTGTTTACATAGAAAAACAATGGAATAGTAGCGCATTTGAATGAAGAACCGCACTTTGTGTGAACTAGGTTTAATTTGAAATCATTAATTTAGTTCAACATAATTTCCCACTCTTGGTGTATTGTTGTTTGGAGTGGTTTTACAATAAACAAACAGACACCTACTGTGGTCAACTAAACAAATGTATTTGAACACACCATACATCGCATGCGCCATTGGTAAATTAACTATACGTTCATGTTGTTTACTTGATGTGCAACAAAAACACTTGAAAAAACAAACTCCATCCACTGTCCCCTTAACGCTGGGTTATTTGGGAAGCTGAACAGGGTTGTCTTGCCCTGACAACCAAAAACACACTTCTTTGGTGACATTGTTGATTTTGTGAAGTCCTGTGACCTGTGCAGCCATACCCCCCTTAAAATGCACCCATACCCCCCTTAAAATATAGATTAATTTTTGTTAAAGCTGTGTTGTGTTGTTTAACATTTAATGACTCGGACAGCAGCAGATATTTATAGGCTGCTGTCACTTTAAAAGAGAATACACAGATCTAATATAACGATACTCATCCAGTTTCTTTCTCAACTGTTTACATTCAGACATAACCAATTTTGAGAATACTAGCCAAGAATGGCATTTTGACATAATTTTGTGTGTATGTGTCTGTTCAAGAGCAAGAAGATGCAAAAGAGGAATCAATTAGACTAGGTGTCAGTATCTGAAACAAGCCTCTCTGAATCAGCTTAACAAATAATTTGTGATTAGTTACAATTAAGTCACTTAACTTCAACTCAGCCCACAGTGGTAGTAGATCTCAAGTGTGAAAGCGTTGAGAGGGTCTCTGCTTAAACTCACAGTGAATCGGTTCTTTTGTACTGTCCATTTCAGTGAATCATTGAAAACACATTATTTTTGTATTTAAAATAATATTTTTTTCTAAAAATTTATATTTTTATTATTTCACATTGTCCTTAAATTCTTCTATTTCTTTTTTTATTGCATTAGTCTTTGCAAGTCTTAATGTCTTGCATTTCATTCAAACATTAAAATATTTTACAAAAGCAGTATGTTTTTGTTTAGCTTGTAGTTAAGACCAATTATTATTGGTTGGGAAAGTTAGTCCCTGTGGTTGAGAGAGGAGACTGTGTGTGTAGACAGAGAGACGTCTAGTCGTGTGGATTGGAGATTATGTTCAAGGTCAGGAAGCTGAACAGTTTTTTCCAGTTTTTGGACTACATCAATTTATATATCACCATCTCTAACCCAACCCTGTTCAGTTTCCATGTTTTTATGGGGACTTTCCATAGATATTATTTTTTTCATTCTGTACAAACTGTATACTATTTCCCCTAACCTTACCCATCACAGAAACCCTTAAAAAATGTACATTTAAAAAAAGGCACACTTTTTACAAGCAGTTTTCCTCATGAAGACCAAAAAACTGTCCCCTCAAAGTCAGAAATTTCTGGTATTACTAAATGTCCCCCCATTGTAGGGTTTTAGAGGAACACACACACACACACACACACACACACACACACACACACACACACACACACACACACACACACACACACACACACACACACACACACACACACACACACACACACACACACACACACACACACACACACACACACAGTTTTTAGAGATGTCATATTCTTCACTTTTGCATAATTCCACTAAGTGATGTTAGTCAAGATTTCATGCACCAGAAGTAGTTGTATTTATTAAACAGTTTTTTCTACTGTACCTTTAAGACTTCTATATGTAAATGTCCTCTGCTAGGATTAGTTAAGCATTCTTTTACCAGAATAGAGTGCAACCGTTAAGTTCTTGAGTAAAAATCACATTAATTGTCCCCATAGTCCCATTAATTGCCAAACCTATAAGCCTTTAAAGACAGACATACTGTGAGCTTTTTTTTGCTATTTGATGGTATATGCTTTTGTTCAGCCTGTATTATTTAAACCTATTAATTTGCAATGCCTCATGGGATTGTAGTTCCCTCATTAAAGCCAAGTAACTTTGTCTTTTTGTCTGATTTTCAGTTGTTTTTGCTTCAAATCAAAGTTTGAAGTGTTTTGATTCTCCTCATGTCTGGTTGGTTTTGGTTCACGGCTTATACAATCTTTTATGAAAACTTTTTTTTAAATCCCTATGGGTAAAATCCCACAGTCTCTGAAAAAGTGGACGCACACCGTTGCTCTCTGTAGTTCTCATCTTCATCAGGACTCACCAAGTGAATGTGGAATTAGTGATGCATCATTAATATGTTGATGTGTGTGGTCATATGGTTATGAAGCATGGTTTTGACATCACAATCATGAATGGCTTTTCAGTTTAGCTCCGATTTTCTGCACACTTATTTAAAAGTGCAAGAAAAAATCCCCAAAAAGACTTTCCTTTTAAATCAAACTGATGTGTACTGTAGTGTTGTCACAAAAGAGATGTGACTCTTTGAGCGCTGCTGAGCGGAATCGAAAACACGCTGATTGGTCGACGCCCGCTTGTGCTTTCAAACGCTCCCGCTTTCAAAACACTTTCAAACAGAGGTGTTTACGATTCCAGCTCAATAGCGCTCAAAGCGTCACATTTTTTACATTTCAGTACTGACTAGGGATGGGCATTTCAAGCAAAAATAATATTCGAAGATCGCTGGGAATTATTCGATTTTTATTCGAAATTCGCAACTCCTCCCCCGCATGCACGCATGTAAAGGCTACACGCATATAAACAGAGAGAGAGAGAGAGAGAGAGACCATTCACACTCTCAATCTGTATGATAACAAACTGTTTAATTCATTAGGGAATAGGCTATATCAACTCAAGCCATATAATTATTGTAACGCTGAAACGTATGACTGTTATTTGACATCGCCCCAAGTTACCGCAACCGTTAAATGCCACAAGTCTACAGTGTGCGCGTGAGGCGATGTGTTCTTCTTCTGTTGTCTCGGGACGTTTTTACTCTGGCAGTTTAGTTTGAAATGGAGCGCGGTTCGCATGAAAAATTGCTAATGTGAAAGCTTGCATACAGAGCTTGGTGTGCACTGAGGTACCGAACCCGAGAACACACAACCGGAGTTCGGTTGCACTCGGAGCTGTGCCGCGATTCACGTGAATGTGCAACAACACTCAGGTGTGCACTTGTTCAGGAAGAAAAGTAACCAGCGCATGCGTTTTAGCCGATTGCAATGTCATTAGTTCAATAACACACATGTAAGTGATGATAGTGTTGATGATTTACCTGAGATACGATCGCGAGAGCGAGTCTGCAGTGTATTCGCGCATAGAGTGCAATCAGGGCAGCAAATGAATGGCAATTCACGTCTCCTCAAAAGAGTCTGTTTGCAAGCAGCAAAGCCGCCTTCCAGCGACACACATACGGTAAACCCAAGTGTTGTTTACTCAGCTGCACATAATAGCACCAAATTAATTTTAAAAAGCCCAATATGTTTGACCCGCGTTCTGTTTCCTATCATGCCCGTGTACGTTTGTGATGCCGTTAGATGAACGCAAACGCACTAGGGTTCAAGTTGAGTGTGAAACCAGACCAACACTGCGGAGGGAAGAATAACGCTCGGATCGCAGCAAACGTGCCCAGTATAAACACCCTGAGAGCTGACTGACAGCTTTAGGTGCGTTATTGGCAGCGCCTCCCTCTGGTCACATGAACGCGTCACCACCACACCGAAAACATGGGGATTTTTTTGAGGACGATAGTCGCACAAACTATTCGATATTCTATAATTAAATCAACTATCGAATATTTGAAAATCGCGACCCATCCCTAGTACTGACTATCGCGGTCGATGCATTTGACAACACTACTCTACTGTAAAGTGGCATATTTTTTGATCAATCTTTAAAGATAAAATCTTTGTATTGATCAAATAGAACATTGTTCGAACACATGCAGCTTTCTAGAGTGAAACCAGTGAATCTGCCTCAGTCTGTGCTGTTATTTGGCCCGCCTGTGAATTTGGCATCATCCTCATATATTCTGATGTATTACATCAGCACGTTTGCAGTGCGGTTTTCTGTGCTGCGATGTAGTTGTTTCTCTGTAGTAAAGTTATTCCTTTTCTGCTCCTAATTTTGAATCGGCATCTTAATTCAAACCACAACCCTCAATGATATAAACCCAAATTGTGAAATACTTTGGACCCCTCAGAAATGTTCTTTTCCCATAAAACTGCAGATGGAGAAGCCCTCTAAACCTCCTCAGAGAGAGCGGTTAGTGATGATGGTATCCGGGGCGATTTTAGGATTTTCACTTTAGGGGGGATCAGCACCCAGTGAGGGTATGCAAAAAATTGTAACACTTTAGTTTACGGTCAAATTCTCACTATTAGGATATTGGCTGTCTATTATTACTTGTGCTTATAACATATTAATAATGCCTTATTGCATGATCATATTGTACACCCCTTAATCATGCCCAGGATTAGGCAGGTTTATAATCACTGAGATCCCAAATCTGAGGTAGTTAGGGGGATTTGGGGGCATGCTCCCCCGAGAAAATTGATTTCTATGATCTACATAAGTGCATTTTAAGATGTTCTGAAGGCCAAAAAATTTGATAACAATAGCTTGAAAACCATGTCAGTGGGCAGATATGACTGATATAGTTTTCCCACTATTCCAAATATTCTAAACTATAACTAATATATTTGTTTTACAAATTATTTTATGTAGACACGTTACGAAGGCTACCAGGAAAGCTAGGTAACTACGTTTATTAAATTAATTCACAATATGCACACATTTATTACTCAATACAGGCTGAAAAAGCTGAGCTTTTTTAATTGACTAAAGACTACAAATGGAATTATATTAATTTACAATATGCACACTAGGGCTGAACGATTTTGGAAAAAAATCTAATTGCGATTTTTTTTTTTTTAACCAATATTGCGATTGCGATTTAATATGCGATTATTTTTTTAACTCTTTATCTTCTGTATTATTCAACAATACATCATTGTATAGTAATGGTGGAAATCTTTACACTCTTCACAAAGCGCTGCGTGAGCATTTGAAATGGAAAGCCTTCTGTCAGCGAGTTTCTTATTTTTAATATACAAGCACACTGCATTCCTAACGACACGAATGAAGCCTTCATTGAGCATTTGTAAGGAAAATACCGGCGGGCGAGAACACACACTGTAAGCGTGACATCAAGCAAAGTTTCTCACAGTGCATATCCTGTGCAAAGAAGCTGCGAATGCCATTGCAATTCACGCCGTCAACCTTTCGGAACGTTATGGTTATGTATATTATTTTATGGTTCGTGTGTGTGACAGAGACAGAGACAGAGACAGAGACAGAGACAGAGACAGAGACAGAGACAGAGACAGAGACAGAGACAGAGACAGAGACAGAGACAGAGACAGAGACAGAGACAGAGACAGAGACAGAGACAGAGACAGAGACAGAGACAGAGACAGAGACAGAGACAGAATGGAAGCAATCAGAATACGGGTGTTTCTAAAACTGCAGTTAAAATCTAAGCTCAGAATCGATCCAGAATCATTGGAGAGATGATAGTAGCCCACAGTATGAACAACACAATATTAGATAGACCCTTTTAGGCCAGGCATATGATATGTGTAACGTGCCAAGTTGCCTCTTCTTCTGCAGACTTTACTCTCACGTGTCACGTGACCAGACTGTAATCGCAGCCTTTGCAGTTAGGAAATCGTGTTTTATCATATCGCGATATTATCGCAAATGCAATTAATCGTTCAGCCCTAATGTACACTTTAATTTTGTATCTTATGTGTAATCTGAAGAAAACGGCTTTGTTAATATTTCTTGTTTAATTAGCCTACATTATGAATCATTACAGGCCTATTTTCAATTCAAAATGACGAAATTAGACAAAAGTTTATTCATTTGCCTGATTATTTTTGTCATTTGTTTAACATTTCTGACTTAAAGAAGCATCTGTCAAATATGAAATGTTTCTTGTACTTCTCAGTTGTTGTTTTCGCGCTCAGCCTCAGCAGCGTCTGTGTGAACATAAAGCCCGCCTACTCTGATTTGATTGGTTTTCTAAAATATTTTGACATTGAGCTGTGACAGACCAATGGGGCTTAGATGAGCACACACACCTCTGCTTCTGACATGCGCCGCTGCGGATTGAAGAACACTGATAGCCGAAGCCAGTTTCATATGTTTTTAAAGGTCCCGTTCTTTGTGTTTTTTTGAAGCTTTGATTGTGTTAACAGTGTGCAATATAACATGTGTTCATGTTTCGCGTGTAAAAAAACCACAGTATTTTTAACACAATGTACTCATCTGTACACCGCTGTTTTCACTGTCCTAAAAACGGCTGATGAGTTCCTTTATTCTATGAAGTCCCTCCTTCAGAAATACGTAACGAGTTCTGATTGTGCCAGCGGTTCCCGTGTTGTGATTTGACCGCAGCTTAGCAAACGTGGAAAGGTCACGCCTCTTAACGGGAGATGTATGCGCTCAATGATCTCTACAGCGTCCCTGGGAAAGCCAAACAAAGGTGATTTGACTCCGGGATGAAAATAACAGCGTCTCGACGACATGGCGACAAACACACTCAAACGCAACACTTCCTCTTCTCCACGCAACACGTCCTCTTCTCCACGTGGGACAGCAACAAGACCACGCCCCTTTTTTCGCGTATTCTTGTGGGCGGAGGTTAGTCTGTTCTACTGACGTCATTAATGAAGGAAGTACCAGGATGTAGTCCAAGCCGTTCGCTGTAGGCTTTGAAAGGGAACTTCTGTTAAATAAAATATCTCGCTTGGCACTGAACTTTGAGCTTTATAATTTTACAGGTATTATTTATGCTCTAACAGCAACATTACACACTAACTAAAGTTTGAACAATGGGATCACGAAGAACGGAAACTTTAAAGGTTAATCACATATTTTTTAGTGGGGCTCAAGCAACCCTAGTGGCCCATGATGGTTTCCCTCTGTGTCTTTCCTTCTTAGTAAAAGTCTGTAGTTCTCAGACAGATTATATGATAATAAAAACACACATTTCCTGTGTGATCAAAGTATGACGCTACTCAGATGAGCAGACTGACTGCTTTGTTTGTGTTCCTGTGTAGTCGGTCAAGCTCCGACACGCTCCAGGTATTCCACACACAGGAAATGTTTAGCAGGTTAAATCACACCTCACAGAGAGTCCAGATCAGTGGAATCATCTCATTCCCTCTTCTACACTCAATGAGTCGAATCTAAAGAGAGACGTACCGGAGTTTCTCTTCAGATCTACAGAGCCTTGGTGGAAAAAGTGTGTGTGAGCGAGAGAGAGAGAGAGAGAGAGAGAGAGCTGGCATGGATTTGTGCTTCGACTTTGTTCATTCAGTGTTTTGAGCCCGGTCTGTGTCTCTCTCGACAAAATAATACTTAATTTAGTCTAGTTTAACTCTGTCTACAGTTGGATTCATTTTATATTGAGTTTCCCCTCAAATTTCTACTCTCAGACTGATAAAATTTAATTAGCGGAAGCCAGTAAGATCATTTTACTCAAACCCAAAGTTTTATTGTTCCTCTCTCTCACAGTGATCCGGCTTAATCCGCTTTCACTCTATCCTATTTCACACACACATTTAACTCCATTCATCCAAAAAAGATCACATACTATTTAAAGGCATTTTTTTTTGGGGAAAAAATCATAATTGATTTTTTTTCTTCTCTTTTGTCGTTCCAAATCCGTGTGAGTGACTTTCTTCTGTGGAATACACATTATTAATTAATCATTTCAAAATGTCATTGTTTGTCAAGGATTGCTTGTCAAACAAAAATAAAAGGGGTCGGTTGGACTTTAAAGCTACACTGTGTGATATTTTCCCCCATCTAGCGGTGAAAAGGTATATGACCATCCAGTAAATATTAGGTTCTGTTCCTCCCAATTCCGATTTCGTTTTAACTCCTACGGTGGCCGTTTTAGTCCAAGATTAACATGGCTTCCAGTTCAATCCAGACACGGTGCCATCGAGTGTTAAAACGCGAAAGGCGAAGCAGGTATGTCCTTCTTTGGATAATGTACTTTCAAGATGGAGGGGCAACATGGCGACCCCCATTCGAACCCCTTACCCGTATGTATTTTCAATGGCATATTATAAACTTACGAGAATACTTTAGAACTTGAAATAAGTAAATATACATTAATGAACACTTATATTTTTGAAAGAACTAAGTGTTTTTAGCTAAGAATAAACAAAAAAAGTTACACAGTGTAGCTTTAAGCTCCAAAATAAATAAGCAAAACATTAGTCCTTTATATGAGGGAAGACCAAAGTCGATATTTATCGATAATGTCCACCACCGTCATAGTTCTCAAATCTCATTTGCCCTCATGCTTAGATATTTAACATTATGACATGCTTCATGAATGAAAATGTCATAATAATATCATAACAATAACCCAAACCCTTTTTTGGAATGAAATGTGGGATGAATACATAATTACATTTTTGGGGTGAAGTAAACTTTTACTAAATTATGGATAAAATCTAATCAATTTCTAATAAATGAAATTCTCATCAGTTGCTCACCCTCGTGTCGTTTTGTTCATCTTCCAAACAAAAAATGAGGACGTTTTAGTAAATCTATCTATCTATCTATCTATCTATCTATCTATCTATCTATCTATCTATCTATCTATCTATCTATCTATCTATCTATCTATCTATCTATCTATCTGTCTGTCTGTCTGTCTGTCTGTCTGTCTGTCTGTCTGTCTGTCTGTCTGTCTGTCTGTCTGTCTGTCTGTCTGTCTGTCTGTCTGTCTGTCTGTCTGTCTGTCTGTCTGTCTGTCTGTCTGTCTGTCTGTCTGTCTGTCTATCGTCTGTCTATCTGTCTGTCTGTCTGTCTGTCTGTCTGTCTGTCTGTCTAGTCTGTCTGTCTGTCTGTCTGTCTGTCTGTCTGTCTGTCTGTCTGTCTGTCTGTCTGTCTATCTATCTATCTAGTATGTCTGTCTGTCTGTCTGTCTGTCTGTCTATCTAGTCTGTCTGTCTGTCTATCTATCTGTCTGTCTGTCTGTCTATCGTCTGTCTGTCTGTCTATCTATCTATCTATCTATCTATCTATCTATCTATCTATCTATCTATCTATCTATCTATCTATCTATCTGTCTGTCTGTCTGTCTGTCTATCGTCTGTCTGTCTGTCTGTCTGTCTATCTAGTCTGTCTGTCTGTCTGTCTATCGTCTGTCTGTCTGTCTGTCTATCTATCTGTCTATCTGTCTATCTGTCTGTCTGTCTATCGTCTGTCTGTCTGTCTGTCTGTCTGTCTGTCTAGCTAATGTAATCATGCTAAAATATGATAGCAATGTATTTAATCTTGTAATCATATGTTAAATCATGTTAGCAACGTGTTAAATCGTGCAAGCAATGTGTTAAATTGTGCTAGTAATGTGTTAAATCACACTAGCAGTATGCTAGAAATGTGCTAAATCATGCTAGAAACGTGCTAGCAATGTGCTAAATCATCACAAACATGATTTAAACTTTAAAACTAAACTTTAAACTTCAAATTACTTTGTCTCAACTTGATCTAGTTGACACTGTATACAATCACATACTGAATTCAACTTTATAACATGGTTAGTCGACAATGACCTGCAACAAGAAATATTTTTTGTTGTTGTAAGAGTTTGTTGTTTGCGGCTGAAAAAAATTCTGGAAAAAAATAAATAAAAAGTATAATAACATAAACAAGCTACAATCATAAAGGAGATTTTATTAGACGGTTGTTGTAAGAGCAGCCACACTGCAGGACTGCAACCCCCACATTTTGTAAAACCACTGAAAAGATTAATCGGATGCCAATTTTTTTTACCTTCTTACTAAAATGGACTATAAAGTATGAGTAAATCTGCAATAAATGATTTTGTGTGTGCGCAGTAATAGTTTTGCAGTGATTTTCTTTTTAGCAGACAAGGGCTGCTTTCACCAGGCTGATATTATAGCAGAGAGGAAGCCCTTCTCTGGCAAGACTGTAGAGAAACTGATTACAGCTTGGGTGTTTTGGTTTCAGTGATATGTCCACTGTTTTTGCAATAACTAAAATACTGACCTGTGTTCTAGGAAGGGGTCTCATCTTAATAATGCACATAATAAGCGGTCTTAAAGGTTATGAATGTAAATGAGCAGTTATTGTGTGTTATTAGCTGTAATTGATGTTGTGTGTATGGTGTCTCAGGTGTACAGCACGTTCTCTAATGAAGACTACGACCGGAGGAATGATGATGTGGATCCTGTGGCGGCGTCTGCGGAGTACGAGCTGGAGAAACGGGTGGAGAAGATGGACGTGTTTCCTGTGGAGATAGAGAAAGGTGAGGATGTCTTTCACAAAATACTTTGACTTTGTAAGAATATAAAGAACCAGGCCAGACTGTCTGGATGAGTAACTTTCAGAAAGACTGTCTGAAAATAAATGAACATCTGAACTCATACAATCATCACTCTCATCTGAGACAACGTCCCACTGAGTGAATCAACTGAGAATGGCTTCATTTGCATGTATTTACCTTGTCCCAAACTTCCCCCAAACTCCTAATCCCCTCTCCTGGTAATAGATTTTGGGTATATTTCAATGCCAATTCTCACTATACAATATTATATGTGTTTAGTATCGTTTGAAATGTCTCAGTGTGAATGGTCTCATAAGTACAGAAATACACAAGAAGTTAATAAGAGTTTTTAGAGCTTAGAAGTATTCTACTTATGATGGTGGGTGTGGCTGTTGGAGCCATTTGGTTTCCTTTCAATCAAACCAAATGGGAATTCGACTCAATTTAAATTCCCTTTGTTTTCATGTATTTCCATTTGAAACAGTTGTTGATCTGGTCTGAGTTATTTAAAGCGATGCAGCGATGAGTTCAGGGATCAATACTATTAACAAGGTCGGCCCGTAACACAGAAAATGCTCTGTGTTACGTAGTATTCAAAAGGTCAGGAAATCTTTCACTCTTTAAGCTATTTCAGAATATTTGATGTTATTATCTTTGAATTGATTATGTAATTGGCATTATACATTTACCTGACTGTTCATAAAATTGTTACATTTTGATCCTTTCTGAATTACTCTGTAATTATTTCCAGAACGGAACGATATAATTGCAATAAAGGGTTAAAATGATTAAATGTATGATTAACTATTAGATATAAATGACTAAACAACCAATTGGCATTCTCTTCTAAATTCAACAAATATGATAAATGGAGTCAGATAGAGAATATTATAATTAAATCCATTTTGCCCAGCTGAAACACGAACGCGCAAATGGCCTTCGAGTCACTATCGCTACCGATCCTTGGAGGGATTTCAGCGGCTTTACAACTTGATTTATTGATAAAAAACAGTCAAAACAGTTTAAATTTGAGATTAACCTTTAAAGGTCGTATTCTGCACTTCTGTTGAGTTTTTGTTGTTGTTGTTGTTATAAATATGTTATAATGTCAGACAAGATTTTTCTGCACCAGATTTTGGACCATCATTTCTATCGCGGTTACACTCACGGGACATTGCCGTTCTGTCTTGAAAGCGTATCATTTGAATGCGTTTTAAGTATTGCAGTTTAAAAACAAGTGATTTTAAAATGTTCAGCTAGCCTGACGTCATACTCAGATTCTAGTCCGAATATGAGTCTGATGCTTCATTGGGCTGTGATTATGAGGCGTGTTTCAAACGAACCAGGAAAGAAAACGCCTCTGCACTCAATTGGATAGACCTACAACCAATCAGAGCAACAGAGAATGTGACGTGTGTTGAGCGACGCATAGTTGTCAACAGAACTCAACTGCACGCACACTGGAAGAAGTAGAAGAAGAAGATGAGTGTAAACAATCTTTGCCGGTGTTGTAAAAGAATGTAAGGATACACGGAGTACTTACCAACACCATCATAATTTCTGAGAGGAATAGTAAAGGTGAACGCATATACCAACAAGTTCTCCGTTTAGTAAACAAATTCAACCCAAGCGCTCTTTGGTGACGTGGATGATTACGTTACTGTTGATCATCTGTCCATCATCGTATAAAGCCCGCCCTGATGATTTGATTGGTCGAACAGCTCTGGTTCCAGCATAGTTGCTCTACAACGGATCAAGTCCAGACCGAACTTCCGACCTCAAATGTTGTGGGCGGGGCTAAGTTCAACTAGCATCCAGGCTACTGTTCAAGCACAATAAGCAGCGAAAGAGGAGGCATTTTTGAACAGTCAAATACACACACTTGTATGTCAAAATGCCTGTCTTTGCGAATATCCTCATAAACACAGTAGTTTGTCTCGGATACCCCTTTTCCACCAGAATGAACCGGGTGCTAGTTCAGAGCCAGTGCTAGTCCCAGTTCATAGTTGGTTCGACTGAGGAGCCTTCTAAGAACCGTTTGCTTTTCCACATGCTGAGAGCCACAACAGAGCCATGTCTTACGTCACTGTATACGTCCCATCTTTCTCAGCAATGCTAGCAGTGCAGTGCCAAGTCTGCGGTTTTCCCGCGGAATTGGGCTACTTCATCACTGTTGCCGCGGGCTGTTTTTCATGTCCGCGGGTTGAAGCGACCCCAATTATGTGATATTTAGCCCCGAGAATGCGAATTTTAGTAGGCAACCATGCCAAAAAAACCACATATTTTACCCCCAAATGTGATTTTTACCGGGGAAGCCCCCCTGAAACGCGATTGGGCTTGTTTTGAGTAGCAATTGGGTGGGTTTTGTTGTGAAAACCTGGCAACCCTGGGCAGCGGGAAACACAAAACACACCAGGCTTGTTCGAGATGCTTCGGCGCTGCGCAGACCAATCCACGTATGATATAAATAAAAACGCATGAGTGAATCAAAAGCATAAGGAGTCATATGTTCTCACTGGACTCGTTATCATACGGTGATCGGTCTGCACAGCACCGCTGCCAACAAGCCTGCCATCAACAATGCAAACGTTGCGTTACTATTGATTCACACGGCTTTACGATCCTACATCAAAACACAACGAAAACACAGCGAATCCAACGCATTCATGCAGTTCGCCGTAATTCGTATAGACGGAGATTACAAACGAGCAGCAGCTGTTAGCTCCATTAGCTGCTATTTCAACAATGGCGGATCTCAAGTTTGTGTTGGTCTTGTTGACCCCGCCCCCAGCGCCTGACGTAATCGGTTCTTACTTCTAGCCCTGTTCTAGCCCAGCAAGGTTTTGGTGCTACTTAAGAACCACTTTTCCTGGCTCGGAGCTGGGGCTTTGGGTGTGGAAACACAAAGAACCGATTTGAAACTAGGCTCTGGCTCCGATCTAGCTCTAGCACTGCCTTGGTGGAAAAGGGGTGTACAGATGTTCACGAGTCTTTCATCTGGAGTCTGAGTCAAGTCTGAAGTCTTTATTCACGAGTCCTAGTCGAGTCTCAAGTCATTTTATGTCTTACAAAAATATATATTCAAAAATCCTTTTTTTTTTTTAATAGACAAAATATGACCTTTCTATCATCTGTTTTGTTTGTAATAAAAGTCCTAAGATATAAGAGATTACATCCAGCCTTACCTTATAATCCATTATAATGTAAAACAAAAAAACTATTGTCCTGGCAACAAGACAAGTAGTAATTTTCAATACAGTCGCTGAGTGGACACAAGATGGCGCCATTCACGTTTGTTACACAGCGTTGTTATTGACGACAGACATTATCAGAAAATAATCAATAATTATTTATTACTTAAATATTCCCTTTATTAATGGGTACAAGCACATTTATCACTAATTAATCACTAATAAATGCAATATTACTTCAGATTATGTTCCCTATTCTAAAGTAAACATTTGCTGTTTTCCAATAAGAAAAGAGAATAAAAGCATAAAAACAATAAACACTGAGTTGTTCACTGCAATATTACATGTCTCTTTTCTTATTTGAAAACAGCAAATGTTTACTTTAGAATAGGGAACATAATCTGAAGTAATATTGCATTTATTAGTGATTAATTAGTGATAAATGTGCTTGTTACCCATTAATAAAGGGAATATTTAAGTAATAAATAATTTGTTAGCATAGAACAACTGCTTGAAAGACAGTGTTTCTCTGCACATTGAAATGTCTGTGTTGAAATGCCCATTCTATATTTATTTCATACTTATAAGCCACACATTCACACAGTGTACTGGGAACTTATAAAGTGTGTAATTGGCACAATACAAGCTATTAGTTTGTTTTATTTTTAGCTAATTAGTACATTGTTAGGACAGAAACAAGTATAAAGGGGCTATAAGACAAAAATAAGACAACAGCCAATAAAGGCCTTATAAATAGCTTGTAATGGCACACAAGTACCTAACTAGTTACTTACAAATGCAGTTATTAGTCATTAATTCGTGCCTAATGTCTGATCCTTAAAATAAAGTGTTACCAAGATTGTTTTTTAAATTTACGATGGATAAGGATTAAAGACTTGAATTGTTTTTAAAATTTCACGAGTCTTTTTTGTCGAGTCAAGTCTGAAGTCATTTCAGGTCGAGTCCCGAGTCAAGTCTGAAGTCTCATAAAGTGCGACTCGAGTCCGAGTCACTTGAGTGTCCATCTCTGGTTTGTCTTAAGTGAATGTAAATGGTTGGGAAAGAAAACGAATGTGTATCTTTATATTAGATCTGTGCATTCGCTATTAAAGTGACAGCAGCCAAATAAACCTGCATTGTTTTATATTAGTTTTTTTGTCTTATTGCTTGTAATTATTTTCTTTGTTTAAATTCTTTAAAGTGGATATAAGGCCTTGAAATATGATTTTGAGCATATGTCAATGATTCAAAATGTTTGAACTTGTTGGTGTAACAATTTCTGAACAAAGCACTATTTTAATTTAGCTCCAATTAGGGCTGGGTAAAAAATATAGATTTCTCGATTTTAATCGGTTCTCATCTTTAGGAACCGATATCGATTCTTAAATCCCAAGAATCCATTAGTCATCCTGTTTTCAGATGAATGAAAGGAACATCGTAGCGTGCCTCCAATCTAATACATCGCAATAATCTTTGTGCTTTGTTACTATTGATATGAAACATTTTAAATTGCGTCCATTTTATGACGAAATTCAAAAACATAAATACCATTTTGGCGCTGTGGCGTCGTGAGATCGCTCTGCCGCGGCGCAGCTCAAGAGAAGCGGCAGCGCATGAACTGATCTTCTCTTCCGCCTTAACCCTCAGAGCCCGACGGCATCGCCCACGACGTCACACGGCACCTCCGATAAATATCTATATTATTTCATGAAACTTTTATCGATTTTCTTACCGTTTTTTCCAGCAGAAAGCTAACGAGCTAGCCATCACGGGGGTGTCTTTGGTGTCTTTGTAGCCTTTACAGAAGGTTTTCTATCCAGCCTGGAACATGTGCATCTTTTTGGAGTTGTTCAGCAATAAATCAAAACGCTTACATCCAAGATATATCCACTTGATGTCCATAATTTATACATTTTCCGTCATTTTTGCCGCTAGCGCGATGCTAGCTGCCATTTTGGATGAGGGTTTGACCAATGACAGGCTGATCCGTCATCCACGTTGGTGTGCGTCATTACGCATGAACCACAGCTCTGTTATTGTGGAGAGATAGAGATGCACGCTAGTATTGAGGAGATAGAGAGAGAGACGTGCTGCAGTTTTGAGTAGTTTTGTGGACAAAGTTTGAGGAAAAAGTTTGAGGAGAAAGTTTGAGGAGAAGTTCCTGATAGGAACTGTTTTGAGACTTGGCACCAGTAAATATCCAAAATCCAAAGAGGCCAAAAGCGCCTGGACTTTTTTTGGAAAAATGTAAATAGTTTTGGTTCTGTATAAGTTATCATGTTTATTCCTGAGTTCCAGGACTCCAAAGACTTGAACAAACAGTTTTCCAGAGGAAATATGCTTAGCTTTTATTTATTTGTGTGTGTTTTCAATAAATATTTGAGGGATTCAATTTCCGTTTTATGTTTTCATTTGTCTTTATGGTCCCATAACTTATTTTACATTCAGGTGACATCAATGCAACACAAATATACTGACAGTGCAACTTGTCTTGAAAAAAAAGAGGTGTGTCAATTGTCTGTGCACAACAGGGTTGATGTTTTACAAGCTTTTTTAGTAAATAACACCAGGCGGAAAATTTATTGTAAAAATACCCTTAGGTCTCTGAGGGTTAATACCAGTTACAGCGCGAAATAAACATGAATGAGCATCTGAAAGTGTGTTAAAAGAGAGAGTACTTACCGAAATCCATATCATGTCACATGGAATCGCTCAATCAGTGTTTCAACCAGTAAAACAATATTATAATATAATATTAATATTATAACTTTATTATTATTATTATTAAAAAAAACATCATTGAGTGTAATTTAAGTGTTTGTAATCATATCAGTTCATTTTTACCTTCAATATTATAGTTGGCTACAACTGACTCCCATAGTTAACAGCATTAGTTCAGAGATTTGTTTTCCTTGAAAATATTTGCCATGTATTGTACCTGATATATATCCATAATAATCGATATTGAATCAAATCGAAAAGAGCCAAGAACAAAGAACGGCACTGAAGTCATTCTTAAGAAAGGAAGATTTTCCTTCCCATTAGTTTTTTCCTTCTGGCAGAGGTACTTTGACATTATCTCTGAAATACTTGCGACGACTGTGAATATCTCTCCTCATATTGCCATTTTCGGATGCCCAGAGGATTACAATAGATTTACATCCAAACAATTGGACATCTTTGCTTTCACATCTTTATTGGCGAGACAACACCTTCTCCACTGGAAATCTACAAAAGCCCCTTCCAGTGCTCAATGGCTAAGGGATATTATGTTTTTTCTGAAATTAGAAAATATTAAATATTCTTTGAGAGGTGATTAACTAATTTTACAGTAAATGGCAGCCCTTCTTAACTTTCTTTAAATCTCTTCCTTCTTTACCCCCTGATTGATGGAACACCCCCCCCTCCCCCATTATTATTTATCTTTTATTGGTTTCATTTTATTTATTTATTTTCTGCTTGTGAATTTATGAATGCTCGAATGTTTTGAACTTTGTACTTTTTGCTTTGTGTTCTCGTTTATTTATTTTTTGTATGAAAAAAAGAAAAGAAAAGGAAAAGACAGCTAAGTATGGCTTTATTTTTGTGTCATCTCTATCTCATTGTTATGTATTTTTCATTGTGCCATATTTTTCTTTTTTTTTCAATAAAATATATCAAACCAAAAAAAGAAAGGAAGATGTGTTCGGTGTTTTGTCGACCGGATACGGCGAAAGTTTAATCTATCAACTAGCTCCGCTTAACCTTCTTCGCTGCTCTGGTTGGTTGTAGCGCTATCCTATTGCGTGCAGAGGGAATTTGAAAGACAACCGTTTATCCCGTCCCTCGGATTGAGCCCTGCCAATGGTGTGTTCCCAGACCCAACATCTTGATGTGGGTCTGGCTTGTCAGGCTATACAGGGAGTGCAGAATTATTAGGCAAGTTGTATTTTTGAGGATTAATTTTACAACATTAATAATTAAACAACAACCATGTTGTCAATGAACACAAAAAACTCATTAATATCAAAGCTGAATATTTTTGGAAGTGGTTTTTAGTTTTAGCTATTTTAGGGGGATATCTGTGTGTGCAGGTGACTATTACTGTGCATAATTATTAGGCAACTTAACAAAAAACAAATTTATACCCATTTCAATTATTTATTTTTACCAGTGAAACCAATATAACATCTCAACATTCACAAATATACATTTCTGACATTCAAAAACCAAACAAAAACAAATCAGTGACCAATATAGCCACCTTTCTTTGCAAGGACACTCAAAAGCCTGCCATCCATGGATTCTGTCAGTGTTTTGATCTGTTCACCATCAACATTGCGTGCAGCAGCAACCACAGCCTCCCAGACACTGTTCAGAGAGGTGTACTGTTTTCCCTCCTTGTAAATCGCACATTTGATGATGGACCACAGGTTCTCAATGGGGTTCAGATCAGGTGAACAAGGAGGCCATATCATTAGATTTTCTTCTTTTATACCCTTTCTTGCCAGCCACGCTGTGGAGTACTTGGACGCGTGTGATGGAGCATTGTCCTGCATGAAAATCATGTTTTTCTTGAAGGATGCAGACTTCTTCCTGTACCACTGCTTGAAGAAGATGTCTTCCAGAAACTGGCAGTAGGACTGGGAGTTGAGCTTGACTCCATCCTCAACCCGAAAAGGCCCCACAAGCTCATCTTTGATGATACCAGCCCAAACCAGTACTCCACCTCCACCTTGCTGGTGTCTGAGTCGGACTGGAGCTCTCTGCCCTTTACCAATCCAGCCACGGGCCCATCCATCTGGCCCATCAAGACTCACTCTCATTTCATCAGTCCATAAAACCTTAGAAAAATCAGTCTTGAGATATTTCTTGGCCCAGTCTTGACGTTTCAGCTTGTGTGTCTTGTTCAGTGGTGGTCGACTTTCTGCCTTTCTTACCTTGGCCATGTCTCTGAGTATTGCAATGAAATATGGCCAAACTGGTGGCAAGTGGCATCTTGGCAGCTGCACGCTTGACTTTTCTCAGTTCACGGGCAGTTATTTTGCGCCTTGGTTTTTCCACACGCTTCTTGCGACCCTGTTGACTATTTTGAATGAAACTCGATGTTCGATGATCACGCTTCAGAAGCTTGGCTATTTTAAGACTGCTGCATCCCTCTGCAATATATCTCACTATTTTTGACTTTTCTGAGCCTGTCAAGTCCTTCTTTTGACCCATTTTGCCAAAGGAAAGGAAGTTGCCTAAAAATTATGCACACCTGATATAGGGTGTTGATGTCATTAGACCACACCCCTTCTCATTACAGAGATGCACATCACCTAATATGCTTAATTGGTAGTAGGCTTTCCAGCATATACAGCTTGGAGTAAGACAACATGCATAACGAGGATGATGTGGTCAAAATACTCATTTGCCTAATAATTCTGCACTCCCTGTATGTCTGCATCAATTGTTGCAAAACTGATTTTCCTAATTCAATAAAAGTGTAATATGGCCTTTTTGTCTCTCTCTCTTCTCTGTGTGTAGGTGATAAAGGGCTGGGGATCAGTATTATAGGGATGGGTGTTGGGGCAGACCAGGGTCTGGAGAAACTGGGCATCTTCGTCAAGACCATCACGCAGGATGGAGCCGCAGAGAGAGATGGGAGGTGAGATCTTTGGAGTAATCAAAAGATTAAAGGTTTAGACAAGCAGTGATTTACTCATCAGGGCAGTAATTATTAGTTACCAGCTGTGACACATCTGGAACCTCACACGTAGCCTCCTTTACATGGAGTTTACTGTGGGATTTTACACCTGTTATCCATCACACGAAAAACACAGGTCTGATTGCTTAGAGGGGAGCACACCTCTATTATATATATTAGAGCTGAATCATTTGCAATCTCGATTCAAACATGCCGCTGATCCAGAGACAGCTGTTGTCATGTGTAGATATGAAACCGCTTCACAAAAAGTCTTTTCAACAACATATCATCTGTATCATTATTTCTGTCTTATAATTATAAAAGTACTGGGATTTTTACAAATATTTGTAATGTTTAAATTAGGACTGCAGCAATGAACATTTTATCAGACCCTCTAGTAAATTAATATGTATTTAGTAAAATGTTATTTTGTTTAGTTGTCTGTTCAGAATTGTGGGAGAATCGTTCGTGATCTCTGTTTGTTACAAAAAAAGTCTCAATTTATCCAGAATCGTGCAGCTCTATTATATATTATATTATCCTAATCAGACTATATATACACACAACCGTCCAAAAGATTGGGGCCACTAAGATTTTTTGTTGTTGTTAAATTAATACTTGTTTCAGCCAGGATGCATACATTTGTTCAAATGTGACCGTAAAGACATTTTTATCAATTTCTGTCAAATAAATGTTGGTTCTTTTAAACTTTCTATTCATCAAATAATCCTGAAAAAATGTGAAGCAGCACAACAGTTTTCAACATTGATAATAATAATAATAATAATAATAATAATAAATATAGCTGCAAGCAGCCATTATCGGGGCCAAGCGCAAAGAAGAAGACAAGACATGCCAAAATGGCTGGTAGTGTCAGATCAACTGCAGCAATGAGCAATTAAAGACCTATTAAGGTGATTTTAGGCAAAATAGCTGTAAAATGATACAGTCAATAATAATGATTTATTGATTTATCACTTTCAACCAATAGGTGGCACAGTTACGAAATTGATGTGGTGTGGTCAGAATAAGGGAACAATGACACATGCAAAGATTGGTGTCAATATATCAAAGCAGGGTGTCAATATAGTGTCAATATGTCATTGCAGAGATCTCGCCTCAAGAGGCCTTTTCATTATAAGTATGGACCACATGGCGGTGCTGTTTTGAAACCTTTTAAGTACCTTAAAGGCATGATACTGATGGCACATACCAAGTTTCGTAATGATACAACAATTCATTTGTAAACCATAGCATTTTATATCATAATACTGCGTTTTAGTCAATGGGAATTTCATGTTTTGTTCTATTATAGCGCCACCAAGTGGCACAATCCTACCATTTTTTTATGTGTCCTCGGAGTGAGCCCATACATGTCTGTGTCAATTTTGGTGAAAATATCTCATTTCGTTTTGGAGTTATAGACATTTATATGAAAAATCACATGAAAAATGACTGACACCTGACTTTGATTGGATTTTACACCCCCTTACTATCAATATTTTGACATTTGGGCTCGCGATTGTGCCTAACGACCTATGTTTCCGAACTTCTGACGCTAGTTTCGTCTCGATCGGACTAGCGGTTTCGAAGATATCAGCAAAAAAGTTTTAAGCGCTAAATTACAACGGTGTGCAAACCATACGGCGAAACCTGGCAAGTATGCTATCGTTGGACTCGGCAACGATTCAGGAGTCTAAGGAGATGAGTCTCGTGAAAATAAGCCAACCACACCCAAAGTTCTAAGCATTTAAAAAAAAAAAAATCTCCACTAGGTTGCGCTGTTTTGAAACTTGTCAGGCTACTTCAGGGTATGGTGGTGATGACCCAAACCGAGTTCCGTAACAATCCGTTCATGTGTTCATAAAATACAGCATTTTAGCACATAATTCAAGATGGCCGACAGCTAAAATGGCCGATACGGTAAAATTGGATATCAGTCGACTCGGCATGACGTCCCGAATCTAACAAGACCACTTTTATAATTTTTGGACAAACGGTTCAGCAAAAAAAAGCAAAAATAGTAATTTTTCGTATCTCCGGACCAGTAGGTGGTGCTGTGCCGAAACGCTGCATGTTGCCTCAAGACGTGCTTGTGCTGACATGTACCAAGTTTGGTGTGAATACGATAAAGCGTTGCGGAGATACAGCCTTACCTCTGTTTTCGCAAGTGCTACGTAAAATTTGTTTGAAAACGATTTGACGAATCAACTTGAATTCCATGTTTTTTGTCAGCATGGTCTGAAGATTATCTGGTTCAATTTTCGTGCAAATCGGATGAACCGTTCGCAGTTCGCAAAAGTAGGTTTTTCTGAAAATTGAAAATGGCAGGAAAATTATTATGACGGAAAATGACGCCATATGGTGCAATCGAATCGGCATGAGCTCAGGAATCAGAGGAACAAATAATTTTGTTTCTAGCCCTTAAGGTTCAAAAGTTATTAGCATAAACATGAGTACACATTTGGACAGGTGGTGGCGCTAGAGGGATTGAGATAGAGACACCAAAATTGCTATGGTGACAGATCAGACTGTCCTCTATTAGTGTGCCAAATTTCACAACTTTTTACCATATGGTTCTATGGGCTGCCATAGACTCCCATGGCGGAAGAAGAAAATACGGGAACGGTTTCAATAGGTGCCTTCGCACCTTCGGTGCTTGACCCCTAATAAAGAAATGTTTCTTGAGCAGCAGATCCTCATATTAGAATGAGTTCTGAAGGATCGTGTCACACTGAAGACTGGAGTAATGATGCTGAATATCACAGGATATAATGCTTTAACCCAGCACTTTGTATATTATATAAAGCACTTTGCATCACAGGAAAAAATTACATTTTAAAATATATTCAAATATCAAAGTTATTTTAAAAGTGCAATATGTAGGATTTTTGCAGTAAAATATCCAAAAACCACTAGGCCAGTGTTACCCTCGGTTTCCGCTTTTACTGCCGTAGAAACCATGGCAACAGACGTGGACAACTGTGTAATGTCTAGCGGCTGCTGTTGTAGTTTCATTCAAACATTATGGACCATGTCAAGCAGACTTTGGAACAAAATGAGAAATCACCAGTATCGGCGTGCTGTTTTTTTGAGATGGCGAGAGCTTTGCAACAAACTTCGACTTGATAGAGATGCTGTTCTTGCATGTGCTTTATTAGACAGGCGAGCAAATGTACATGTTATGTAGCTCAACACGATGAAATATTAGAATATCATCAGCAGTGTTGGGGAAAGTTACTTTGAAAAGTAATGCATTACAGTATTGCGTTACTCACTTAAAAAGTAACTAATTGCGCTACTAAGTTACTTTTTAAGAAAAGTAACACATTGCGTTACTTTTGCGTTACTTTTTCTCACCTGGGCTGGGCTTGTTTTATTTTTGGGCAAATGTAAAGACCATTTCACATCAAAATTGAATTAATAAGGCTGAAGGAAATGCAAATTCACGTGTGTACAGTAGAGGGCGCAGCTCAAACAAACCTAGAATAGGACGCAGGAGTAGAAAGTTTAACATTTACTCCACCAATACAAATAAAAATCTAAAGTAATTTTTGCTTATGGTTTAACTCAATCATTCAGTAGTAAGATATTGGTCAATAAAGTGACATTAAATGCATAAAATATTTGTTTTATTTAGCATATATATAATTATTGCAGGTTTGCGTAGTATTCTGATTTTGCATTTCAATGATTTTATTCATTTTAAGGAATACTGAATCTATTTTTTTTTTTTTTTTTTTGTGAGATGAAATAAATGTATGATCACATTTAGTCTAGAACTACAATAACCATCATGTTCATACACAATATTCACACTTACTCCCGACTTTTCTCAACATGGGGACTAGGGCTGTGCAATTAATCGCAATCGCAAAACAATCGCGATTTGAGCACATGCGATTTCTAAACCGCATAAGGCTGCGATTTTATTTCTTTATATTTGAATTCAGAATACTACAAATTTCTTGTGTGCAAGTTTAAGATGTTAACCAATCAGAGATCACTCTAGTTCTCTCACTGCAGCGGACCGGACCAAGCGGACACAGCGTAACAAATATGGTGGGTGGTGAGTGAATATAGGCTAAATCAGGGGTCGGGAACCTTTTTTGACCAAAGAGCCATTTTTTCATTTTTGGTTAATGCATTTTTCCAAAAGAGCCACAGTAAAAAATAATATTAAATTATTATTAAAAAACATGCTTTTTTTCCCCAATAAAATTTGAACAATAGTAATTATTAGGTCCATAACTAAAAACAAACACATATGCAGCAAACAATAAATAAGTTGCAATATGGAATTAATTGTGCAGGGCTTTGTGAGGTTGAGTTATAAATCCTCTTAGTGTTTGTGAATGCACACAGTGCTTACATCTACTGTGTTTACGTGAATACTCGGCTTGGCATTTTGATATATTTCTGTAGCCTATTAATTTGACGTGCAGCCGAGGACAAAGCTGTGCTTGTCCGTGTTGCACTCGGAGCATGTGCACAGCATCCTGTCAGTAACTTATCACGCGTGACTTATCACGCTTTTATAATTTATTTCCGTCAACTGAAATCTGCGTGGATTATCATAAATACACATTTATTTATCACAAGGGTCTCTACGGCAAAAGCGAAAGTACCTGCGAGTGAAATGTTTCGAAATGTCTCTTCACAGCAGACCACCAGTTTCAATAAAAGGATATATTAACGTTTATATAGCCTACTTTTACATTTTCGCTGCTGTTCTAAAAATGGTTTTCAGTTACCTTTAACAAGCCACAACTGCTTGAATCCCAGAGCAGAAGCTGTTCCCACAGAAACGTAAGTGGGTATTGATTGCTGTCGCGACTCGTGACACTCGCGAACAGCACTGAACTGAACACGCACAACTTGAATATTAACTATTATCATACGTTTCATTAACGGTAGGCTGTACAACAAGGGAATTGTAATTGGCTGCTTTTTTCTGCAGAGAGCGGATCTCTGTTGATGTGTCTCATTTTTTTTCTATCGATCATTTGTTGGTAAAGGGTGAGAGACCTGAGCCACATTATTTTTGTCAAAGAGCCAGGTGTGGCTCGCGAGCCATAGGTTCCCGACCACTGGGCTAAATAGTGAATTATATGCATCATGCGTTCAGAGCTTTTATAAGCGCTAAATTCCCGTACGAACTGAAAAGACAGATTATCTGCGCAACATGGCTGAAGCCCGGTTTATTAGTGGCGCGCGAATCAACGTAGTATATTCTGTGCGCGTTCACCAGTGCGCTCCAAAAGGGTGATGAGATTTGCGCGAGCCGTTCCTATCATGCTATAGTAAAAAAAAAAAAAAAACATGTTAAGTAAAGTTAGTTTGACTTATTGAAGTAGAAAGTAAGCAACAGTCTCACGCAGACACATCATGCAGTGCAGGTTTCTTTACGGGAAGAACTGAGAGGTTTTAAAACCTTTACAAGCGATGGCTGAGGGAAATCGGTCTATATGAATTAAAATAGGACTGAATTCTATTAATGTATCTCTGAAGGGAAATGACTACTGTACCAAAACAACACCCTTGAATAATTAGCTTTTATATTGCCACTAATGTCAAAGCAAACTTTAGAAAATTATCTGGAAATATTTATTTCATATTCTGGTTTTTTTACCACCCACTTGCATGATGAATAATTCATTTAAAGGTCCCGTTCTTCGTGATCCCATTGTTCTAACTTTAGTTAGTGTGTAATGTTGCTGTTAGAGCATAAATAATACCTGTAAAATTATAAAGCTCAAAGTTCAATGCCAAGCGAGATATTTTATTTAACAGAAGTTCCCTTTCAAAGCCTACAGCGAACGGCCGGCTTGGACTACATCCTGGTACTTCCTTCATTAATGACGTCAGTAGAACAGTAGAACAGACTAACCTCCGCCCACAAGAATACGCGAAAAAAGGGGGCGTGGTCTTGTTGCTGTCCCACGTGGAGAAGAGGACGTGTCGCGTGGAGAAAAGGAAGTGTTGCGTTTGAGTGTGTTTGTCGCCATGTCGTCGAGACGCTGTTATTTTCATCCCGGAGTCAAATCACCTTTGTTTGGCTTTCCCAGGGACGCTGTAGAGATCATTGAGCGCATACATCTCCCGTTAAGAGGCGTGACCTTTCCACGTGCGCTAAGCTGCTGTCAAATCACAACACAGGAACCGCTGGCACAATCAGAACTCGTTACGTATTTCTGAAGGAGGGACTTCATAGAACAAGGAACTCATCAGCCGTTTTTAGGACAGTGAAAACAGCGGGTAAAAATAGTGGGTTTTTTTTACACGCGAAACATGAACACATGTTATATTGCACACTGTAAACACAATCAATGCTTAAAATAAACACTAAGAACGGGACCTTTAAGATTTATCACATTTCACAATGAATATAATTCCAAAGCAACGTATTTCAATTATATTCAGAACTTTAATGCTGTCAAAAATAATCTGAAAAATAATCTGTCAACCAATTTTAGAATCAATGCACTGTATTTATTTGTTTTTATGAAACAAATGTTACTAGTGAATAAAAACACATTTATTACGCCATGACCACAGATATGTGGTCCAGCAGAACGAAGGAGCTGCATATAAATGTAACGGTTTTGAAGTTTATTGATTGTTATGACTGGAATTTAAGTTAGTTAACGTTAATATATTTTATGTTGTCTATTTTAAAGACCGTTTATTACAGTTTTGTTTATCAAGCTGTTAATATTATGTTATTTCATTGTGAAATGTGTTGTAATGCACTTCTTGTGCACTGGCATGTTTGAAAAAGCAAAAACAATTTTGTTGTAAATGTAGAAGTAATGCGTTACTTTACTAGTTACTTAAAAAAAGTAATCTGATTACGTAACTCAAGTTACTTGTAATGCGTTACCCCCAACACTGATCATCCGTATGATGTTCTAATGTGGATGTAGCTACTGCTAGTCTCACACAGCCAACAGACTAACAAACAGAATAACATTATAACTTAACACACTCAAATGCAGTTTAGATAGTGTAGACCAAGTGAAACAGCATTGCGTCTCCTCACAATTTTAATTGGTCAAATAAACTGACCTGTATGAGTAGTAAGTCAGCACTTGCGGGTAGTTCGGTAGAATGAAATGTCCCCATTTCTTTATATCCCCTTACGCATGTGGCGCTGATACAGTGAGGAAAATAAGTATTTGAACACCTGACTATCAGCTAGAATTCTGACCCTCAAAGACCTGTTAGTCTGCCTTTAAAATGTCCACCTCCACTCCATTTATTATCCTAAATTAGATGCACCTGTTTGAGGTCGTTAGCTGCATAAAGACACCTGTCCACCCCATACAATCAGTAAGAATCCAACTACTAACATGGCCAAGACCAAAGAGCTGTCCAAAGACACAAGAGACAAAATTGTACACCTCCACAAGGCTGGAAAGGGCTACGGGGAAATTGCCAAGCAGCTTGGTGAAAAAAGGTCAACTGTTGGAGCAATCATTAGAAAATGGAAGAAGCTAAACATGACTGTCAATCTCCCTCGGACTGGGGCTCCATGCAAGATCTCACCTCGTGGGGTCTCAATGATCCTAAGAAAGGTGAGAAATCAGCCCAGAACTACACGGGAGGAGCTGGTCAATGACCTGAAAAGAGCTGGGACCACCGTTTCCAAGGTTACTGTTGGTAATACACTAAGACGTCATGGTTTGAAATCATGCATGGCACGGAAGGTTACCCTGCTTAAACCAGCACATGTCAAGGCCCGTCTTAAGTTTGCCAATGACCATTTGGATGATCCAGAGGAGTCATGGGAGAAAGTCATGTGGTCAGATGAGACCAAAATAGAACGTTTTGGTCATAATTCCACTAAACGTGTTTGGAGGAAGAAGAATGATGAGTACCATCCCAAGAACACCATCCCTACTGTGAAGCATGGGGGTGGTAGCATCATGCTTTGGGGGTGTTTTTCTGCACATGGGACAGGGCGACTGCACTGTATTAAGGAGAGGATGACCGGGGCCATGTATTGCGAGATTTTGGGGAACAACCTCCTTCCCTCAGTTAGAGCATTGAAGATGGGTCGAGGCTGGGTCTTCCAACATGACAATGACCCGAAGCACACAGCCAGGATAACCAAGGAGTGGCTCTGTAAGAAGCATATCAAGGTTCTGGCGTGGCCTAGCCAGTCTCCAGATCTAAACCCAATAGAGAATCTTTGGAGGAGCTCAAACTCTGTGTTTCTCAGCGACAGGCCAGAAACCTGACTGATCTAGAGAAGATCTGTGTGGAGGAGTGGGCCAAAATCCCTCCTGCAGTGCAAACCTGGAGAAAAACTACAGGAAACGTCTGACCTCTGTAATTGCAAACAAAGGCTACTGTACCAAATATTAACATTGATTTTCTCATGTGTTCAAATACTTATTTTCAGTTGTATCATACAAATAAATAGTTAAAAAATCATATATTGTGATTTCTGGATTTATTTTTTAGATTATGTCTCTCACAGTGGACATGCACCTACGATGACAATTTCAGACCCCTCCATGATTTCTAAGTGGGAGAACTTGCAAAATAGCAGGGTGTTCAAATACTTATTTTCCTCACTGTATCTGTCTCTTATTAATAATCGTGCCCTGCTTCATACCGCAGTCATGTTAAAAAACATGAATGCATTCACTCATCCATAAACATTATATCCCCACAAACATTATTAGATCCATCAGAATGATGACAAGTTCCATGCTCATTCACTGCGTCATCAATCTACATCTTTGTTATTGTTTTAAAGAGGTTAGCAACTAGTCTGGTCCTTGGTACATTTAATTTGTACAGAGAGGCTGGCCACTCTCCATTGACAAGCGTTTACTTCCTTGAAGGCGGGAACTCTGTTGAAGTTTAAAACTATTGGACCTGCCCAGAGCCACTCTGGATCTGCCATAACCAATCGCTAACGTTTGTTCGTGACGCATGTCATCTCAAACTAGCACACGACATCAACGTCATCGTTCTCAGCCACTCCCTCTGTTCGCTGATTGGACCGGTTAAAATGTGAAAACCAGAGAATATACCGCAATTCCAGACGGAGTACTGAAGGAAAATGAAAATTGAGCGGAAGTACGCAGGAGGGTGGAGACAGGCTAGTTAGCAACCTCTAGCGTCAAAAAAAACTAAACATAGTGTAGCTTTAAATTGTAATAATAATAAATTGTAATATTTCACAGTATTTCTGTGATTCTGTGTATTCAGGTCTGTTTTTTTTTTTTCATCAAATAAATGCAGCCTTGGTGAGCAATAAGAGACTTCCTTCAAAAACATCAAAACATTAACATTAAATGGCATGCATGCTGTTTAACCCAGTCTCGGGTCATGTTGCAGCTGCAGGAGGGGTGGGCATGTCTTCCTGAGGGCTGCTGAAGCCAGACACACACGTTTGATCTCTCTGATGGGCTGATGAACATGCTCTGTCCAAACACACTGCATTTATGTCTCTGTCACTGCACGGAAAACACACTCTTCCTCTTCCCTGTGAATCTCAGCACTCGCTGCCAACTGCTGAAAGGGCTTTTTAAAGCAGACTGTTTGAAATACTCAATGCTGTTTGGAAAAAGCAGCCCAGCTGGGGATCGGGCCTCAGAGGTGTCAGTCGTAAACATGTTATGATGTATAGTTAGAGTGCAGATTAGGTGTGAGAAGTGTTAGCAGTTCAGAGAGCTTTGATTACTCATTCATGGTGTCATGAACTTGTGCTTCGCATGTATTTCACATGTCACAGTGCAGCATTTAGCAGCACATTTACAACAGTGTGAAGTACATGGAATGAAAAGATCCAGATGTTTAACATGATTAACGTCCGGGTGTCAACTTTTAGAGTGTGGTTTGAAGCTTTGTAGAGGGCGGTGTGCTTTTTGTAATCAGATATTAAAGTGAATTGTTACTTTTTAGATTAGATTAGATTAGATTCAACTTTATTGTCATTACACAAGTACAAGTACAAGGCAACGAAATGCAGTTTAGGTCTAACCAGAAGTGCAATAGCAGCAAGTGCAGGATATACAGTGGTTGTGTAAGTGCAGGACATGGAAATGTACTGAATATATATAAATATGTATAAATAGAGAGACGGTTATTACTATAAACAGAACTGAATTTACAGGTGAATATGTACAGTGAATAAATATACAGATGGCTATTACTATAAACTGAATTTACAGGTGAATATGTACAGTGAATAAATATACAGATGGCTATTACTATAAACTGAATTTACAGGTGAATATGTACTATGAATATAATATACAGATGGCTATTACTATAAACAGAATTTTACAGATAGAGGTATACAATATGTTAGGCTAATATGAGGAATAGCAGTGGATTAGGGTAGTGCAATAAATTATGGACAGAGCTATCCGTAAAAAAAAAAGTTAAATTTTTTGTAAAGTTACAAAGTTTTTGAGTTACATTTAATTTTATTTTGTGCATTCACTGACAAATGCATCAAGTACGCTGCCAAATCGAAGGCCTGTAAAAATGGTATGATCAGTAAGTCATGGCAACATGTTTTTACATGACTTTAGCTCATAAAAACAAGTTAAGCAATTTCAACTTTTTTTTATGAGTTTTATAAAATGTATTTTTTTTTTTTTTGTAAATTCAGTTTAAGACAACTTAAGTTGAAATTAATTAATTATACAGCCCAGTTGATTGTACTTAAACACTTAAGGCAGCAACTGAACTCTTAATTTTTTTACTCACACACACACACACTCTCACACTCACTCACACTCGCACGCACTCACACGCTCGCTCGCTGTAAAAGTTAAAATAGTGGATGCATTTTTTTTTACGCTCACTTTTGTGTTTCGTGTCCCTCCGCCATTTTACGTAGCGTGAGAAGTGCGTATGCGACGAATGACATCAGAGAAACGTCAGTAGGCTATAATCGTCTATGGTGTATTACTGCGTCCATGCAGAATCGCCCACATCCGCATCGCAAAGCATTGATGTGACAATTAATTTCAACTCCCATACCTGTGTCTATACACTACATTTGACAAAATCACACCGGAACATTCAGTGTGTTTGTGCTGCCTCTGAGCCAGAGAGAGCAGTTGTCTTTTCAACCACAACATCGGCCGTTTCTAGCCATTCTGACGCCCTAGGCGAAATCCTTATTGGTGCCCCCAGTCAAATTTTAAAAAGCAACATTGGTATTACTGGTATTAATTAACAAATACATACATACCAAATTATATTTGTATGTATTTGTTAACAAGGATTCAAATTAATAGCCAGATGCCTTTATAGCCCTAGGCCTATAATATATAACCTATATTTGTGCAGTCCCTAGTTGCTAAGAAATTGTTCTCAGACATAACTACATAATTATTATGTGTTATTAGTACATTTCACATGAAGGTAATAAGAATAAATACTGATTCAGTGTGTTTTTTGTTACTCATTGATGCGTGAACGTCCCCTTTAAATAACGCAACACTTTGCCCTCTGTGTGTACGACACTGCTTGCGTTAAGCGCTATTAGAACTGAATGAATCGATTCAGCATCAACACCATCCGTAAAGATACGTTAAATTCGTCAACGTGATTTAATAAAGGATGTATTCATGTTGTGAATTTGCACATTTTATTATACCATTTTTAAATTGGCCGCTAAAGTTTTATATGGGACAATTACAAAACACACTGATTCTTTTAACAATGCATTGACGCAAAAACCTTTTGGAGGTGCAATTAAGAGAAGAAAGCTTTATAGAGTCAAAATATAACTGATAATCATGAAATGCTGAAGTAAGTGTGCAGTTATATTTTGCCTCTAACACACACAGCGAGCAATGCTATCTGCCCATTCACAGCGGGATTTCTAGACTGCCACAAATACTGCCCTAACAAAATACAGATTTGTACCTGTTATTTTAATTGGCCTTTAGTTTGAATTTAGCTTTATTTTATGGTTAAAAAAAGTGTTACCTGGCCAAAGCATTGACCGAGTTCATTGATCTAATGGTGTTGTTGAGCCAGCGCTCCAAACGCAAACTTTTTTGACAGTAGCCTTCTCTGATCTGATGGCATATAGCAGTGGTTCTCAACCTTTTTTGGACCAGCGCCCCCTATCCATTATCCAGGTCCCTTACCGCCCCCCCTCTCCCCTCCCAAAAAGGGCTAAATGTCTTTATTGAATGTGTGCTGTATTCGTGCTGTTTTAATAATAATAATATGTATATTATTCACGTCATTATTTTCTTACTATTATTAGCTATTATTAAATCCATAACTTTGTTTGTATTTAAAATGTACAAAATGTATATAATGAGGGAGTACATCATGAATCCATTTCCCAAACCATTTTTTGTCTTATCCTGAATCACTAGTACACCTATAAGTAGTGTTTATAAATTTTGGGACTATATTAGGGGCGTTTGCGTGGAACACGTGGAAAGCACGGCCGTGTTGCTGTCTCCAAGCGCTTGCGAGATGAGAAATACAAATCTGCCCTAGTGTTCAGCTATGATCCGCTGTTCGGCCGAGCTTGTTATACGGGAAGGCCGAAGCTGATCGGTTGGTTTTTGTTACATGACCTGCGGTCGGCTTGCGGCATTCTGAAAAGTTGAGTTTTCATCTCGCTGCGAGCCAGTGGCACAAAAAGTTGGTATGCGCTACATGCGGCGTATAGGGGCGCAGCACCTTGGGGGCGGCAAAGCGATGGTATTAAAAAAATAGATGTATATTTTTTGGTATTTTCTATATGTAGCTTCTGTTGTGCGTTTCTAAATCATTTCTGTATTTCCTCAATATTATATAACATTATAGAGGACTAACAGGCTAGAGTAGGCGCCCTCATAAAATTCCATAATAGAATTTTGGAATATCGCGAGTGGGCACGCCTGGCAGGGCGCCGGCGATTTGACAGCAAAACGCTCATCCTTGACGCGTGATTTACCACAAAAACGCGCGTTCTTAACGTGTGCTTTGGGGTCAAGGAAAACGCGTTAAGAATGCGCGCTTATATGGTAAATCATGTGCTATGAGTCGGACAAAACGCATGTTACTAACGTGTAGGCTAAACAGGTTAACCAAACAGGCAGTGCAAACTTGTGTTTGAAGGATCCAAACAGACTAAAGAACGTGCGCTTTGGTGTTCTCAAAATTGCATGCTCACTTTTTAGGGCACACCTCTTATAAAGTAAAGTTACATATTGTTGACCATCTTTTTAAGTAATTACACTATTTACCACGATACATGGCTGTTATAAGAATTAAATGAAATCAATATCAACAAAATCCATCTTACCATTTATCAAAATCCACTTACACTGTAATTACAATTGCCTAAATAATGTAATGAGATTTTTAGATTTATGTTCTAAATATAATATTTTAATTATAGAAATATGAAATGTGGGGAAATTTTTAATTATTCCAGGCCTATGAAACTATAAATCTGCCAGTGTAGTTGGCGGCGTAATCATTCAACTGTTCAAAAACGGTGAATTATGCGAGAACGAAACCTATACTTTGTTTGAAGCTATTTTTGTTGGAAAAATAGAGAAAAACTGTAAAAAAAATGACATCTTGTTTTTTAATGAACTGTTGTATAAAATTAATATTGCATTTTGCAATCGTGCTGATATAGGCTACTCTGGAAAATAGTACTCTTGCTCGTATGATATTCGTATTGCTCGTATGATAACTCATAATTTCCTCTTTAATTACTTTCAAAAGAATGTTTAATTTTTTGTTCGTTATTAGCCTATTTTTAATGAAAATACAACAACAATTAAAAAAAACTTGCGTATATTAAACTTTTGTTAAAAAAACGAATAAGACGGATGACAAAATATCTATACCCGAATTATAACAAATAAAAGATATTTGGAAATTCCCCTGTAAAACGAACACCCTCAATTTGTGGTTTGTGTTTTTTGTTATTAACAACAGTGATCTTGCGCTTGTGCCTCCGCTATCGTCCTGTCAATCATCTCGCTCGCGCCTATGATTCCAATTTCAGTAAAATTTTAATTCACCATCATCGGTTCCCATCCTCAGCCCATCTGCATGACAGTTTATGCAATGACCATCAATACTAGATAAATGGGCAAGTAAAAAGGCACGCAATTTAGTAGGAACTAAAGAGCGCTCTAGAATGTTTGCTAGCACCATCGTTACTAGTATTGGGCATCGAGAACCGGTTCCTACTTGGAATCGTTATAAAAATTCAGATTATTTTCTTTCTTTTCATTATTGGAATCCGATCACAATGTTAATGTTTGTCAATTTGTGACTGTTTTTTTTATTTGTTAACATTGTTAATATATATATATATATATATATATATATATATATATATATATATATATATATATATATATATGTATATATATATATATATGTATATATGTATATATATATATATATATATATATATATATATATATATATATGTGTATATATATATATATATATATATATATATATATATATATATATATATATATATATATATATATATATCTTTTGGGGCGCCAAAATTGTTGCTGCATACCCCTCTGGCACTGGGTAGTTGCGCCCCTGCCGCGAGCTAGGCGCGCCTGGAAAAACGCACCGCATGCGTGTTGCAACCGCGTCGCTTCTGTTAAGAGCGCACTACGGAGCGCTGCGGAGTAGCACAGTAGCCTACCTCCACACAGTGCCGGCGCAGGGGCTGTGCCAAGTGTGCGACCGCACAGGGTCTTGCACCTCACCAGGGCCTCAAAGTAAAGTGACAGTTGACTTAATGTAAAAGCAATAATGGTTCATGTCATGATAAAGCACATGTTTTAGTCTTTCAAAATACTAGTAATAGTTAAAAGACATTAGCTATAATGTACGCTATATTGAATTTGTGATGCAGTATTATTCTGTTTGTTAAAAATGTAACTTACAATATTTCTCTGTGCGTGAGAATGTGTGACAGTAGATGCAGCATATGTCAGTCAGCGCGGCATCGCATGCACGTCACGTTGGTAGAGAAATTTATTCACAGTCCATTCGAATTTGGATTTTAGCCGCCTCTCAAATGGGTCAACCCATATATATTACCCATATATATTACCTAAGAAATTCAAGTAAATAGGCCTATGCTAGAAATCCACGCTCATTCAAGGATGATTGCACGGACAGGGAAAGCCCAGACCCCGTAAAGCAGTAGATGCGGGAATATTAGAATCCCAGAGAGCAAAAGAGTAGTCTGAGATAGAAATTATAAATCAGTGCCAGTGTTAATGAAATGCAATGGTTACAAATTTGACATCCAATCAGCGAGGAGTAGCCAAAAATAGCCTATATATATATATATATATATATATTAATGTTGTACAGTAGAATTTAGATAAGTCTCAATGTAATAATAACACTAATAATAATACAATATTATTAAAACTTAATTTAAGGAATCAAGTTTTCTTCCATGTTTTAATTTGATCAATAAAGTTCAGTGCAGCATGTTGTTTGACAAAACAGTTTGTTTAATTTCTTATGATTAAAAGTTAAATTAAAGTAATGTTTTATTTCTTCATTTGATTTGAAAACAGAATTTGGTAATAAAAAAATAAAATAAAAAAAAATAACGGAATTGGATGGGGGAAAACGTATTTCATAGGGCCCTAAAGCTGTAATTGGTTTCATTATTTCAATTAACTAGACATGCTTTTTAATTACAACAATAATACTAATAATAATAATAATAATAACAATAATAATAATAATAATAATAATAATAATAATAATAATAATTTAACCATTAAAATGGAGTCCAAAAAAACGGAATCCATAAAAATTAAAACGAAATTAGGGAGGGAAAAAAATGGATTTCATTTAATTTTATATTTTATATTTTTATATATGTTATTTTTTTAAATATATATATCTGTGCCAAGAAAATATTGTTGGCTATATATATATATATATGTTTAATGTATTATTAGGCTACAGTACAGATAAATGTCATGTCTGAGCTGGATTTGAGCAAACATCATTTTACCGGTGTTTCATGAGCGCGCGCCTGCATTGAGCTGATTGTCGCACCGGTCCGCTTCGCTCATTATGCTCGTTCTCGTCAGAACGCCCAAGTATTAAAAAATGGTCGGTTTTAACCTGGCTCGGGCTCATAATTACAGTTAATGTGTCGGGCCGGGCCGGGCCGAGCCTCGGGTATAGGGTTGGGCTTAATTTTTTGAGCCCGATCTAAGCTCTACACGGGATTGAGGTTTGAGTCATTGCAAAAAAAAAAACGATTCATAGTTTACATGTCGCATTAAACTGGCAGATTTTATAATGTTGTAGGCAATTATTTTGCAACTAATTAGCCTACATGTTTAATCTGGCTTTGCCTGGATTTTTGTTGTAAACTCGTGAACGCCCCCCAGGAACACCTGAACGCCCCCCTTTCAGAAATCTTGCTTCCAACGCCCCCCGTTGTGCTTAGAACGCCCCCGTTGAGAAACACTAGCATATAGGAATCGTCAGATTGACAGTTCTCTGATCCAATAGTGTGGGGGAACTAGTGGGGGCGGCAATAACATTTTAGGGTGGCCGTGACACCCTTTACACTCAAACATCAGTGCCAGATATGCGCTTATTGGCGCCCCTACTGATGGCGCCCTAGGCCACCGCCTAGTTTGCCTATGCCTAAAAACGGCCCTGACCACAACGTATCATTATTTTATTTTACAATAAATCAAATGATCACAGAAGAACTGCGATAAAAGTTTATAATTCGAATATAAACACTGATGTCTATGGTAGCAATCAAAATAGATCAAATCACCTTTTGAAAGTAACAATGTTGTACAATAAAGTTAATTAATTACATCGTTTCACCATTAGGTGGCAACAAGTGACTGTTCAAATTGTATTTGTCTTTGAATCATTCATTCAAAAGATTAGTTAAATGCTGATTCATCCAGTAATTAAACAAGGGCAGTATTTTATGAGTGAATCACTGGTTTTTAAAGGGTAACTAAACCCTAAAACACCTTTTTTAGTTCATGATCTGTAAGACTGGGGCTTTATTGGTGCTGTTCATTGATTCAAGTAAATTTTTTGACATTTTGGATATCAAGTGTTTTAATTCTACAATATATGGTGTAAAAACGTCTGAGTGCTGCCCTCTTTTGATCAAAAATACACTAAAAATATTGTGCAAATATTATTACAATTTAAAATACCAGTTTTCTATGTGAATATATTTTAAAGTGTAATGTATTCCTGTGATCAAAGCTGAATTTATCATCATTACTCCAGTCTTCAGTGTCACATGATCCTTCAGAAATCAATCTGATATGATGATCTGATGCTCAAGAAACATTCTATTATTCTTATCAATGTTGAAAAGAGTTCAATATTTTTGTTTAAACTGTGATTCACTAGTAAGAAAAAACAAAACAAAACATTTATTCAGCAAGAATGCGCTCAATTAATCAAGAGTGACAGTAAAACATGCATTCATAATGTTATGAAGGATTTCCGTTTTCAATAAAATAAAATTTTCAACATTGATAATCAAAACCATTATTAATAATTAAGCATAAAATATGCATCATATCTGAGCAGCAAAGCATCATATTAGAATGATTTCTGAAGGAAAGTGCTACAGTAATAAACAAAAACGCAATTGCAATGTATTTTGGAGTGCAGATACAGCTCTAAAGAAAAGGTCTGTTCACACTTTAAGCACAGATATCTAAAAGACTTGTTAGTGACGTTTAAGCTGCTTGTTATTAGGAATAAATAATTATGAATATCTGCATATATCAATGCAAGAATGTGTAACTTTAAAAGTAACATTTGACTACAATGGTTTGAGGTGTTTGTCACTAATACAGTTTGCTGTTTGGTTTGTAACTATGTATATATTAATAGTTGCTTAATGAGACGTATGAAATCAATATTACTTTTGTCATTGTAATTCATTAAACTTCATGATGTTCTGTTCCAGGATTCAGGTGAATGATCAGATTGTGGAGGTGGATGGCATCAGTCTGGTTGGTGTGACCCAACACTTTGCTGCGACCGTCCTCAAGAACACGAAGGGAACTGTCAGGTCAGTCCTGCTCTGTCTGTCCGTTACTTCAGTGGTTCTCAAAGTGTGTGGTGTGCAGGTACTGCACGGGAGATCCGCAGAAAAAGAAAACATAAAACAAAAACTGCTCAGTTTTCATTTTCCTTCAGTACTCCGTTGCAGTACAACAAATTGTGGTTTTGGTCTATACGACTAATTTTGCCCTTCATGTCAACTGTGAGGGGGGTGAATTTTTTTTACAACTCATTCATTTACATTATATAAAGCAGGGTTCCCCAAACTACGGCCCGGACCGGCCCTCTGAACCAGAGTCCTGCACGGGCGGGTACCCGACGGGTGATCCGCGAATATTACTGAAACGGGTGAAAAAAAACATCCTAATTGTGTCGGATACGGGTGCGGGTCAGACAAGGGACAAACACGGGTCTAAACACGGGTTTTAAACAGTCACGTGCAAACAAATGTATATATAAAAATATATGCATGTATATTGTAGATGTGTTCCTAAAAAAAGTATGCATATTTTTAGGAACACATCTACAAAAATATGCTTTGCCTGTATTTCAAGTTGATAAAATAATTTCAAATCCATATTAGTTTATTTGTGGCCGTGCGGCGCGCGCGTGTGCCCTCCTAGGAGATTCACAACCGCGCGATCTGCCTGCACTGCAGTCGTCGAGATGGATCCTGAGCAGTTGAAGAAAAGATAGCCGCAAATGTGGAACTTCATCGCTGAGGATGCACGCAGATAACTGTGGTAACAAACCAAGCACACGCAGTTCTAGCGAACAGTATTTTTCAAAAGGGGACAGAACTGATGGTGCCTCGTAGAGATGATAAGGACACACAACCATGTTTGACAGCTCTGAAGTTGTCCTTGTGTTAATGGTCGTGTAATAACTTCTGTATGCTGGCAATAAACATTTTTGAAAGTGTGTCTATAATGTTATGCTAAACATTAGATTTTTAGTTTGATGAATAGATTTAAAATCATAATAAAATCTCCACAATAATACTGGTAGTCACGTATTAGTCACTAATACGGCCCATGTAATTTGACCGACCCGGCCCCCCATTAAAGAAAGGAAAAATGATATGGCCCTTACAGAAAAAAGTTTGGGGACCCCTGATATAAAGCATTAAAGTCCCGCCTAATTAAGGGCGTGGCCACTTTGAGTGACAGGTGGATAGCCATTTATCTGCTGTCTGTTAGTCATCGTGTCAGCTCCGCCCACGTCCCGCCTCTTTGCCCATTTTCTGTTATCCGGGAGTGACGCGCTGACAAGATGGCAACTGCCAGCTCGACTCTACTTTACACTTCAAAACTGCTCTTCAGAATCCTATGGGTGACGTCATGGACACTATGTCCATATTTTTTTTACAGTCTATGTATTACACATGATATTCTTTCACGGACTAGTATGGACCCCCTAAAGTAGCCTTGGCCACCCCATGTATGAAAATGTCTAGTTCAGCCACTGCGTATTGCGCACAATTTTACTCATTCCCACAGATTTTGTGCTCACACCCCAAAGTGCGCACACATAAAGCCACCTCTCAGAAATAAATTTAATTCTTTTTCACTGCTTATTGCGCACAAAATAATGTCAAAATGGCGGTCTTGGCGAGTATTCACATAAACGCATTGTTTTAAAGGGTTACTTCAGTGATTTAGCATTAAGCTTTGTATTTAAAATGGGTCATTTATGCAGTAGAAATGTGAAATTATTTTTGAATTTGGTGCCTTCTAGACTGAGAAAAGACAGAAAATGTATGTTTGTCTCATGTGGATGAAAGACAACTCCCAGAATGCACTTGCTTCGCTGCCCTATGAGGCCACTCGGTACACCGTCGTTTTGTTCTTCATAATAATACAATCATTTCGTCCAGTTAGAGAATAAACACTACAATTAAAAACTGAACGTGTCTTTTCAATAAAGTATGAGTGAGCCGAACGAAAGTCATATCTCAGACACAGCAGTGTCAGATTTCATTCTTCACGAAGAGGTGAGCAGAGCTGAGGTAACGTTAAGCGCCAGTCTGGCACGTTTTTAGATCGCATATGGAAGCTACACTATCACAGGATTTCATTGAAAAGTTGAAACACTCACTTTGCTCTCCGTTATTATGATTGTCCGTGCGGCCGTCTGTGTCTTACATTCTGTGCGTGAGATCTCTCCCCTATGGGCGGGTTGATAACATGCGGAACAGCTCCATCTAGTGGCTGTAGTCTTTAGCCTCTGGCCAAAAAATCCTCAGATTTTGCGTCATCGGAGGATTTTTTGGCCAGAGGCTAAAGACTACAGCCACTAGATGGAGCTGTTCCGCATGTTATCAACCCGCCCATTGGGGAGAGATCTCACGCACAGAATGTTTTCCAGAAATAAAATGCATAATTCTCTCATCTCAGGGGGATATGAGGGGGGAAAGTACCATAATTTGAATATACTTCCGGGTTTCTACTGATACAAAGCCTAATGCTAAATCACTGAAGTTACCCTTTAAGTGAACGTAAACAGTTGAGAAAGAAAAAGCATGTGTAACAGTATAATGGATCCGTGTGTCAGGTCTTAAAGGGTAACTAAACCCCAGCTCAGCGCATAACTCCACCCACTGGCAATATTTGAAAAATGCTGGAAAAGTGGGCAGAGCCCAGCGGAGACAGAGGGGATGAACCGAGGGCGGGACTGAGCAGAGGGCGGGCACCTAAAACCCGCAGTGACGGATTGATTGACAGCTGTCAGACTCACGAGTCACAAAGATGGAGAATGACTGGAGTTACGCCAGCTTTGCAACAGAGCGGTCATTCTCCTACCTTCTCATGAAGTGGAGGAGGGTGAATTGTCTGTGGACACAGACCCAGAGCCTTATCAATGCGAGCCGCTGGCTCAAACTGCGTTAACTCCCGATGCCAACGATTCTAGCGAAGCAGCAGCGCAAGAGAACTGACCTAATCTATGAACAGTCAAATCCTTACACTGAATGCCACTTAAAATAGATCAGATACATGCAATGTATTTTCATTCAAATTAACGGAATCAATAAGCAGCGCAATAAGTTCAGACCTAATAGCCTATTACAAACAGATTTCCTCAAATAAAAGTTAGACTATATACGGCCAGCATGTTACGGTATTGTTGTTTGTTACCGCGGCAACCACTTGCGTGTTAGGGTTTGAAAGTGCGTCTCATGTATGAAAATTATCTGTACACATGACAGGCGGCAATAATATCGCAAGAAAAGCCTGACGTGTACTTACAACTGCATTATTTAACCGCATTTTCTAAAGCAAGTGTCAAGTGAGTTTCATTCATAATGTTTCTACTTCATGTAACATGAGAGTTCATACTGGAGTGAAGCCGTTCTCATCATGTGATTGGGGAAAACATTTCTGAGGGCGTGGTGAGCTCGTGCCAGGGGCGTGGCTAGTGAGCCGTTGGAAGAACCATCATACGTCACGATGTACCACAACGTCCAATAGGAAAATTCAACTGCAGTCGCCACCGTTCAACCTTAAGAGGGCAGCACTCAGACGGTTTTACACCATATTGTATAGAATTAAAACACTTTATACCCAAATGTCAAAACATTTACTCAAATCAATGAACAGCATTAATAAAGCCCCAGTATTACAGATCATTAACTAAAAAAAGTTGGTTTAGGGTTTAGTTACCCTTTATAGTGACAGCAGCCCAATATACCTGCTGCCAAAAATATCTATATTGCAGTTTTTTCCCCATGGCATCGATGTCAGAATTGTGGCCAGTGAAAATGCTGAGTGGATTGTAACTTGGGAAAACCACTAGCCACAGAGGCTGCTGGGCAAAAAAGTTCATGTCAAGCCCTATTTATTTTTATTGTGTTGTACAGAATTGTGTGACCATAATAAGATTTGTATTGAGCTAATCTGACCTACTCTTAATCCCAATCCTAAACCTACCATCACTACAGCGCCTACTAGGTTCACATGGTTCGCCACTACACCGGTTCAAAGTTAACAGTGCTAGATTGCGACTGCGCATTACCAAACATAGGTGAAGAGGAGCTCTGGAGCTTGGCAGTGGAACAGGCTTCCTGTGCAAAGCTTCAGCTTCCAGCTAAATCACTTAATCGCCATCATTGGATCAAGATGAGATTCTGTGGAGTGGAAAGCCTGAAGCAGAGTTTTTACCTGCAGTTACATTATCCTCCGACACATCCACCTGTGAGTCAGCAGGAAAAATACCTGTGCTCACAAATTCTCTAGTCACTGTAACATTAAAGAAATCAGCGATCCACAACAGATCCTTTATCAAAACCTAAGAGGAAAATAAACAGTTAAGAAAAATGTTATTCTTCTGAATGTTTTGTGAATCCGGCCACAGAAGAACGTTAAAGAACCAGAGTTGTTGTTAATTTCCTAAATGTAAAGGCCTATTCACACCAAGAATGACTTTACAGCTGTGCTCTATTTACTCTCTAGCAATTGCCTAAAAAGAAACACATTAATGCTCTGCATATTTCTCTGTAGACTCTGAAGGGTATGAGTTCACCACATGCAAATAAACAATATGCACACTCACAAAAGCTCTGTTGTTTCCTCTCTACCTGATCAGCAGATCAAAATACGTTACACACCTAATCATCCTTGTTTCACTCACCCCGTGCAGGTTTCTGATTGGCCGAGAGAAGCCAGGCACTCAGAGTGAGGTGGCGCGGCTGATCAGCGAGACCCTCGAGCAGGAACGGCAGCAGGAGGTGGACGACGCATACGAGCAGTCTACTGAAGAGGTCAGTCAAGCACATCTCATGGGCCTTTTTGCTTACATCAGTGTGCATGCATTGTACAAGTTTGGAGAGATTGTTTTGTATAGATCGTACAGTGACTGTTTACTGTAGTTTAATATCAGTACACTTTTGTATGTTCATGTGTATGTTATTGTTGATGTTAATTATTGGTTATAGTAGTTCCTAAAGACTCCTAAAGTGTATACGTTCATAGGAGTGTACCAGTTAGCTCACTTCCTCACAGTGATGTCAATGAAGAAACACGATTTGGTATAGTTACGGCATCTACCAGCAGGGGCTAACTGGACCATGCTAAACTTTGACATCATGGTCCATCCGTTATTTGAATCTTGTCATAGGGTTTTAAGAGTCCCCTGTAGTCAATAATTTTATCCTGTAAAACTCATCTTTGATCATCAAAATGACACGTTTAAACTTTAATTTTTCCCTGTGAAAAAAATAACTTGAATGTAACTACACCCTTGCTTCATTTAGTATACTCGGAGCCATGAATATGCAAATGAGCCCCACCTCCACTCACTCACGCCAGCTCAGAGACCCACTCGCTTAACTTTACTCAAGTTTCTGTAGTAAACGCTTCACAATGGTCACTCTTTACAACGTCGGACACAACAGTAATTCATATATTTTTTCTTTACTATGTTATCAATCAGCTAATGTTTTGCTAATGTTACACAAACCATGTTCCCGTTCTCCATCTCAGTCTGACTTCTAACAATCAGTATCCTTAGAAACACTTTGAACAACTGGCCAGTGGAGAAAGCCTTATAGTTCATCATAATATCATAATGTACATCATATACATAATTCACCTGTTATATAAGTACCTGATTTTTCATATTTTCAAATGGTGTTGACCTATGAATTTGCACATGGTTTGTCTGAAAGCATATTAAAAACCGGAGTGCTATTCACACTAGCTCTGCCTAACAATGCCTGTTTGGGAAACACAAAAATAACGGGCATATCTCAACGTTTTTAGTGGCGTAGTCAGTAAAGCAAAAGCTTAAAGATCTTGGTTTTGATGCGATCGACCCGGGTTCGAATCTGTCTTTTGCAGAGCTCGCTCTTCTCTTTTTTCCATCACATATCACATCGGAAAGGCATTTACTTTCAATAAAAATTAAGAAAATGTTCTAAAAATGGAAATAAAGTGCTTAATGAAATGTTTAATATTAATAATAATATAAGTATTTATTGGGTAGGGTTAGGGGTCGGTGTAGGGAGGGCTTTTATTGTCCCATTAAGGGGGCATCCATTTAATAATTTTATTAAATATAATCATTTACACTCTGTTATTATTACATCATGTTAATGTCCCACAATACTGAGGTGCAAAAAGTATGTATCTCTCAAAATAAAGTATTAATAGCATGTAATTACTATTTACACATATTACAAAGAACTGATACTTTTACATGGTGTTAAAGGTGCACTATGTAAAGATATTTCAGTAAAATATCCAAAAACCACAAGGCCAGTGTTTACAGTACTTACAATATCCCACATTTTTTCAAAATCACAACTTTTCATTTTCTGTCAGTCTTTAGTACACGATGTAACTACAGAAGAGTCAAGTTTTAAATAGGAAAAATACTGAAACTCTTTGGTCATTTTTGAGCGAGATGCTAACGGTCTTATCAGATTCAATGATCTATGCTAAGCTATGCTAAAAGTGCTACCGCCAGACCCGGAGATCGGCTGAATGGATTCGAAAACGGTAAAACTCAACTGTTTAACTCTAGGGGAGACGGAAAATGAGCCTATTTTCAAAAAAGTGGAGTGTTCCTTGAACTCCAAAAACTGTGTGAATGTCCCTGTAAGGGACTGTGTTTTTAGAGCGAGGAGAAGCTGCAAAAGATGCACGATGTGAATTCAATGGTCAAAACTGTCTTATGTGTTTACATAGAAAAACAATGGAAAGTAGCACAGTGGAAGGGAAAAAAACGTGTGAATGGCCACCAGGGCTTAAAAACGGAAAAAAATATCAATCGGTTCACTCCGAGCAGAATCGATATTATAGCGTTTCGGTTTTTGCGTTCCTCAATAAACATTACTGTTCCGAAAACGGTTTGATATGAAAAAATACCGGTTAATAACGTTATTTTAATTAAGCCTATACTTTAAACAAATATGTATAAATTTTAAACAAATATGTATAAATAGACTTATTTTCACTCAATAATAATATAACACATGGTAATTCAACTTGAATATTTATTTAATAACATTTTTAAAACCAGAAATACATGCATTAATTACAAGGCATAAACAGCGGACCTGTTTTAATGGAGCGTTAGACAATCGAAAGTGGCCTCTAATGCCGAATTATTTTCAGAAGAGTGATAACATTCTTTGTACATAACTTTTTTTCAACACGACTTGTTTTAAAAAATGCATGAATAAAGAATAAATAAACTGGATAACCATTGCTCTTTTAATGCACCGTCAACTTCAAAGCAAACACTGCGCAACACGTCCTTGCATCAACATAATCAAATTCAGTCAGCTAATAAAGCTTGATCATTTAATGCAATATAACATACCATTTAATACGAAGCATCAACCGTCTATATAGAAAACATTGACCTGTCCTGTATTGGCAATCTGAAAGACTATAGGAAAAATGTTTGATAGATGCTATAGCCTACTTGGATAGGCTTAAACGGAATCCATAAACTATCCTAAATCAGTCTATTTGAGCTTAAAGTCCGTACTGCTTATTTAAACGTTCGAAAAGAATGTCCTCCAATACCTGCACATTCATTGTAGACCTCAGCGGGGAAAGAAATGTACTTGAGGCATGAAAATGCGCGCTCACACTGACTTGCGTTACCGGTAGATTCATAGATGGTGGTGCGCGGGCATTTCACTCACGCTTGATCCGTCAACGTCACATGCTGTACTACTCATTTCATGATTGGTCACTGCCAAATTAAAATATTAAAGAGAACGATAAAATAACGTTATTAACCGGTTAATGGTCATTTCAAATTAACGTTTCTGTTCAGAACGATTCAAATTGATTTTGATTTCGTTTCCGTTTTTGTTCCTCTTAAAATTTCGTTCGTTTCCGGTTTTCGTTTTCGTTCCTTGAACCGGTTCAGAGCCCTGATGGCCACTTAGACTGGAATAATGCACAGCCGTGTTAAAACATCTTCAGACTTTTTCAGCTGTAAACTCTCCAGAGCTGCTTTGTGTTGAATGTTCTCAAGTATGCAAAAAATATGTAAAAATGCACCATGCTGAATGAGGAAACCGATTTGTGAGTTTATTCAAAATCGAAATCGGGTTGTTTGTACCTGTTGAACCACTGCGTTTCAGGTACACTTTGCCAGTGAATTCTAAATGGTTAATGTTTCACCAGCTATAAGAGGAAAATTATTCAGCTCATATTTGTTCATTCATAACTTATTTCTGGACTCTGCACTGTTGTTTCTGATGTAATCACAGGACGAGCACTACGAGGATGAGGATGAAGTGGGGGAGGATGTCATTCTGGGTTCCAGTTTCGGCAGGAGGAATGTGGAAGTGTACGACCTGCCAGAGAGCGAAGAAGTGTTCCTGCCATCAAACATGGACACCACTCAGCTAATGTTCAGATTTAAAGAGGTAGCAGATCTTGTGCTTTTCATTTCACTTATTTTTAATAGATTTCCATTAATGGTTTCCACATTTTTTGTATACTCTGTTTTAATTGCAGCTCCAGATAAAACACACCATTGCAGAGGCGGAAGTAGATGAACTAAAAGAGAGGGTATGAACTTATGAACATTCTTATCCATTGATATCAAACATATAGCAGTTCCTGTGTGTTTTGACTGATGTTCGGTTGATGTTGTAGTTGAGGGAGTCATCAGAGGAGCGTTCGGCGTGGGAGGCGAGGGAATCTCAGTTAGAGAGGAGCGTTCAGGAGAACTCTGAGAGAATCGCTCAGATGGAGAAGAACTGGCTGGAGGCTCAAGCTCTCTGTAAAAGCATCAACGAACAGCTCAATGACACGCAGAGCCAATATGATGCGCTGGATAAAAAATACAGCAAAGCCAAGAAGCTGCTCAAAGACTATCAGCAGAAGTGAGTCAAGACAACTGCACTAACATCTCCATTAATATTTCCTAACCTTTTAAGTTTCATTTTATGCAGTGTTTATACGCTACCATTCAAAGGTTTGGGGCTTTAAAGAAATTGATATTTTATTCAGCAAGGATGCATTACATATATCAAATGTGTGAGTAAAGATATTTATAATGTTACAAAATATTTCAATTTCAAATAAATGCTGTTCTTCTGACATTTATGTTCATTGAAGAATCCTGAAAAAAATGCATCATGGTTCCCACAAAAATAGTAGGCAGCACTGATGAAAAACAGAAATGTTTCTTGAGCAGCAAATCAGCATATTAAGCCCCATTTCTCATCCAGACCTGCTGCTGTCTGCGTTTCTATCGTGGTCTAAAGTACCGTGACGATTAATCCGGTGATGTATGACTTTACAGTTCCCATTGGATTTCATCCTTTGCAAATAAATTTAATAAAGCCTGAAACTCTTCGTCAGCCCATCGGTTGTATTTTTTAAACTCCATTGTTGATTCGAATAGCAATCAACTCTTACTGCACTCACCGCGTCTGCAACAGACTTTTAAAAATAGTGGTTGATATATGCTGCATCGAGTCGACCAATCAAAATGCTGCGTGAACTCAACTAATCAGTATGTTCAGCGCCCAAGTCCCACCCCCGAAAGTTCCTGAACTTTGAAAAAGTACTACCTTGCGAGCAGGGCCATTTTGACCCAGAACTCCATTTAGACCCTGGTCACTGCAGTCAAAACGCACAGAGTACCACCCCAAAGTCCCTAGTTCCTGGGGAAAGTTCCTGCGGTGGAAACGCACAGAGTACCACCCCAAAGTCCCTAGTTCCTGAGGAAAGTTCCTGCGGTGGAAATGCACACGAGTACCACCCCAAAGTCCCTAGTTCCTGGGGAAAGTTCCTGCGGTGGAAACGCACACGAGTACCACCCCAAAGTCCCTAGTTCCTGGGGAAAGTTCCTGCGGTGGAAATGCACACGAGTACCACCCCAAAGTCCCTAGTTCCTGGGGAAAGTTCCTGCGGTCGAAACGCACAGAGTATCACCCCAAAGTCCCTAGTTCCTGAGGAAAGTTCCTGCGGTGGAAATGCACAGAGTACCACCCCAAAGTCCCTAGTTCCTGAGGAAAGTTCCTGCGGTGGAAACGCACAGAGTACCACCCCAAAGTCCCTAGTTCCTGAGGAAAGTTCCTGCGGTGGAAATGCACACGAGTACCACCCCAAAGTCCCTAGTTCCTGGGGAAAGTTCCTGCGGTGGAAACGCACAGAGTACCACCCCAAAGTCCCTAGTTCCTGGGGAAAGTTCCTGCGGTGGAAACGCACACGAGTACCACCCCAAAGTCCCTAGTTCCTGAGGAAAGTTCCTGCGGTGGAAATGCACAGAGTATCACCCCAAAGTCCCTAGTTCCTGAGGAAAGTTCCTGCAGTGGAAACGCACAGAGTACCACCCCAAAGTCCCTAGTTCCTGAGGAAAGTTCCTGCAGTGGAAACGCACACGAGTACCACCCCAAAGTCCCTAGTTCCTGAGGAAAGTTCCTGCGGTGGAAATGCACAGAGTACCACCCCAAAGTCCCTAGTTCCTGAGGAAAGTTCCTGCGGTCGAAACGCACAGAGTACCACCCCAAAGTCCCTAGTTCCTGGGGAAAGTTCCTGCGGTCGAAACGCACCGAGTACCACCCCAAAGTCCCTAGTTCCTGAGGAAAGTTCCTGCGGCGGAAACACGGCTTTAAAAATGTTTTCTGAATGATCATGTGACGCTCGCTACGTTTTCATCCAAAGCTGCGAATTTAACTTATACGCAAAATTAGAATATTGCAAAAATGCTTTTGCGAATAACGCAGCATTTCTATCCAGAGAGTCGAAGAGAAAACAATCGTCACTTCCCGATAAATATCAGAGAGATATAAGAAAAATGGAAGTTACTGCAGTAGGAGAAGCCACTGTGTATTTGTAATACATTTTCATATATAATAAATTATTATTTAGCTTTGGGACATACTACTTCGTCATCTTTAACGGACTCTGTTGCTTAGTTATGTGCATCCCGTCCCCGTTTAAACTGCCCTGTCAATCGTCGTCACAGTTCAAATCCTCCACATTCAATTTAATTTCCTGCCGTATCGGAGAGAAATGTAGACGCACGTTGATCTGCCATTCGTGGGTTTTAATGCAGAGACTCCTCTCATGTGTTTGCAGTTTAAATATAATGATGCATTTAAAAGTTAATGGCCAAACGTATCATTACAAAAGTTCTCAATGCTGCTGCAGGTGAAATATAATGTGGATAATTTTTAATAAATATCTTTTCGTCAGGTTAAATACTGATAATTGATCACTCAAACCCCTTAATCTAACCCTCTCTACTTAACCGTCGGACTCGCTCATCCGTCATGTTTGTAGCTTTTTAACACTTTTTATCTGCGTTTGTAGTTCTAATCGAATCCTCGTCCATTTCGCAATGGGTTGTGGGCAACATCAGCCGTTAGAGTGCGCATCGATCTGCACTTCGAATTCTGACCGGAAATAGTAGACCATCCGGGAATCTTTGAAATACTCTTTTCAACATACTATGATTTGGGACATACTAATTCTTTTTTCGAATACTATTTAGTACGGATAGTATGCGAATCGGGACACAGCGATTCATCAGACTCAATTGAGCGCATACATTTTATCCGCATCTTTAGAATTTATGCGCATCTTGCCGTTTGCATCCAGTGGCTTTTTATGCGATATTCCAAAATGTGCATTAAAATAGGTGGATGGGAAACATAACTACTGAAGACTGGAGCAATGATTCTGAAAATTCAGCCTTTTATTTTATTTTAAATCAGTTTATTTTAAATTGTAAAATAAATTTTTGCTTAAATAAATGCCTTGTTGAGTGTCTGGCCCTGTTTACAGCTGGTATTAAGATGATCCGTTGTCCGTTTTGGTCAATCGGATCACAAGTGGACGAGGTAGACACATTCCTGTTTACACCTGGTGTTTTAATCCGTCTCTTTTGTCCACTTTCAACCACTTCTGTCCTGATTTCTTTCAGGGGAGAGACTATGGGCAGGTACATGTACGGGCCTTTTCAGATCTTTCTATCTAATGGACAAAATAATCTCTTGAAATTTACATATGAACACGCCCGGAGTCAACAGGAAAACATACGGAGAGCATCAGCTTTCGTTTCTGCTATGAGCCGCAAGACCAGCCAAAAGCTGTGAGTGTGTGTCAGAAATCAGGAATGGTGAGAGAACATTGTGTTTGATACGTTTTTCTTCAAACCAAACTTGGGTCTTCAGCTGACAATGTTTAAATCCCGTCTGGCTAGCGCGCTTCCAGTAATGTTCATGCATTAGGTCAGTAGGCGGAGAGTAGACGGTCTTTTGTGGCTGTTTGAACGCATTTGACCACATGAACGTTTACACTATGAAAGCAATCCGGTCGAATGCGTTTTCAACTACCTCTGGAAGTGGACAAACTCAAAGCGTTTACCCTGTATTTAGTGTCGTCTACTTGTGATCCGATCTACCAAAACGCATCTTAATACCAGGTGTACACTGGGCCTATGAGACTTATAAACAACCCCACACTTTTGAATGATGATGTACATTGAAAAATAATGTTTGCACAGGTTTGTTACTTGCTTCTTGGGTAATTTAAAAACTAAAAAAAGGACTAGTTTATGCAAAACTGAAAATTCTGTCTTCATTTACTCATCCTTGTGTCATTGTTTTTTCTTTCTTTCTGTGGAACACTAAAGCAGCAGTTTGTGAGAATGCCCAAGCTGTTCATTTCTGTACAATGCTGTTGAACTTTAAAAATGACACAAAAGCTTTGACAGCAAATTTTGATTTAGTTTTAGTCATAGTCTTTTGACTAAAATGCCATTTAGTTTTTGTCATATTTTAGTCACCTGAATTGTTTTTAGTTTTAGTCTAGTTTTAGTCGACTAATTCTACAGTAGATTTAGTCTCCTAAAATCTAATGGGTTTAGTTCAATTGTAATACTTTAAGCATTACACAACCGACTGTCACTTGAACTGACATAATTTTGTTTTTGACATTAAAAATAGACGAAAGACAGCTCAATTCACTTTTTTGTTTGTTTTTTAAAAACATCTATATAGTTTTTATAACTCTGTATTTCTGTTTTAGTTAGTAGGCCATATCAGGTTAATCTAAAGCTTCAAATAAGTTTGTTTATTTATTTTTTTAATTTCAGTTAACATTTATTTAATTTCAAGTAATGAAGATTTTTTTTAAATGGTTTTAGTGAACTATTATAACCCTGATACTTTATTGAATATGCGTCAAATACTGGTCTTTCCTCCTGACTATGAATTAAATGGAAATTAAATAAAATTATAGTTTATTGTGTAAGCAAAAACAAATATATCATGCATGACTTTTAATTATAAACAAGCTCGAAATACACATTGACTCTTATTTTGAAATCTCGCCTTACTATTGCAGTTGCAGGAGCTCATTCAAGTTCAGATGAGGAGATAAAATATGCATTGTTACAACCGTCTAAAACACATTACTATATAAACATTGTAAAGTAAACATTGTCATTATTCTTCAGCATTAGTTCATAAACAATTGCCTGACATAAATGTGTGCTATTCATTGATTGTGAGCCGCTCTGGAGCGCTGGATTGGGGATGAGCCTGTAGAGCAACAGCGCCGTGTTCTCCAGCGGTTAGATCAGCTCAATTCAAATGTGCGCATCTGTGACACAGGACATCAGTTCTGACTGGATCTCTTCCCTAATCATCCCTCCCTAACATTTTCGTCTCGTTTTTATTCGTTGACGAAAATGACAGTAAGTTTTCGTTATAGTTCTTGTCGTCCAACACTAGTTTTTATTTAGTTATCGTCTTGTTTTCGTCAGTGAAAAAACTTTGTTGACGAAAATTATTCGTCAACGAAATTAACACTGGTCCACATGACTCGTGCAGTATGATCAATGTCTTCTGAAGCAGGACACAATAGTTTTGTTTTTGACGTGCAACAGATTTCAGTCCCCCTTCACAAAAAGCTGTCATCATATAGTTACATGGGCTTATGTTTTCTACTGCTTGATTGTCCTTTTCACACTTGGCATAGTCACAGTATTTTTTTCATTGTATGAACAGTCTTCACATTTCCTTCAGTGTTTCACAGTAGAAAGTTATACAGATTTGGAATGATATGAGAGTGAGAATCCTTCTCAGTCAACTAACCCTTTAGAGTGGGGCTTAAAACATTTGTGATTGGCTGGAATGTGTGTGTGTGTGTTGTAGAGAGGAGGAGTTTGAGCAGAGGGAGGAGGAGTTGAGGAGAACTCTGGAGGAGAGAGAGGCTACATATAAAACTCAGATAGAGGATCTGCAGCGGAGGGTGAGAACATATGACAACAGAAATTAACTTGCACAAATACAGTTTTCATGTTCTCTGACTTCCACCTATCAATCTCTCTCGATGTAGTTGGCAAAGCTCGAATCTGGCAGTGGTCATCATGAGTCTTCATTGTCGGGCAGCAAGTCTGCAGATTCGCTTCTTTTGGGTGAGTTAAACCTCTTTTAACCTCTTAAACTCCAAGGACCTTGATAAGGCCAAAACTGTCTGCAGGGTGCTAGAGCACACAGGGCCTGAGTTATACCTTTCAAAAAGGAATTTATAACCAAAAAAATCACATTACAGCTCAGACAACATATTAAATGTTTATCACTTTCAGCAGTGTTTTATGTTACTTCAAAGGTTTTCCTGTAAAATGACACCAAAATTGTGTATTTAGAGACCACTGTATGTGGGTATGGGAAGCTTTTAAATTTGGGGAGGCCAAATCCAGGCGGAAATCCCCCAAAATGGCCCCAGAGCTAAGGAGGTTAATAGCTGTCTGATTCCAAGAAGGATCCATTGATTGTGAGGTCATGCTGAGGCCATACGGAAGTTATAAGATTATGTCAGTCACAGAAACAGAAAAACTGAGGAATAGCAACAAGAAATATGCACTATTAAGTGAAATACGCATGTAATGGACTTTTCACATGTGAAATCCACTCTCAATGGATGACAAAAAGTTTAAAGAGAACTTTGAGCATGAAAAAGTTCTGCAAAAGTTGCACCAAAGGGAGTTATTCTCTATATCAGTGCAGAGTTTCTGAACTTCCTGAAACGCCTCCATTGTAGTCTTTAATTATACCACCAGTGTGTCCTTGAGCAAGGCACTTTGCTCCATGTTGCTCCAGGGGGATTGTCCCTGTACGAAGGTCACTGTAAGTCGCTTTGGATAAAAGCGTCTGCCAAATGCATAAATATATATAAATATAAAGTAATACATAATTCCTGACCAAGGCACAGGCAAAATAAAGGGGCAGGGCCTGATTGAGTTAGTAGTTTGTTGAAACTCACGTTATGATAAAGGCCCCGAATATGCTCACGGTAAGGGGTAAAGTGAAGTTCAAAATACGTGAGCAGCGATTATACTGTTAGCAAACATCTGATGCCACCCACACTGCTGAGAGCGACGTTTAGCTGAATATGTAAATATGTGCTGCACGCTTTCCTCTCAATAACAAAATAAACACAACACATTTGAGAAAACAGCAAGCATTTTTTAATAAAGCATGAGAAAAGCATATGTTTGCACAAGCTCTGAAATTTGGCCCTCTAGTAAAGTCATGTCACGGTTATTATAGCGCTTTATAAAATAGATCACTTAAAATCAAGCATTTCATATTCGACAGCTATTTTGCAATAGAAATGTTGAATGACTGACAGCAAAATTCTTTTTATTTCTTTATTTTTCAAATTTGGCCAATTTTTGAATTTAAAATTGCCTATATAATTTATGCAACTTGTTTAATGTTAGACAAGAAACATTAACAGACATTTTCAGCATATTTGGCATATGATTAAGATGGAATATGTGCATATTTTAAAATAAAAATACTATCTCCAAATAGTTTAAATATATTACTTTGAAATAAAATCTAGTTCTTCCCTTTATTCCCTTTACATTTCTTAAAGTAAAAAGGAAATTATATTTTATCTGTGACGGCTTCCTCTCCTAGGTAAAAAAAAATAATCTAAGAAAGCTTTTTGTCCCCTCCCAATGTTCAAGACTGGTGGTACACAAAGCACATGAATACTTAATGAGGCAAGCATTGTTTGGTATGTGATTGGTTGTCTGTTTGCTGCAAATGCAAAATGCTTCATAATCAACAGGTTAAAAGCAGCACTAACCACTAATCCCTGCAAACTTTACCCAGGGTTAAAAGTGACCTTGAACTGGGATGGAAAAGACATCAATCCTGGGTTAAACATAGTGTGTAGGGTCTTAAAAGAACATGTTTGTTGATGTTTTTCTGTTTTGTGTGTATGAATTTGTCACTTGTCCCTTATTATAAAATTTGCCAGCCAGCTCAGGATTTTTGATCATTTTCACAAAACTTTCATGACCCCCATATCTGAAGATGAAATACATCAAAAGAAATAACAGAGAATCTGCTTTTAAACTAATAATAAAAAAACTTTATTCCAGCTTCATGCATTCTTTTTTTATCAACAAATGAATGTCGGTGTTTCATAAAAGTTTTTGAGCAAAAAGCTGAGAAAATCGTGTTTTTGTCAAAGACTACATCCAGATCAGATTCAGAGCGATGATCAAACACAGATGGAGCAGATCGAGTCCATCAATCCCATAAAACCTTCACAGTCCTAGAGCTCGTCCTGGGTCAACATTTCAGTAACATTAGGCCGTTTTGATTTAAATTATGTTTAATGTTAATGATCACATTATTTTACATATGCATATGATTACATATGAAATCGCTTGTTTCTGCATCTTCTTCACCTGTGTTTTGATCAGGAGATTCTGTACTCTTTCAGGAGATGCATAATAGGAGATGTAGGTGATGTAGGAGATGTAGGTGGAGATGGTAGTCCAGTGGGTTAAACCACTGAACTGATATGCAGAAGGTTGCTGGTTCGATCCCAGCGGTCGAAGGTTGCTGGTTCGATCCCAGCGGTCACCACCAGTGTGTCCTTGAGCAAGGCACTTTACTCCATGTTGCTCCAGGGGGATTGTCCCTATAATAAGGGCACTGTAAGTCGCTTTGGATAAAAGCGTCTGCCAAATGCGTAAATGCAAATGTAAATGTAATAATAGCGCCCCCTAGTGTATAACAGTGAAAACACAGAAAGCCGGAAAAATTCTGTCAATGGCGGGGAAACTCTTTAGGTGCAGTCACATTGCGCTGACCTCAGCGTTAAACATGAGCGAAAACTGCATGGGGAACTTTTTCGCTCTCACACAAAACTCCTGATGGCCCTATTAAAAATGACTGGAATTTACCCACAAAACTTTGCAGAGCAATGGCAAATATGACCGCACATTTCTTTTTTTTATAGGTTCATGTTCATATGCCTGTTAAACTAGATATGTTTTGATCCAGACAAACATAGCTCAGCCAGACACAGATATACAGAAGTCCCTGTACAAATGGACCAGAGCGTCTTAAATTCTGCCCGTACTGTATATAGTATACTAAATGTACAGTGAATGAGCGAGTAATTCAGACCTTCGGAGAGCTTTCCAAAGATCTGTAAAAGCGTTGGTTAATGATGTTGAATTGTTCTCCAGGAGCAGACTGGAGCGAGGTGGTTCCTGAGACGGAGCGTTTGGACACCAGCGCCCATCGTGCAAGGGCCCATCTGGCTCAGAGATCCAAACGCCAGCCACCGTCCCGCAGTAAACTGAAAGAGACGCTCAGCTCCTCGACAACACATGCACAGGTCACAAAGAGCTCAAGATATTCATTAGCAGTTGACTGCTGTACATCCAGTACATCTCTTTTGGACGATAACTTAAGGTCTTTGACGTTGGATGCGCTTGTCTTTTTTTCAGGGTGATGATGAGAGCGAGTCTTTGAGTCCTGAGTCTCCACCGTCCCGTAGGAGATCAATCCAGGAGAGTCTGTCCCTGCCGGTGGCCATATCTTCCCCTGCAAACCACCCAAAGGATGAAGGATCTGCGACGAGCAGCAGCCAATCAGTGCAGAAGGATCCACAGGGCCCTGCCGTCTCACCCCCGAAAGACTCCTCCCCCTCCAGCTTCCTGCGGAATGTAAAGAAGCGAGAGTCCAAAGGCAAGGGCAAAGAGGTCAAAGGTAACAAGCTGGATTTTGGATCAACAGCAATATGATAAAGACCTATTGTTAAGTAATTATTATACAGATAGTTCTGACTCCTAATTCTGATTGACTGACTCATAATTCATGAAATGAATGTCAAATAAAGCACAAAAAAATTACAAAATGTGTGCCAATCTCAGTTTGGATGGGACAATATGCACAGAAATGCACCTAAATAATGGCTGAATTCTTATTTATAAGAGTCAAAAACATTCCAGAAAATCTTAAGGCCCGTTCACATAGAGAGAGATAGCGATAACGATAAAGATGTAGTTCTAAAAATCATTCTAAATATATAAAAGAGTAGCAGAATCCACACCACAACTAGAACGATAACAGCACTGAGAAATTATATCACTGGAATCACTTTCAGAAAAAATGTTCTAGCTGATGAACGATAAAAACAATGACAGCCAATCAGAATCCATCGTGCTTTATAGAGCTTGAGCATTTAAAGCGGCAGATGACAAAACTCAGCATGTAATAATTAACAGTCCGCTGGTGCAGACGCTAATATAATTATCATTAGTTAAATTTACAGTTTTTGTTCTTGGTGGGAACGGGCCTTTAGCCTGGCTGCCGTGATCCCTAGAAATGCTGCCCTGAAATGGCATGTGAAAGTAGTTTTGTGATTTTTTTTTTTTTCCCAAAGAGTTTTCTCATTACTACAACAAGTGCAAATCAATCCAAGTTAGCCTGGCCATCAGATGTTTGTCTGTGTTTGTGATCTGACACACTTCTATTGTTTATTTCAGACGAGTCTAATGATGCAGCCGGAAAAAGCAAAAGAAGATTCCCAGATTTTGGGTTGGTGCAAAAAAAATCAGTACTATCCTCCATAGCATCTCACAAAATCAATAAATGAGCCTCTAATGGTTTACTCTGAAGTTGATTCGTTTTTTCTTATTATGGATTGTGTTGTTGTGTTTAATGCATGTTGTTTCTGATAGTGGTTTAAGGAAATCTGGAGGAAAGGGGAAAAAACTGAACAAAGACTCTACGAGGGCATCACTGGACAGCAGGTACACATGAACACACACACTGATGACATTTTCACACTTCAGCTTTTTCTGTGGTCTGTGGATCCAAATCCATTTGACATGAGAGGTTTGGTAGTGTGAAAGATGTTTTCCCAAATCTGGTCCTCTGTTAGGAACCACAATTGTTTTCAGCTTGTTTACGTGCTTTCCCATTTGTGAAGTGGTCAGTGACTTACATTTTGTGTGTTGCCAAGTTTGCTGCCTTTTCACATGTTTTTCACATGTTTTTATGGTATGCTGGAAAACAATGATACGCATTTTACAAGTTTTAAAGGCTTTTATTGGCATAAAAACATTTAATGTATACAAAGCGTCAATATGTACAGTGGTGATTGCTGATGGCGATCCATTCTTGGCTTATTAGCACTTGGAGTTGATCACAATTTGTGGACTTCTGCTTGTCCAATCGCCTTTTGAGGATTGAACACAGGTTCTCTATGGGATTAAGATCCGGAGAGTTGCCACGGATCCAAATTTGAATGATCTCCGAGCCACTTCATTATCACTCTTGCCTTATTTTTGACACGGTGCTCTATCATGCTGGAAAATGCACCTATCATCACCAATTTGCTCATGGATTGTTGGGAGAAGTTGCTCTTGCAGGACATTTTGATGCCAATCTTTATTCATTGCAAAGTTTTGGGGCAGAATAGTGAGAGGGCCCAGTCCCTTGGATGAAAAGCGAACCTGGATGGTCTCAAGATGCTTCACTGTTGGCACGACACCAGACTCATGGTAGCGTTCAGCTTTTCTTCTGGACCGTCGGTTTTCCAGATGTCCCAAACAGTCGGAAGGGGGCTTCATCAGAGAAAATAACTTTGCACCAGTCTTCTGTCGTCCAGTCCTTGTACTTCCTGCAGAATTTCAGTCTCTCATTGATGATTTTCTTGGAGGGAAGTGGCACCAGGCCGTTGTCCAAAAGTCTTGGCCTCACTGTGAGTGCAGATGCATCACAACCACCTGATGCCAATGTTGAGCAGCTCTGCACCAGTGATGACACGATTCCTTCGCTGATTCCTCAGGAAGAGACATTCATGGCCCTTGCTGGACACACTGGGATGTCCTGAAGCCGCCTTCACTGCAGTTGAACCTCAGTAAATGGTTCTTTCTTGGGGTGTAACAGTACACAGAAGTCACAGTTTGGTACATACCTCGGTTTTGGAGTCACGGTTCAATAGGAGTTTGGTACAACAGGAAAAAGCAGCAAATCCCCAATGCTTGGTTATTCATTTATTTTGAACAGACAGTAGTGCAAATTACAGTTTGTTCCACCTATACCCCTTTTCCACCAAGGCAGTGCTAGAGCTAGATCGGAGCCAGAGCCTAGTTTCAAATCGGTTCTTTGTGTTTCCACACCAAAAGCCCCAGCTCCAAGCCAGGAAAAGTGGTTCTTAAGTAGCACCAAAACATTGCTGGGCTAGAACAGGGCTAGAAGTAAGAACCGATTACGTCAGGCGCTGGGGGCGGGGTCAACAAGATGAACACAGACTTGAGATCCGCCATTGTTGAAATAGCAGCTAATGGAGCTAACAGCTGCTGCTCGTTTGTAATCTCCGTCTATACAAATTACGGCGAACTGCATGAATGCGTTGGATTCGCTGTGTTTTCGTTGTGTTTTGATGCCGATGTAGGATCGTAAAGCCATGTGAATCAATAGTAACGCAACGTTTGCATTGTTGATGGAAGGCTTGTTCGCAGCGGTGCTGTGCAGACTGATCGCCGTATGATAACGAGTCCAGCGAGAGCATACGACTCCTTATGCTTTTGATTCACTCATGCGTTTTTATTTATATCATACGTGGATTGGTCTGCGCAGCGCCGATGCATCTCGAACAAGCCTGGTGTGTTTGTGTTTCCCGCTGCCCAGGGTTGCCAGGTTTTCACAACAAAACCTGCCCAATTGCAACTCAAAACAAGCCCAATCCCGTTTCAGGGGGGCTACCCCGGTAAAAATCATTGTTTTTTTGGCATGGTTGCCTACTAAAATTAGCATTCCCGGGGCTAAATATCACAATTGGGGTCGCTTCAACCCGCGGACATGAAAAACAGCCCACGGCAACAGTGATGATGTAGCCCAATTCCGTGGGAAAACCGCAGACTTGGCAACACTGCCGCTGCCTTGCTAGCGTTGCTGAGAAAGACGTATACAGTGACGTAAGACATGGCTCTGTTGTGGCTCTCAGCCTGTGGAAAAGCAAACGGTTCTTAGAAGGCTCCTCAGTTGAACCAACTATGAACTGGGACTAGCACTGGCTCTGAACTAGCTCTAGCACTGCCTTGGTGGAAAAAGGGTACTAGTGGCATTTATTCCCCTCTGAGTTAGTGGATGCACAAAGTTCAATATTACGCTTTTTCAAAAAATCACAGAAAGATGAGTGAGAAGGAGAAAAACTATCATCTACATCTGAGCCTACTTCATCTTTCCAGGAGGACACAGTGAAGCGGCACCTTCTGACAACCACACAAACCGCACAATGCCAAATGATTTTGTCTCATTGTAACAGCGGAAACAACTTAAAATACTCCGTCATTTATGGTCATACAGATAAGAGTAATTCGAAACTGTACACTCGCAATAAAAACAAATCACTGTGCTTTTGTAAAATAAAGGAAACAAACAGGATGCCACTTTCTGCCATCCCGGTTTCCTTTCCGTGTCACAAAAGGCACAATGTGTAAGATTTTTGGATTAAAATATAATATTAAAATATATTAAAATAAATATATATTTTGTTGACTTGTGTACTTACATTATCCCAAATGTTTCCAATAATGTTTAAATCTAGCCTAGAAATCTAGACGCACACTAGCGGCCGAACATTTATTTTGCTGCGAGTGTAGTCTAGCAACTCTCGGTAGACCTGAGAGCTGGGAAAACCAAACTCTGGTCAGGCCAATCACAGCGTGTGTAGAGTCGGTGGGCGGGCTTAACATGATGGCACGTCACGGCAGAGTTACGGAGGTTCTGCGTGCCATAGATATACATAATAAAAGCTAGATGTCTTACGGCGGAGTCTCTAACGCCATCACCGGCGGCCATCTTGTCACAGGCAGGGCTCTGTGGCTCCTGATGTAAGGCGAGTGATATGCATGAACACAAATACTCTTATCTCGCTGAAATCTTGACGGATTTACAAATGGTTTGGTTTCTTACAAACGTTATTACCGTGGCTATAACTATGGATGCTTGAACAAATTATGAATAATTTTTCAGAAGTATGCAGTGTCATAGAAAATCGGTAGAAAATTGAGCAAGTTATGGTAATTTAAAAAGTGCAAGCACCATGAAAACAATGTTACGAGTGAGCGAGCTGCCTGTGACAAGATGACGAGACATCTAGCCTGTATTATGTATATCTATGCTGCGTGCTACTTGTAAACAAAGAAGCTGTGACAAACAGCGGTCTGTCGAATCGGCTTTGGCCGCGACTCTGGAAGACTTGGAGTTAAGCTTTTCTTTGAGAAAAGAACAAAGAACAGCACTGAAGTCATTCTTAAGAAAAGAAGATATGGTCAAAGTTTTGCCTACTGGATACGGCGAAAGTCTATCAACTAACGTTAGCTCGGCTTCAACTTCTTCTTTGCTCTGGTTGGTTGTGGCACTCATGGCGCTATCCAATTGCCTGTGACTGACTGTATTCATCGTCTGACTGTATGCACCAAACCATGACGTCCATACCGTTGACGGTTCGGGACGAATACATGTACAGTTACATCCCTAGATCTTTAACATTCTTTGCAGCAATTTCCTTGCCTGTGAGGCCATTTTAATGCAAGGCGATGATGTCTGCACGACTTTCGTTAGAGGGAACCTTTGCTAACACAGTTATTAGAAGGGATCCTTTTATAGCAGTCAGTCTGCTCTTATAATCTAGTACTTGTTCACACTTTCCCATGTGCTAATGATATGATTGGTGAAATTATGTTAGCTGGTCTTTTTGTGCCAGGGCCAATACAATTTTAAATTGGGTTTTTGTGATTTTAAGTTATTTTTGGGGGGCTAATGAAGCATTTTGCAATTATTTTAAATGCATCTGATCACTCTGCACAATAGTCTAGAAACATTGTTAATCCGCACCCCAACAACTGAAACGGCAAACTTTGCGAAACACAAACTTTGTCACTGCAAACCAATTATTTTGGCCAGGGCTGTACCTGTACTCTCTCTTCTCATGTCTGGTCTAGTAGTCGGTGTAGTAGGGGTTCAGCAGAGTTACTGGAGGAGTCCGGGGTCCGACTGTCCCCCTCAGAGTCCATGACCTCCATCCCCACCTGCATGCCCTTCTCCTGGTTTGGAGAGAAGGACAAAGAGCGAGACCGAGAGCCGTCGTCCTCCACCAGCAGTCTCCCATACACAACTGCAGATGCCAGCGAACACGCACACAACTCCAAAAACAAGGTGAGAAGTTCTTCTCACACGGGGCAGTTCTCCGCAAGAAACCTGAATTGATTTATCTTGCTTAGATTAAAACTAATACTTCAAAACATAATGACCATTAATTGACTGAGTTTGTAGGGGAATTTGCCACCATTTGTAAAAATTATTCTGACATCACTATCATTATATATTACTTAATTAATATATTGATCCTTGTAGTTTCCGGGCTAAATAATATGTAAATCAAAATGTCTAAATATATCAAATCTAACACACATGTGCATGTACATGATACATGATGTTTTACCCCCCTAGTTTTTGTGTCCGTTTCTAGCAATAAACATTTAACAAGCATAAAAATCAAGCATAATTCATCAAATGAAGACATTTGCTGTTTTTAAAACTATGTGGTATTCATGCTAAGTTAATCATATGTGACCCGTGCTGGCAAAATGATTGGGAATGCGCACGGGCTAATTTTGAGCCACAGGCAAAATGAGTGAAAAATGTCAATTTTGGTCAAATTATATATATGTTTTTTGAGAGGAGTACATTCCTTTGTCCATGAAAAATGCAGTTTTTCTCTGCTCGCTTCTCGACCGCTGGCGCTTTCCAGTCTGAACCAATGAAATGTGATTTTCGAACTCATGCTGATGTTGACACAACAATCTTACTCACGCTGGCTGACAGATCCGGCGCGTGCGCACAAAGATACCTGAGACGATATACACACATAGACAGAATTACAGTACTTAAAAATTTCTGCAAACATTATCTGTTATGTCTTAAGTGAACGTTTGGTTAACTGTTGGGGAAAAGCATCTGATGTGCAAAATTATATTAGATCCGTGCGGTACAGTAGGTCTTGTTATATATCAAGCCTGCCGCACTCGTGTTTAAAACCGAGCCGACGCTTCTCGATCGCCCCCAGGTGGCTGGCCCCAGTATAGCTCATAACCCCCGCCCTCCATGTATTCTAATGGACGCGAGACAAACTAAACAATCAAATTACACTTCAAATAATTTTTCCCCCAAAGTTCGTTTCTGTCATTTTTTTAGGCTGTTTTTAATCACGCTGATTTCATTTCCTGTGTTCGTTCTTAAATAAGTTTTGTTTTAGTTATTTGATGCTGTAAAAACGGGGGTGTGACACCATGATTGACAGCTGAGATTGATGGCTTCTCTGAGTGAAGTTCTCTAAGGCACTAAAATACTTTTTCCAGGATTTTCGGGAGGAGATAGGAACTTTAGCTTTAATGTCTACATTTCCATAACTGTTTATTTCACACCAACATGATGATGTGTTCTGCGTCTGTAAGATTGTGGGCGGGTTTTTGATATCGTGGCTCTACTTCCTGCTCTCTACTGCGCAGACTCGTCCCAAATCTGCGCAAGATTTCAGCGCCATATTTTTTACGCGCCATCCATTTTTTACGCTTTGTTATATATTCATTAATGTTAATCAAAAAACTGTGGTATCATGGAAAAAAAAGAGTTGAATATATATTTTTCCAATGGATATTTGGTTTTGACTTGGTGTGTGCCAAATTTGGTGTTATTACCAGGGATTTGAAGGTTTGGTTGCTAGGTGATTTTGTTTTAAAACCTTCAGAAAACTTTCATTTGATTTTTCTCAAAAGTGACCTTGCTGACTCTATCGATTTCAAACAGGTGTAGCTCATTCAGGGTTTGTTTGTCTGATTTTAACAACTCATATATTTTTAAGGTTTTTCAATAGAGCATTTCATGTCATGAAACCCCATTCACGGGTCACAAATGCTAGTTTATGCTTCTCTTTAATGCTTCTCACAACAAAAACACGAGATCTGTGCATTTTTAAGGCTTTGTAAGTCAAAGTACACCAAAGTTTATTGTATTCATCAACACATACCTGCAAACTAGTCGCTTTTCTGCGAAATTCGCCGTTTTGAATCGAAATATGTTATTTATGTGAATCATGTAGATTCATTTTTTTTTATGGGGGGGGGGGGGGGGGGGGGGGGGGGGAGTTGAAAGCATTTGTTTACTTCACAATAATAATTGGAAATGGGCTAATTTCCCATTGACTGGAGTGAGACCATAGACGTCTCTCGAGCTGTTGCGATCTTTTTTGGTGCTCTAATTTGGCGTGACATTCACAGATCACTGTAGCGTCTCAGTTCAAGCGGCACATGAACTGATCACCTCCGCTTTACAGCAGAAAAGTGTCATGAATGAACACAGGGCTCGACCATAGACTGTGAGGGCTCAACATTAATCTGACTGGACAAGTAGGCCTATCTTAAAACTTAATAAAATGACCAGAAACGTGAGAATGATTCTGATTTTATTACATTTCAATGTAAACAGCGATTGATAAGGGTTAGTGTATTTCTGGTAAAAAAAGTCTGCCTGAGAGAGACATTCGTGGAGAAATCAAAACCTAATGAGCATAACAACACTATAAACTCACAGAAGAAACATATTGGGGTAAAATAGTTTTATTTATAACTTATGATATTGTTAATAACACGAGTCGACTAAGGGAGCTGTTTTGCTGAATATCATCACAATTGCAAATGTTACATTGAATTTTGTGGTTCAGTAAACAAGTAAGTTAGCCTAAGTTAATATTAAGTTACTTATATTTTAGACACAGACAACATTTACTTTTTTGTTCTATTTCACTGACGGAAATGGTTCCAAAGGAAAGCAACACTCAGCGTGGTGTTTTGTTACGGAATGATTCAGTGTTTGAATGAATCGTTTGAATGAACGACTCAATGACTCACTCATTAAGACGGTCACTTGCTGCCACCTACTGGCGGTTTAGTTTCATCTTTAAAATATCATTGATTGAATATACAAATAAGAAAACATACAATCTCATAACATTTTTCGTTGTAGTTGTAATTTTTTCAGTGTAAATGATTTAATTTGATTGATAACAACCCTATAGTGCAGGGGTCTTCAACTAAAAATGCTTGAGGTCCAGTAAATGAACCCTCCTCACCGGCCGAGGTCCGGGCAATTATATACCTAAAAACAATAATTTATGTTTATTGCCAGACTAAAGAAATTAGTGTAGATAGCATTTGTTCTTAATTGAACAAAATATAACATGTTCTCATATGGACAAAACATGTCTGTTCATATTGTTAAAGCAAACATAGGTAATCCTTCACAATATTGATCTCATTTTGTTGTTGTTCTGTTATGTCCTTTAAGTTGCTTTGGTACAAAATATCTAAATTCAACCAGTAACCATGTCTGACAGAAATATAATGAACAAAAAATGCCTTCATCTCTAAATCTGCACTGAAAATACATTCATTTCAACATCACTAGCAACTAAAGTGCTTTTTCCTGCTGAACTGAGATAAATAATAACAATCAATGAACGCAAACCCCCCTGGATCAGAAAATCAGAAATCTCATAACACATTTTATGTTCATTCACATGTATAGTCTTAACTAAATGTATCTAATATTGACCACTGCTCTCTTCTGTGCTTCAAATTGCACTGGTAAAATGTCATTAGCAATATCATTCAGAAACACAAACAGGCAAAAATAAAGTGCCACCAGTGTTGGAAAAATTAAAAAGTGCAAGAAACATTTTATTTAATGTTTCCACTTTTGACAACACAACAGAATCAGAGCAAATGAGACACACAGGCCTCGTACAGGATGCAGGAAGAATAAATGCGATTCATCTCGAAAAACTGTTTTTGCGCGCCACTTTCTGCTCTCAGTCTCTTCTTCACTGCATGCGTGACCGCGCGTCTGAACATAGCAACAGTGAGCATAGTAACTGTAGTAGTATTAATGTAGTAGTAATGTTAACTGTCGTCGCAACCCGTGGCGACATAGGACCCAAACGGTTCTACTGAGCTACCTGATATAAATGTGATTTTTTTTTAATGACATGTGGCATATTTATTTCATTACGTCAAAAGGCTTCGCGGTCCGGATGGACGCATCTCGCGGTCCGGATTCGGACCAGAGTCCGCTAGTTGGCGACCCCGGCTATAGTGTCTTATTATTATAACTGAATGTATTGATCAAATGTAAGAATTTGACATGAAAGATGATGTATACATTTAATAAGGTTAAAAATAGCCTTTATAAAGTAAATAACTCCCTGGGGTAAATATCACAAATATACAGATTTAAGTATGTAGCTAAAAGCTAATATAACACTGAGGAGAATTACACCACAAAAAGTCCACACATTGTACAGTACAATGGTGGTCCAATGGCGGAGATGGTGGTCCAGTGGGTTAAACCATGGAACTGATACGCAGAAGGTTGCTGGTTCGATCCCAGCGGTCACCACCAGTGTGTCCTTGAGCAAGGCACTTTACTCCATGTTGCTCCAGGGTGGTTGTCCCTGTAATAAGGGCACTGTAAGTCGCTTTGGATAAAAGCGTCTGCCAAATGTGTAAATGTAAATGTACATACAATTTGCTATGTACTGTACCCATGTTAATCAATATCAAATCCAATTTGTAATTTGAAATTCAAATGAAATTTGTTTCAGTGCCCAGCGCTATATTGTAAATGTTTTTTTTATTTGAAAGCAAATGTTGTCTTTTCTTTGCACCAGAATGCTTCGTTTACATGTTAAAACCACACGTTCTACTGTAGGGCAATGACCCAGACCCAGATTAAAGTATTTCATTCGGAAGCATGTCACCTTTTTCACCACTTGTGAGTCTGCAGGTATGTCAACAAAAATGTCCATCTACGTTCAAATGTTTGGGTTTGGTAAGATATATTAATGTTTTCTTTCTGCTCACCAAGGCTGCATTTATTTGATCAGAAAAGTAAAAACCGTCATATTGTAAAATATTATAAGAACGGTTTTCTATTTGCATACATTTGCAAATGTAATTTATTCCTGTGATCAAATCTGTATTTTCAGCATCATTACTCCAGTCTTCAGTGTCACAGGATCCGTCAGAAATCATTCAGAAATGATGATTCGCTGCTCAAGAAACACTTATGTTGTGCTGCTTCATATTGCTGTAGAAACTGTGATGTATATTTTTTTCAGGATTCTTTGATGAATAGAAAAGAACAGCATTTATGCAAAAGTCTTTACTGTCACTTATGATCAATTGAATGCATCCTTGCATTCATTTTTCAAAAAAAAAACTAAACAAAAATCGGTAACGCTTTAGATTACGGCCTGGAAAGTACTGCGTAAGTAAAGAGAATTTACAGCATAACTTTTGGTAATTATAGTGTAACTATAAAGTAAGTACGTATAGGTATAAGGGAACAATATGTAATACTGGGTGAATAAAGGGGTAACTATCAGGAAAATTAACACATTATTTATACTGTAAGTATTTTTTAATTAAGGGGTAATTATCTGTGTAGTTACAGGGTAAGTATGAATCTGCGGACTGTAAATTAAAGTGGTGTTTGTTCCCCTCTTGTTTCGTGTAGTTACAGGGTAAGTACAATAAACAACACATACAAAATCTGATATCACTCGGAAATATTTATTTGACAAACAACTAAATCCAAAACAGATTTGACACTTATTCATTTTTTTAAATAAACTTTTAATTTCAAATAATAACATCCGGACAGAAAGAGGCACGTTTTGTCCCTTTTTTGCTTCTCTTGCTTGTCTTCCTCTTCATGTTCCTCTTCTTCTTTATCGTTATTTCCATTGATGGATCTTAAGAGGAATCCCAGGTCTTTTGACATTTTGTATTATTTATTAAAATAAAAAGTACACCAAGAAATGCTCTCATAATTGACTAATCTTTTCGCATCCGATCAGCTGCGCGTGCATGAGTAAAGAAGCTTCAAGCTTTCATGGCGTTCTCACGCAAGTTTCATCTGAAACACACGAGAACTGGTGTCTCTGTCTTCTAGTCTTGTTTGTTTCTCATTGCTAATTTCATTTAATTTCTCATTAAAAAAATAAAAACCGACAGCATCCAACATCCGCATGACCAGAGTTTCTCGGCGCGCTCACATTACGCTTCAAGTTACGTCAAGCGTGAACTCAACCCCCTCATTCACGCAGATGACTGCTGATCGGAAGCGATAGTCTACCGTTTAAAAAATGAAAAATATTGTTATTTTTCTTACAAACACTTATCGTTTCACTTCAGAAGACATTGATTCATCCATTGGGATCGTATGGATTACTGTAGTTATTGCTGTATGTGCTGTTTGATTCTTGAAATTTTAGGAACCCAAATGAGTTTTCATTAGCAGAGATTATTTATTTTTCTGTGTTCATATGAAGAAATAAAGTTGTATGTACATCTCGGATGGCATGAGGGTGAAAGACGAGTAAACGGTGAGGACATTTCTGCGTGCACTTTATTTTCAGTGTAGTTACATATTAGGATAGAGACATGGGATTCCTTCTTAAGTTTCATCTGTGGCAAGGACGAAAAAGTAGAGGAACAAGACGAGGATAAAGCCAAGCAAGAGAAACGAAGAAGTGTTGTAAATCTGTTTTAAAAAACCTTTTTTTAAAATAAAGGTTTCTGAGTGATATCAGATTGTGTACCTGTTTATATTGTACTTACCCTGTAACTACACGAAACAAGATGGGAACAAACACCACTTTAATTTACAACAGATTCATACCCTGTAACTACACGAAACAAGAGGGGAACAAACACCACTTTAATTTACAGTCCGCAGATTCATACTTACCCTGTAACTACACGAAACAAGAGGGGAACAAACACCACTTTAATTTACAGTCCGCAGATTCATACTTACCCTGTAACTACACGAAACAAGAGGGGAACAAACACCACTTTAATTTACAGTCCGCAGATTCATACTTACCCTGTAACTACACGAAACAAGAGGGGAACAAACACCACTTTAATTTACAGTCCGCAGATTCATACTTACCCTGTAACTACACGAAACAAGAGGGGAACAAACACCACTTTAATTTACAGTCCGCAGATTCATACTTACCCTGTAACTACACGAAACAAGAGGGGAACAAACACCACTTTAATTTACAGCCCGCAGATTCATACTTACCCTGCAACTACACGAAACAAGAGGGGAACAAACACCACTTTAATTTACAGTCCGCAGATTCATACTTACCCTGTAACTACACAGATAATTACCCCTTAATTAAAAAAATACTTACAGTATAAATAATGTGTTAATTTTCCTGATAGTTACCCCTTTATTCCCTCAATATTACATATTGTTCCCTTATACCTATACTTACTTACTTTATAGTTACACTATAATTACCGAAAATGATGCTGTAAATTCTCTTTACTTACGCAGTATTTTCCGGGCCGTAATCTAAAGCGTTACCCAAAAATCTTCCTGATCCCAAACTTTTGAACAGTAGTGTTTGTACTATAGTCTAGTTTGTATCATCACTCACAAAAGTGAGTCGTATAAGATAACTAACCAGCATTCTGCCAACACACGACTAAAACTAAATAATAAACACCACAAATATCTGCTGGCCTTGGTCTAGTTTGTTTGCAAATGTGAGTTGCTAAGGAGAAGCAGTGTCAAAATGTTGTGAAGTCTGCAGCCATATGGATGTGATCAATAACCAGACTCGGTCCATGTGCTCAGACAGTGAATTCAACAGGTCTTTGAACCGCCTCCAGCTGAAGCGTGTTTGGTAAAGGTTTCGGACAGTGATGTCATATTATTAACCCCTCTCCCCGTCCCCGAACAGACAAACCTCTCCTGGTCTTCTCTGTTCAGTCGCTCCTTAGATTTGGTACAGTATATTTTCTCTTATAGTTGTCAAAATAATGTCTAGCATTAGTATATGTAGAATCACATTAGTGTGTATGTGTCTGTTCTGAATGCAGTGCACTAGATGCATGACGCTTCTTATGATTTTATCAGGTTTATTTGTACAATCACCCTTTTTTTCCTCAAATTATTATTTTTCCAGCCTTGTTGCTTGTAGATGTGTTACACTGCTTATCTGGTTTAGTATGTGCTGTGATGTTGTAGTTGTAGCTGAGGAGTAGTTGTAGGTAGGTGGGGGTTGACCGATTATTATTGGGTGATATACTACAATATTAATTTCATTTTGAAAAGCCGATATTGATTCTTAAATCCCAAGATCGATTCTGTTGATGCGTGTTAGAATATACAAAGAAACTTCCTCAAAATATTTGAAAATGTCTACTTGCTGTAGGCTAGATTTTAGACATCGACACAAGGAAACCGAACACGTCTGTTAATCGGCCATGCGGGCAGGGTTATCGGCTGATGCCATTAAACTCAAAGCCCTGGTGTTGGTTGATTAATCGGCCTGTCAATGTATCGGTCCGACACTTCTAGTGTATTAGACTGTCTAGTCATTTTGTAGGACTGTTGATGATGCACCTCTGAAGATTCAAGTTCTTTATCAACTGTACATGTGTTGTAATGCTAGACGCACTAGTTCTTGAAATCTTTTCTATCATAGATATTTGCTCTGCAGTTTTGCTGCATAATGACTTGGAGGTCATCTGGTAAAGAAACTGGATCTAACAAGGGATATAACAGACAAGATTAAATCAAAAATGGAATATATCAATATTTCTTTGAATGTTGCAATCAGTAAAACATGAGCATACAGTGCACTAACATTCAAAAGTTTATTTTCTTTCCGAAGTCTCTTATGCTCACCTAGGCTCCATTTATCTGGTTGAAAATACAGTAAAAACAGGGACATTCTAAAACGCTTAAAGCTGCACTATGTAACTTTTCCGTCCACTAGAGGTCGCCTATTCAAAACAAAGGTTTAGTTTGATGACGCCAAGTTTGAGCGCAGAATTTTGGGATATGTGGTCTTCAGCTCAGCGCCAGAGGAAAAGAATCGGGATGGGACTCGGGCAGAAATCATGTTCATGGATGTGATTATTAACATTACTGTAGTATGAAGCAGAGCAGGAGCAATTGTTAATAATATAAACGCAACATGTCTTGCGAGCAGTGGGACTTTTATTATGGCATAGTCGCCGGCGGGACTTTTATTATGCCACAGTCGCCTCTTCCTCTTTTCCGGTCATGAGTATGACAGGGTTCCCACGCTTCTTGAAAGTACTTGAAAGTTCTTGAATTTCAGACACATGGATTCAAGGCCTGGAAAGTACTTGAAAACAAACATAGGTCCTTGAAAGTGCTTGAATTAAGCATTAACTACATTTTGTTAGAGTAGCATGGTGCTATTACAAAAATTGGCCTTCATGCGCTGCCAAAGCCAGAACAAAACAGCATTATGGGAGGAAGCTATTTCAATATATTTCTGCTATTCCATAAGCGCCATCTACTGTCAAAAGCCCTATTCAGATGGTAATTGTTTCTCGTGGGGTCGTAAGGTATTTTCATCATATACTGGGGCTAGTCAGTGATTTTATTGTGTCCGAATCCAGAATGTCAGTGTTTTTCTCCCACCACCCGCGTAAAAATCCCTGTCCGAATTACCTACTGTTTTTAGACAAACACCAAGGATGTGTGGTAATTTAATTGAGTTCTTAAGATGAGATCACTTAAAAATTCCCTGTTTATATCCTTTTTGACCACTGCAGGCCACCATACGGTTGCGCTTTGCTGTAATTTGGATGGATTTTAGATCTAGACTTTCATTACTGAAATGCTGGCAAGTATTTACAAGAGCAATATTTCATCACCACTCAAAAAATAAAAAGAAGAAAAGCACGTTAACATTTGAAATGGGCCGTAATCATGGCAGCGATTATACATGTTAAATATAATATATGTGCAGGTCTTAAAAGCCTTCAAATTGATTTTTAAAAAGGTACATGTACAGGTGATTTAATAAATAATTTTGCATATTTTTAATGCCTAACAATTAACTTGTCGATATCCTTTCATTTAATTGGAAAATTCATGCATACAATGTTATCTCTATATTTTGATGTTTTAATTAAGTAATGATTTATAAAAAAGAAAACTAAAACTAGTGTGAAATAAATGTTAAAAGCAGGAATGAGAGCGCTGCAAACTGGATCTCTCGTTTAAACTCGCTCGCTTGCTCTTTTACACCAGCCTCTTTCCTCATTGGATTTTGTAAAATTGGAAATTTTTCCTCATTGGAAATAGTATTTTAGTTGTCAGTATATACCTTAGCGTTACTGCATTAATGATAGACTCTGGTACAGTAGGTATTTGATATATTGGCAGTAACACACCCACCTTATTGTATTTGTTGTGCTTGACTTAAAATAAAAGGTCCTTTAAAAAGTCCTTGAATGTCCTTGAATCTGGTGTTCATGGAAGAGTGGGAACCCTGGTATGAGGTAACGCAGCTCTGTTTATCATATTAGACACATCTGAGTGTGTTGAAAATGATGTTATGACGTTACTCTGTGCGTTCTCTCAGCGACTGCTATGACACTTGTTCACACTGCAGTGAGAGTAAAGCATTTCTGCTAAATAAAACCGGAAACCGAGGGGAACGCAGATATGACGCAATCGACAGGCCACTCCCTCACGATTTACAAATAGTTGGACACATATTGTAAGTACTCAACTGAACAAAATATATAACACTGGCCTAGTGGTTTTTGGATATTTTACTGAAAAAATGTTACATAGTGCACCTTTAACGGGAAAAACGCTAACCCTAACGTGGCTTAATGTACTAAGACAGTGTTATTAACAGACCACACTCCGTAAACATCATACTAATAAAATATACTATGTACAAAATTATGTAGTATACACAGTATACTTCACATTAAGCCACGTTAAGCATTTTCTTCTGGTTGTCTAATGTTTTTCTATGGGATGAAAAACGCTTAACATGTAGATTTTTATCATCAGATTTTTTTAAATACTTTTTTAGTATGATGTTTACCGAGATTGGTCTCTTAGTACATTAAGCCACGTTAAGCGTTTTTACCGTTAAAGGTGCACTATGTAACATTATTTCAGTAAAAGATTGAAATATCTTAGTACATTAAGCCACGTTAATCTCTTGTCACGTTAAGCGTTTTAGAATGTCCCTAAAAACAGTAATACTATGAAATATTACAATTTAAAAGAATTGCTTTCTATGTGAATATATTCTAAACTAATGTATTCCTGTGATCAAAGCTGAATGTTCAGCATCATTACTCCAGTCTTCAGTGTCACATGATCCTTCAGAAATCATTCTAATATGATGATTATCTGCTCAAGAAACATTTATGATTATTATCATTGTTGAAAGCAGTTGTGCTGCTTGTTTTGTGGAACTAAGCAGTTTTCAGGATTTTTTTTAACGGATAAATAGTTCAAAAGAACACAGCATTTATTTGAAATAGAAATATTTTGTGACATTATAAATGTCTTTACATTACTTTTGACCAAATTAATGCATCCTTGCTAAATAAAATGATGAATTTCTTTTTTTATTTTTATTAAATTACATGCACTTTATGTTCACATTATTTCTATATATTGTTTGCAACATTTCATGATTTATTTAATTGCATATTTAATATTGTCTGTTAAATCCCTCCATACAGAGGGATGAATGTGCTGTACACATACAGCATATTGTGTAGAATCAACAGGACCAGCATCTGTTTGTGTTTTATTGTTTGTTATTAATCGTAGTGGATTATGAAATGCTCTGCTGCTGTGCATCAGCTCACTCTTTCGGCGTAAATAGCTGAAAGTCCCCCGATCTTTGTGTTCGGATAACGAATCCTGCTTTCTGTGCCCGTTCCAGAGTTTGTCAGTGCTAGATGATTCGAACCCCAGCAGTCCTGCTTCAGAATTTTCTGGGCTGGTGGTGGAGCCCAACCTGTCGGGCCGCTCTCATACATTAACCTTCTCCTCCAGCGAGGTGAGTGACGCTCTCACCGCCGTTCGTTTGCATGGCTTTCCTGTGACGTAAAAAGGGTCTCCCGGAAGATCAAATATCGCCTCGTTCCTCCGCCCCTTCGCTCGTGTAGTTCCTGAGTTGTAGTTATTTTGACTCTGAAGCGCTGCATGCGTGTGCTGATGTGTCTGTAGTCAGTAGTGTTTGTTTTGCATGACGAGACGATCCGGTGTGTGTTGAGTGAACATAAGCAGATAGCAATCATCTAATCCAAAACATGTGCTGCCCGTTTTTGGCATTATGGTATTAGAATTTGGGGTGAAAATGGTATTCATTGTAATGAAAATAATGGTTCTGAAAGGTGAAACCTGTCGGGTTTCATGAGATTCACCTGGCTGATTATGTGTGTGTGTGTGTGTGTGTGTGTGTGTATTAGATGCTGGACGAGGAGCCTAGCTCTGGAGGAAAGGAATATCACTGGCAGAACCGTCCGGTCTCTGATTGGACATCCCAGCAGGTGTGTCATTGGCTGATGGGTATGAACATGGATCAGTACACACCTGAGTTCAGCACACAGGCCATCGATGGGCAGCAGCTCCTGAACCTGGACAGTGACAGACTCAAGGTGAGCCGGCTGAGCACTCACAGATATGTTGAAGAAAACTATTTCTAATGTGATATTAACTGGGCATGCGTGCAGCCTCAAGTACATGTTTTTATTTATAACAATACGTTTCGATGGTCAACTATAAGTAACTTTGCAACTACATGTCAACTAACTCTCATTAGACTGTCTGCTTAATATCTGCTGACTCTTTTTTCTGATGCTCCTCAACAGATATTCTACTGACTATAAGTGACTCTGAAACGACATGTCAACTTATTCTACTGACCCGAACCCTAACCTAACAGACTACTAATACTCCAATGAGAGTTAATTAATGTGATTGCAAAGTTGCTTGTCTATAACTAATCTGTTAATTGGACTAAATTACAAAAAAAAAAAATCCAGTTAAAATACATAGACAAAACGTTCCTAACTTACTGTGTGTATAAGCAGGAGCCTTTTTAGGAAATGAGAATTACTGACATTGGGTCTCATTCATGAAACTTTTCTTAATATATGAGCAAATTTTAAAATGGACCTTTACGAAAACTCACAAACGCTTCGTATACCACGGATTCGGTAGTTAAACGTGTGTATATTAATGAATCCAAACATTCGCAAATAAGGTGTGTGTGTATGTTCATTCATAATAGACCTCTCTCACAACTTCCGTATTTGCGACCGGAAATACGCAATCGTCGTGGTAATCTTCTTCCTCCCCGGGCAGGGATACAGGTAAACAAATGGCGCAAGCAACGAGCAAGTGTGATTGTATCTTACCGGGCTGTTCTTGTTATTCCCAAAAGCATCTATATCTGTCGTTTCATTCCTTCCCTGTTGATGGTGGAGTTTGACGGAAATGGATTCAGGCTATCCTGCGGGATGAAGGACCAAACTTCCCTGCTCATGTCCTTACTTACAAGCCTTTCAACGCAAAGCGGCATATGACGCACCTCTGTGGGGAAATATAAAACGATTTTTTTTTTTTTACTAATATTTATATTTATATATAACCATTATTAACTGAAATCTATTTAAATGTTTCTCAGGCTGTTCACTGACTACTAAAATAAACACGCATGCTTAAATGGATGTTGCCTCGTGAGTCGTGTATATATTTTTTATTTAAAAAATGTATGATATTTTATTTCATATATATAAAATTCACTTTTGCAAAATGCCTCCATACGTATTGTGAATTTATTTTGTTTTAAAACATAACGTGATGTTAATCAACATTTTGTATTATATTGTAAACGTATAGTATTATAGTCTTTTAAAATAAAAACATATATAATTTTATTAAAAGTATTATGTTGCATGTTAAAAAATAGAATTGTGCACACTGCATGATGTTTAAACTATTTTGAACTGTAGCCAATGTCCGCACAAACAAGATATGATTTTGGTCAAGGAAGACGTCATGTAACGCTGGTTCTTTATAGCGACGTAATATGAGACTTATGTAAAAAGGCCTAATTGTTCATTTCCATCAAATGTAATTATTTGGCAAATCCGTTAGCGAAGTTGTGTAGACTCGCTGATCCATTTTCTCTTGGCCGGGTATGCTTTTCTGATGTGTTGGCGCTTGACAGGAACTCCGGTTCCGCAACGATTACGTATTTCCGGTTTTTGTGAGAAAGGTCTATTAGCATAATCCCCGCCCATGAGTTACAACTGCAAATGACATGTCCAGGAACGCTGTGGAATCTTCTGGACTTCTTCCTTCTGGTTTGGCTCCAGTATTTTGCATGGGGATGGGTAGCGTTAAGGTTTTAACGGTATTACTACTCTTACTGATACTGCCGGTACTTTAACAGTATTCTTATCGGTTCTTTTTTATTGATTATGTAATAAAAACAAAAACGTATTAAGAACATAATCAACATTGCTTTATAATCTGAAAAGTAAAATATCTATAGCAAAAGAAACAGCAATGTTTGAACAAAACACATCTATTTGTATATGGACCAGTGTGCAGGCATTGTTTTGTGTTTTATATGCATAAGATACAAATTAAGAACAAAGAAACAAAGTGAAAACAAATGTTAAATAAATACACACACACATGAACGAAATCAACAGTAGTTTAATTTCAGGAAGGTCTACTAACATTAAGTAATACGGCCTACAAAGAAATTGAATAAAGTAATGAAATGTAAAATAACACTGCATAGTTTTCGCTGTATAATTTATAGATTAATGCTTATAAAAGCTAAAGTTATTCATTCAAGATCTGTGCATATTTTCACTTTGCCTTTTGTTTGATTCACATGAATGGCTCAATCGTCAGCAGGTTTATTAGACGCTGCCCCTTTAAGACCAAATGCAGAACTAATAATATCATATTCTCCCATTTCTCCAAACTTTTTACACCCATTTCGGATATAAACTGTTTAAGTGACTACTCTCCAATCTGGTCATTTTGACATAGTCTATTTGTTGTGTGTTTGATGGTTTAGACGCGCACACGAAGCCTAAAGTATAATGTGCAGGTCGGTCCGTTTCACACAGCGCGCGTGCACACACACACACAAGCCGCCTTGAAGTTGGAAATGGCGTCTCTTCCGTGGATTATTGTGCATTTAATAGCTCTTTATATCACCAAACACACCCTGCATTTTAGCAACAGTAGATTCTGACGATAAGTTTAGGTTTAGGGAGAAATGACAGCACGCTGCTGTGAAGGGAAGGAAGTTGCGCTTGGCGGAACACGGCTAGTTTATAATAGTTTTACCGCCATATCTTCTTTTTATAATCTTTGGAAGTAAATTAATCCTCGAAATAAATGACATTAATATCACAGCCGTAAAGTGTAACCAAACTAAACTTTTATTTAGTTCTCTTGGCCATTGTCACTCATTAAACTGTTGTGCTCGCCGTAGATCTCTCTCTCGAATTGCAAAAATGCATCACAGAAAAATGGTTTAATATTATCTAATATAGAAACGTCTGGCAGATGTAGATTTTGCAAGATAACGTCTATATATCAATTGTAAATAGTACGTGTATTTTCTTCATTTCTCCAGTACCGACAGCAGAACCAATAGCGTCAGAGCTTATCGATACTGCGGTCTTTCATAATTTAGCACCGGGGCTCATTTAATACCGGGTTTCGGTACCCATCCCTAATTTTGCATAAATGCTAAAGAGACTAATTGGCCATATGCCTAGCAATAAATGTTCAATTATCGTGTGTCCACCACAGCATTTTTAGCCATCTAAAAAATGTCTGGTGCTCTTCTGGCCAGCCGGTGGCGTTTGAAAGCGCTTTGCAAGCGCAGCGTTTTTCCAGCTGAGAAACTTTGGTTGCTGATACAGAACATCAACAGCAGTAATGTGTTAATGGGATCTCATTTGGAAGAATATTACTGGATATAAAAATGCAGTAACCAGCTAAATTAACTTCTCCATTTTTGTTGTTCAGTCATTGTACAAGTAGAATGATTGGTCGGTGTAGTATTTGTCCCGCCCCTCCTCCACTGTGATTGGACGGCTGGGTAAAAATTGACCATGAGGAGCGCTGCCTATTACCCCAAAGTTGAACCGTTACAAAAAAACAAAAAACAAAAACACGGGGCAAATCAACTAATGAAAATGTATTATGGTACAGTTCATCAAAATGCAATGTTGTCAGTTTGCCTAAATTAGAACACAGAACGTTCAAATGTTTTACGCATAATTTACACGTGGTAGGGAGCAGGGGTACATTTCTTTCAAGTCAAGTCAACTTTATTTATACAGCGCTTTTAACAATGCAGATTGTTTCAAAGCAGCTTCACAGTGTTAAACAGGAAAATAATGCAACAGAATTTTATTCAGCCGTACAGCCATTCTGGAGAAAACGGTGATGTCATCAGTTCATTTCAATTATCAATTATCAAGTAATTAGATCAGTAATTTAGTTTATATGGTTAATTTAGTTTAAAGGTCCCGTTCTTCGTGTTTTTTTGAAGCTTTGATTGTGTTTACAGTGTGCAATATAACATGTGTTCATGTTTCGCGTGTAAAAAAACACAGTATTTTTCACACAATTTACTCATCTGTACACCGCTGTTTACACTGTCCTAAAAACGGCTGATGAGTTCCTTTATTCTATGAAGTCCCTCCTTCAGAAATACGTAACGAGTTCTGATTGTGCCAGCGGTTCCTGTGTTGTGATTTGACCGCAGCTTAGCGAACGTGGCACGGTTCCTGTGTTGTGATTCGACAGCAGCTTAGAGCACGTAACTTGCACGGAAAGGTCACGCCTCTTAACGGGAGATGTATGCGCTCAATGATCTCTACAGCGTCCCTGGGAAAGCCAAACAAAGGTGATTTGACTCCGGGATGAAAATAACAGCGTCTCGACGACATGGCGACAAACACACTCAAACGCAACACTTCCTTTTCTCCACGCGACACTTCCTCTTCTCCACGTGGGACAGCAACAAGACCATGCCCCCTTTTTTCGCGTATTCTTGTGGGCGGAGGTTAGTCTGTTCTACTGTTCTACTGACGTCATTAATGAAGGAAGTACCAGGATGTAGTCCAAGCCGGCCGTTCGCTGTAGGCTTTGAAAGGGAACTTCTGTTAAATAAAATATCTCGCTTGGCATTGAACTTTGAGCTTTATAATTTTACAGGTATTATTTATGCTCTAACAGCAACATTACACACTAACTAAAGTTTGAACAATGGGATCACGAAGAACGGGACCTTTTAAGAATTCGATTTATTTCGATGTTTAGTTGAAAAATGTAGTGTCCCCAACTGAGCACGCCAAGCCAGAGGCAACAGTGGCAAGGAAACCAAAACCCCATCAGGTGACCTAATGGAGAAAAATAAACCTTGGGAGAAACCAGGCTCAGTCGGGGTGCCAGTTCTCCTCTGGCCAATTAACAAATAGCGTATTATTATTATTATTATTATTATTATTATTATTCTGGCAACTTTACAGGTCAGAGGTCATAATAGATCGGAATATTCGAATGATCGGAGGCAACACGCTGGAGACGGGTTTATTGAGGATGACATATCGATTTAAGTATTATTAAAATGTAATATTCAAACAATCGGAGGCAACACGCTGGAGACGGGTTTATTGAGGATGCCGTGTCGATGAGGCAGTTGCAGGGGGAGGCTAATCACGGTCTCTGCAGACACTTCAGGGTCATGTGTTGGTCTTCTCTAAAATCTCTAAAATCTTTGATTTCATACCAAATAACATTTTGAAAATACGAACATTTTCGTGAATCTGAAACTTTGTCAGAATGGCTTTACAAACGGTTTACACACACATTCGTATATCGCCTGCTCTTAATAAGAATGACATGGATTGATTTGTACTAATAACAATAATCAGCATATTCAAACATGCGGTTTCTGAGCTGATCCAGACCGATTTGTTACACCAATTTGAAAATATCATGTGCATCATGACTTAAAAAGAATATAGAAACGTCTCAGAAGAGTGAATACAAATCAAGTGTGCCCCACACATCCTGAAAAGTGAAGCCAAAGCATTTCTATCGCCCCCTGATGGCTGCCTGCAGTACAGGTCATAAAACATACAATTACGATTTTTCGGTAGTTATCATGTTGCCGTATGTTCAAGTGTTTGGTTTTGGTTAGTTATTTGATGCTATTAAAGTGGGGTGTAACATCATGATTGACAGCCGTTCGCTATTATAAAATGCAACTCTCCAGATTTAACAAATGCATCAAGATCACTGCAACGTTTAAGATGGTTGATTAATCGTATATTGCCAGCCATGACTGGCTCCATGCCACTGTCATCCACTGTCCCGTTTGTGTTTAAGTGTATTTTGAAACGCTCTCCCACAGGCTCTGGGTGTGTCCAGTCAGAATGATCGTGCCATCATCAAGAAGAAACTGAAGGAGATGAAGAAAACACAGGAAAAGATGGAGAAACAGCGGGAAAAGCGCGAGAAAGAGGCCAGACGCAGCGGGCGACTGCCTGCCAGCACTGACTCGCTCTGCTGATGATGTTCAGTGTGACGTTTTCTTCATCTCGTTTCCTTAATGTTTGGCGCACTCCAGCGGCAGACTGTTACCACTTCTCACACACTCACTCACACACACACACAAAAGCCGTTCTAGAGGAGTTACTGTCAGTGAATATCCTCACATGCGGAGTACGGTCAGTAATAACCCGTCAGACCTTCATGCTGAAACACTAATGAAGCTGCTTATGAGAGAATCTTTACACACATATCTAGAGGTAGTGAATTTATTAAGAAAAGCGTTTACAGACTCTACCATTTTTTGGGCCTATTGCCTTCACTGTTAAAAAATGCTTTTTTTTAATCAGTATTTTTGTCTTTTTCCATTAGAAATCTAAACATCCTGAAGCAAGATAAATGTAATAAGAAGCAAAATTTCGTCACTCATTTTTATTTTTTAAATAAAAGCTTAATTTGCCAGTGAAGAAAAATACACTTAATTCATAATCTTTTTTTTTTTTCTTTTCAGAGAATATGAAATCAAGACAAAACACTATGGTGGCCCAGTAGTGCACAACACGACGAAAATTAAAAAGAAAACATGAATTCACAACACAATGAAAAAGCCACAACACAACAGAAATGCTCCCGAGCACTAGAGGGCTCTCAGAGCGCGGTAAAGTTAGTTTTCCTTGCCACTTGGCAGTCTTACAAAGATATCAATACTATGATCAGTTTTAAATGTGTGTAACCATTGTATATTGACATGAAATATTAATTGCATGCATAATAGCTGCATATTTATACTCGAGAATGCTTTGACCCGCCACCACAGCGCATGACGTCTAAGGGAACGTCTGCCAATTCCACCATGTGGTTGAAACGTATAATTTGTATTTCATTGTATTAATTTGTAATTATTATTACCAAATACAATCAAGCTTTGGAATTTGAACATGTCTGTTTTTAAATGTGAAATTTTGTTTTAAAATGTTTTAATCAATACAAATCAACCACATGGTGGAATTGGCAGACGTTCCCTTAGGCGTCATGTGCCGTGTTAGCGGGTCAAAGCATTCCTGAGTATAAATATGCAGCTATAATGCCTGTAGGTGGATTTGAATTATTTCATGTTGATATACAATGGTTACATACTGTTAAAATTGGTATTGATATCTTTGTGAGACTGCCGAATCTAGAACAGTGGACTAACTTTACCGCACTCCGAGTGCCCTCTAGTGGTCGGGAGCATTTCCGTGGTGTTGTGGCTTAATTTCGTTGTGTTTGTGAACTTATGTTTGCTTTTTAAATTTCTTTGTGTTGTGCACTACTGGGCCACCGTAAAATACTGATTAAGAAAATAGTTTTTGCAGAGATTCTTCTATTAGACTAGCTTGTTAAGAGAATGAATATGGCTTTCGTATGTATAGCAGACAAAAACTTTTATTAGTTTTAATTGTATTTTTTGAAACCACTTTAGGGGCTTTTAAAAAACACTCACTAAGGGATATATAAATATCTAGATGCCTATTTTCACAACTTTGCCACTCACATTGTGGCACAAATAGTGCTTTTAAAAAGTTGTATTTTTAGTACTTTTTGCTGGAACTTGTACAGTCGAGTGATATTGAGCACTATATTTTTACTATAACAAAGGGGAACATGGTTTATAAATGTACAAATTAAATATTTTATACACAACTATTAGCATAGCTTTAAGGAAAAGACATTAACTTTTGTAAACATTTTCTACTAAGTAGAATAGCTTGTTGGTTAAAACCATTTTGCTAATTCTGAAAAGCAGAGAGTGAAACTCAGCGAAAGGTGTTTGTACGTCTGATCGTGATGAATACACACTGTCAGTCGGTGGTTTTTATGTTATGGATGTGGTGCAAAAATACTTAAATGTTACAAAATGTAGCATGGTTTTATTAGTGGCCATCACCCAGGTTGTATTTCACTAATCAGAACGGATGTAATGAATACTGTACTCATCTGATCGTAAGCTTGCCACCTGTGCTCGTGTCGTGATTCTGTGTCCTGTGGTTATATTTTTCTACCTTGTAAAATAGATGATTTTGGACACACAGACTGTAAGACAAAATCAAACTTTCTATCTGGTACAAAGTGCATAAACTGCAAATAAATGCTTTCACCTCTCGTAGAAATGATTGTGTGTGTTCAATCCAAAATGTGGTTCTTTTTAAAGTATAAAACCCTTTTCAGATCTTATCCAATCCATGTTTTCACTGTTATACGGTTACTGTTACGCATCTCTACAGAATCTCCAGATCAAAACACAGAAGAAGAAGCAGAAACTACAGATACAATTTTTTAAAAATATTTTTAGAAAGCATAAAGAAACAGAACAGTGAACGAAATTCCAGGTCTAATTCTAGTTGGGAAATAATCCTTTTGAGACTATTTGCAAACAATATTTGCATTCATTTGCGTCAAATATATTATTAGTCCCGAGTTCCCTTTCGAGAGTACTCTCGCATTGCGTTTATCTAAACGCTGGGGGAATTCCCTCTAGATTTTGAAGCAAATTTTTATCCTAAAAATACTATGTAAAACGCAGTGCAGCTGCACAGCTCTCAGCAGGAAGCAGCTGTGCGCTGATTGGCTGTGCCGCGGCAACTGCAGGAACCTATGGCGAGACAGCTGGGCGGCCGCACCTGCGGGTGCGCGGTTACAAAGCAGACCTTGTCACGATGGATAGTGGATTCTATCTCGCTGGCTTATGAGTCCAAAGATCTCAGCTGCCCTATAGGCATCAAAGCCCATTCTACTAGAGGCATGGCCTCGTCATGGGCTTGGTCTACTGGCATTTCTCTGAATGATATCTGTGCGGCGGCAGGCTGGGTCTCCCCGTCCACTTTTATCAGATTCTATAATCTAGATGTTCCGGCTTTACAAGCTGGGCTTCTCGCTGTGTAATACCTATTAACCCCTAACGGCCCGACAGTTCGGTCTGGGTTAAGTATTTGTATAAGTCATAAGTACATTCCTTACATGACTCGAATTGTCTGGTCATTCAGGGCCCACTTAGGTCGGCCTGGGTATGTTGTCTCCAGGCTTTCAGAGGCGTGAAGCGAGCACGGCGTTTTGCATTGGGTCGCCTAGCGTTTAGCTAAACGCAATACGAGAGTACTCTCGAAAGGGAACGCTTCGGTTCCTTATGTAACCTCGGTTCCCTGAGAAGAGGGAACTAGTATTGCGTTTGCTTGCCGTGCTTCGCTTGCTCAGGGAGTCGCTTCAGTCGATTAACCTGACGAACCTGGCGAGACAGGGTCTTTTATACCCTTGGCTATGCAAATTCTGCTGCCCCTTGTGGCGAGAATATTAGAGGGACCTGATTGGTCCTTCCCGCCCAGCGGTCTCGCCATAGGTTCCTGCAGTTGCAGCGGCACAGCCAATCAGCGCACAGCTGCTTCCTGCTGAGAGCTGTGCAGCTGCACTGCGTTTTACGTGGTATTTTTAGGATAAAAATTTGCTTCAAAATCTTGAGGAAAGGACATTCCCCTAGCGTTTAGCTAAATGCAATACTCGTTCCCTCTTCTCAGGGAACCTAGGTTACATAAGTAACAGAAGCGATTCTTTGCATTAGTGAATAAATGCATAGATCCGCTTTTGACAGTTGAATTCCCCAGTGGTCTGGTGGTAGAATCCACTCTCATATAGTTTTTTTTCTTCTAAATTAAAATCAATGTTCATCAATGATTGTATATTAAGAGCAGGGACACGTTTGTGTGCAGTTTGTTTTGTGATTTCACCGGAAAGAATAGAGTCTCTCTCTGCCAAGACATTAAGCGATAGATTGACACGCTCGTCTGTGTGTGAAGACTGTGCACGAGCCAAAAAAGAACGTAAACCCTGCCTAGATCGATTTGATTGGCCATCTCAATCATTTTGACATTGACGAGCGCTGTTAGACCTGAGGCAAACCAGACTAAAATGTAACTTTTAAACCTTTTTGTCATCCTAACAACACTATACAGAGCGCTGCGTAATGGAGTGCAGGAGAGCAGTGCAAAAATGTACAATTTGGCCATTTCTAATTATTGGGGGGGACTTGTCCCCCTCAATGTCTATGGTGGTTACGGCCTTGACTTACCCTACATATTCTCCATCACCATAAATATCACAGTCCTACATGGAGCTAATCCGGATCAAACTTCCAAGCAATAAACATGCTGCATAAGCTTCATTCTTATTCCAATATTATGAATGCATGTTTGAACTTTATTTTTAATGGATATCCAGCTCACGTGGGGAAGACTTTGCGCATTTGTTCCTTCATTTCACCACGGATTCATTTGTAAACAAGAGACTGGATTTGCAGACAGGATGAGATTACATGAATGAATGAAGCGACACACTAATGTGTTTTTTTATATATGTGATAGTATTGCATTGTTACAGATCGTTTGACATCTAATGATTATGTGTATGTATGTAACTGAATAGGGTGACCAGACGTCCCGGTTTTTGGCGTTCTGTCCCCGACTGGAGCTGTCCCCGGGAATGTCCCCGTTTTACAGCTCGTTCAAAACAACCCGCTTATACATTGCAAAAAGGCCCAACATACAGCAGCTGCTGGTTATAGCAGTCGTCGTGTAGTGATTATTTTCACCAGCAGATGGCGCTGTGAGATACGCTGAGTCGCTGACTCGGTCGCGTGCGCGCCGCTACTTCATGAAGAACGTCACCGAGAGCAGAGCGCCATTATCGATTCGATAACATTAACTATTCATGTTAAATTAAAGTAATACTGTTTGCATGTGCTTTATAACAGAGCCTCAACAGGTGTGGGATTGTTTTTTCCCCAAAAGTTCCGCAGTGATAACCACACATCTCTATAAAAAACCTAAACAAATACATGTGCAGAAAAAACATACTTAAACACATTCTTAAAATAAGCCTAAAATGCAAAATAACAACCAATTAAAGATAGTTAAGAGTTATTTTCAAGCACAAACGTAACAAAACATTTGAAGTCAAATAAAAAAAGTAATTTATACAGTATAAACTTCAAGTATTAAATACAATTATATTTGTTAAATAGTTTTATTCATCAGATCTTGTTTTTGTAATGTGTTTTTGTTAAGTCATGTTATAATATTGTTTTGAACGGCTTGTGATTTACAGTGGTTACTATATGAACTGTTTTCTTTGTTTGTTTGTTTTTTGCGGGTGCGGTGAATTGTATTAAAACCAGACCAAAAATCGTAATAATCAAACTAAATCATAATAATTATTAATGTTAATAATAATATAAGGAGCCCACTACTACAACAACGACAACAAAAAACATTCAATAATGTCCCCGTTTTTAATTAATAGAAAATAACAAATTCGTTTTTTTAGTGATATTTTGACCACTCAAATAGGCAAATGTCCCCGTTTTCCATTTCAGAAATCTGGTCACATTATAACTGAACATACCTTAGCACGCTGTCACAGGCTGGATAATCCTTTTTCAATTCATGATCAGACTCGGATATGTAGCCTATGGTCCTGGGCTCACAAAGCCCAACATCCCAGGGCTATGAGTTTTCAAAACGCATCACCTGCCGACGGGCTATCTTAAATAGTGAAATAACATTCCTTTCTTGATTTGCATTGTTCACTCTCTTGACTTGATATTTGAAGGAAAAATACAATCGCAAAAGTTTTGATCATGCGTTGATTTGTCTGACTCTGCAGTGAGGCACGTGCGTGTGTGAGGCACGGTTCGTGGTTATATCCACCGATCAGGCGGGCCAAGTAATAAAAAAAAAAAAATTCAAATCAATCGCGGGTGGATGAGAGATAAATCATTGTGTTTGTTTGATAAAGACATTTTGCGAGCCCTGAAGGACGAATCATTCCGGTTGCCGTTTTCCCACATGCTTCAAAACAATTCCTCATGTGTACTCACGGGGGAGCCGGAGCTCATTATAATATGCAAAGCTTATCCAATCATAGCAGTGATCATTTACTTCCAAGTCTTCAGTGCAGCATGACCATAAAAACCAAACGTTCCAGGAGAGAGGCTCAAAACCAGGGAAGAAAATAGCCTATTACTTATTCATTATGATGTTTTTCAATGTAAAAACCTTGAAAAAAAAAGTTGACCTCAGACAACAGTATACAAAAAAAAAAAGCCAGTTCATGACACCTTTAAATGTCCAAATATTTCAGTTAAAATAAGAAATGAATGATGTTCAATTATTCACTAAATAGGCTATTATTATTTATTTATTAACAGTTAATTATGTTGAATTGGTTGTATACACTGGTTTCGTATGCATTTTATATTTTAAAGGATAATCATTAACTGAGGTCCTCCCTCAAAATCAGGTCTCCGCAAACTGTTTTGTAATGACAACGGATGTAGTTTTTGATGATTTTCTCATGATGTTCTCAGCTTTTTGCAATGTTGTTTTTCATGAAACTTGCCCTCATTCGAGTGTTTTGTTTTCTTGTTATATGTAAAAAAAGAAACTTGGTGGGGAAAGAGTTAAATAGCAAGGATTCAGATGCAGCGGACCGAAAACTGAAGAAAATAATTAAAGAAATCCTTTAAAATATGAAAAAATGCTTTCTGACACCTTGTGGTAATACACTTTTTAGTAACTCTGTAAGAAAACCTGCATGAACTGAAAATCATCAAATCAACAGTCGATTAAGTAATTGCAAAAATGGCAAAAAGAAGTTGGATATTATGAGAAAGGCCATGCAGAAAAGTGCAATGACAGACATTTTAAAGTGTACAACACATTTGAGATGAGGCTGCAGTTTCAGTCCGTCTCCAGTAGAGGCCACTGGAGTTAAACCCAGTCCTTTATTGAACAGAATGAGTTTCACACAAGAGAAGCACACAGATCACACGTAAATGCGTCTGTTCATTTTTTTGTCACTTAAGTGCCTGAAAAGTTACTTAGCTGAAGCTGTACATTTCCTGCTGATGTGAAGCCTTTAACACTTTAAAACTTTTCACGCTACACACTCACAATTTCTTGCAAGGAAAAACAAAAACCATCTATCTGAAAGCAGAATGTAACACATGGGACTGTTCATGGAATGTCAAGTCCCAGTTATGCGGGTACTGTCAGTTTAAAGCCAAAATGATCAACATTACAGTTCATTTCATGGGAACAGATAAATAAATACTGACTTACACAATCAAATATATGAGCAAGAAAACACACGCACACACACAGGATCTCACTCAAAAGTAATACACCAGAACAGCAACTGCATTATGTATTGTCTATCTGGGATGCGATGGCACTCGCAACACCTGTGCTAACTTACAATACTGGAACCACCAGGTACACGTCCTCATGAGAACACACTAGAAACATGTTGGGTTTCAGCGTGCTCATGTACGCAATACTGTCTCTTTCGCTCTTCTCCTGATCTCTACACGGGCAGACAGATGAAGGTAAGGGCTGCTGAAGCGGGTCAGTGTTCTGGACGAGTCTAGACGCTGCGGAAGGTGGTCATGTCCTTGGGTTCTTTGCTGGGAACACACCAGTCGTCGGCCTCGTGGAGGGTTTTATAATGTTTCCAAGCGGATTTGTTGTAAACGGGAAGCCTCTCAATGGACTCGGTGGACAAAGCCTTCAGGGATCAAAACAACACGTTATTATAAATGGAATTCAGGAGTGAAAAAGAAAATAAATCAACCACTTATTTTAAGAAAAAAAGTTTTTCATTTTAATATATTAAAAATTATATATATATTTAATTTAAGTCTTCAGTGTCACTTCAGAAATCATTATATGCTGATTTCCTGCTCAAGCAACATTTATTATCAGGGTTAAAAATCGTTGAGCTGCTTAATGTTGTCAAAATATTTTATTTGATGAATAGTAATAATATTTTGTAACAATATAAATGTCTTTACTGTCACTTTTGATCAATTTAATGAATTCTTGCTGAATAAAACTAATTTCTTAACAAACAAAAAAAAATCCAACCCCACACTTTTGAATGGTAGTGAATATATATACACTCACCTAAAGGATTATTAGGAACACCACACTAATACTGTGTTTGACCCCCTTTCGCCTTCAGAACTGCCTTAATTCTACGTGGCATTGATTCAACAAGGTGCTGAAAGCATTCTTTAGAAATGTTGGCCCATATTGATAGGATAGCATCTTGCAGTTGATGGAGATTTGTGGGATGCACATCCAGGGCACGAAGCTCCCGTTCCAACACATCCCAAAGATGCTCTATTGGGTTGAGATCTGGTGACTGTGGGGGCCATTTTAGTCCAGTGAACTCATTGTCATGTTCAAGAAACCAATTTGAAATGATTGGAGCTTTGTGACATGGGGCATTATCCTGCTGGAAGTAGCCATCAGAGGATGGGGACATGGTGGGCATAAAGGGATGAACATGGTCAGAAACAATGCTCAGGTAGGCCGTGGCATTTAAACTATGCCCAATTGGCACTAAGGGGCCTAAAGTGTGCCAAGAAAACATCCCCCACACCATTACACCACCACCACCAGCCTGCACAGTGGTAACAAGGCATGATGGATCCATGTTCTCATTCTGTTTACGCCAGATTCTGACTCTACCATCTGAATGTCTCAACAGAAATCGAGACTCATCAGATCAGGCAACATTTTTTCAGTCTTCAACTGTCCAATTTTGGTGAGCTTGTGCAAATTGTAGCCTCTTTTTCCTATTTGTAGTGGAGATGAGTGGTACCCGGTGGGGTCTTCTGCTGTTGTAGCCCATCTTCCTCAAGGTTGTGCGTGTTGTGGCTTCACAAATGCTTTGCTGCATACCTCGGTTGTAACGAGTGGTTATTTCAGTCAAAGTTGCTCTTCTATCAGCTTGAATCAGTCGCCCATTCTCCTCTGACCTCTAGCATCAACAAGGCATTTTCGCCCACAGGACTGCCGCATACTGGATGTTTTTCCATTTTCACACCATTCTTTGTAAACCCTAGAAATGGTTGTGCGTGAAAATCCCAGTAACTGAGCAGATTGTGAAATACTCAGACCGGCCCGTCTGGCACCAACAACCATGCCACGCTCAAAATTGCTTAAATCCCCTTTCTTTCCCATTCTGACATTCAGTTTGGAGTTCAGGAGATCGTCTTGACCAGGACCACACCCCTAAATGATTTGAAGCAACTGCCATGTGATTGGTTGATTGGATAATTGCATTAATGAGAAATTGAACAGGTGTTCCTAATAATCCTTTAGGTGAGTGTATATACATATACACACACCGATCAGGCATAACTTTATTCCTAATATTGTGTTGGTCCGCCTTTTTCTGCCAAAACAGCCCTGACCCGTCGAGGCATGGACTCCACTAGACCCCTGAAGGTGTGCTGTGGTATCTGGCACCAAGATGTTAGCAGCAGATCCTTTAAGTCCTGTTAGTTGCGAGGTGGGGCCTCCATGGATCGGACTTGTTTGTTCAGAACATCCCACAGATGCTCGATTGGACTGAGATCTGGGGAATTTGGAGGCCAAGTCAACACCTCAAACTCGTTGTTGTGCTCCTCAAACCATTCCTGAACCATTTTTGCTTTGTGGCGGCGCATTATCTGCTGAAAGAGCCACAGCTCCAGGAAATACCGTTTCCATGAAAGGCTGTACATGGTCTGCAGCAATGCTTAGGTAGGTGGTGCGTGTCAAAGTAACATCCACATGGATGGCAGGACCCAAGGTTTCCCAGCAGAACATTGCCCAAAGCATCACTGCCTCCGCCGGCTTGCCTTCTTCCCATAGTGCATCTGGTCCCATGTCTTCCCCAGGTAAGCGACGCACACGCACCCGGCCATCCACGTGATGTAAAAGAACACGTGATTCATCAGACCAGGCCACCTTCTTCCATTGCTCCGTGGTCCAGTTCTGATGCTCTCGTGCCACTGTTGGTGCTTTGGGCGGTGGACAGGGGTCAGCATGGGCACCCTGACTGGTCATCGGCTATGCCGCCCCATACACAACAAACTGAGATGCTCTGTGTATTCTGACACCTTTCTATCAGAACCAGCATTAACTTCTTGAGCAGTTTGAGCTCCAGTAGCTCGTCTGTTTGATTGGACCACACGGGCCAGCCTTCACTCCCCACGTGCATCAATGAGCCTTGGCCGCCCATGACCCTGTCGCCGGTTCACCACTGTTCCTTCCTTGGAGCACTTTAGATAGAGACTGACCACTGCAGACCGGGAACACCCCACAAGAGCTGCAGTTTTGGAGATGCTCTGACCCAGTCGTCTAGCCATCACAATTTGGCCCTTGTCAAACTCGCTCAAATCCTTACGCTTGCCCATTTTTCCTGCTTCTAACACAATTCATCAACTTTGAGGACAAAATGTTCACTTGCTGCCTAATATATCCCACCCACTAACAGGTGCCGTGATGAAGAGATAATCAGTGTTATTCACTTATATAATGTCATAATGTTATGCCTGATCAGTGTAATCTACATATATTTATATAAAATGTGTTGTGTGTGAACGTCCCCTTGCACATAATGGGTTACACAACGTTACTCACTCTAACGTAAATGACGGCATCTGTGCCGAATCCCTCCATCGAGTAGAGCTTCAGGTCACCCTGGAAATATCTGGCGTAAAGTCTGGAGAGGGGCAGCCCGTAACCAAAGCCAGCCTGAGACCACAAGACAACACATGACATCAACATAGCACATTTTTAATGTTAATAAACATATTGTGGGCGCTTTAGCATGTCATTTAAGACTGTACAGGAAATGTGTGATATAATTGTGACATTTCTATTGATAGAAAAGGCAGGGGGAACGAGATTTAAAAAAATGCAGGCTTGAACTTTCTACATCCATATGAAAGCACAACCCCATCTGTCGGAGTGTGTACCTTAATCACTAAGCCACAGTTAGTACAACAGTAAACTTGCTAAGCACTAAAAATAGGGGGGGGGGGGGGGGTGTTATATGTTCATAATTCAGTGATGTCACATACTGACCAGAGGAGTGGCTCGAGACGTGTCCATCTGAGGACGAGGCGCAGTGGAGTAGGTGTATGTAAACAACCTGTCAATCTTCCTCAGCGGAACTCCGCCCCCACGATCACTGACCTATGACAGAACAAGATGAGAGTCTGAGATGATAAATCACATTAAACAGTGTAAATCTGCACTTAATGCCAGAATCCTTGATCAATAATAGGCTATTAAACAATAAAAACTACAGTTCAAAAGCTTGGGGATTTTGTAATGTTTCTGAAAGAAGTCTCTTCTGTTCACCACGGCTGCATTTATTTGATCAAAATATGATACAATAGTTGAATATATTATAAATAGAGCTGTCAAGTGATTACATGATGTGCCAATTAAGATAATTTAAAGTCATTATTTGATGCTTTTCTCATTTAACACAATAGACGTTACAAAAAGAAATTATTTTGATTCAACAGAATTTATTACACAAACTTGTAAGCCATGATTTCTTTTTTCCAAATGAATAAATGCCATGAGATTGATGGGCTTTAAATGCGTCTTAAAATGGATAGTTCACCCCAAACTGAAAATTCTGACATCATTTACTCTCCCTCAAGCCTCAAAACTGTAATACTGACAATGGAAGTCGGTGGTAACAAAACAGTTTGGTTACAAACTCTCTTCAAAATATCTTATAGATTTTTTCTTTTGCAGAACATTAAATATTTGAAACAACATGAGGGTGAGTACATTTTCAGTTTCTGGTGAACTATCCCTTTAATGGGGTTTCTCTTAATATGGAAATATATCTGCAGGGGCATTTTTGTCCATATATCTTGAATTTTAGGGCCATTCTAAACTGTATTCTATAGGCTCCATTATGCAGCGAGTTATCGCCCTGCTTTTTGTGCATGAAATCATCTGTATGAAATGCAAGATGACCTACGCATGTCTGGGTTGGGTGTGTTAAATGCGCTAATAATTTTAACACGTTATTTTTCCATTACTAATTCATTCTATTAATGCATTAAATCGACAGCCCTAATTGTAAAACGTAATTTAGTCCTGATGGCAAAGCTGAATTTTCGGCATCATTACGCCAGTCTTCAGGGGCACATGATTCTAATATTCTAACACTCTAATATGCTGAATTTGCTGCTCAAAACGCATTTCTTTGTATCATCAATGTTGAAAACGATTGTCTTGCTTCATATTTTTGTGAAAACAGATACTTTGATGCACAGAAAGTTCAAAAGAACAGCATTTATTTAACCCTCATCCTTCCCTTGTGTCATTTTGACCCAAAAATCTTTTTTTATTTTTTTATTGAGTGGTCCAAGACCCTAGGACTTTTGTCGCACTTGAAGCACGAATGAACACAAACATTTGACTGGATTCGATTTTGTGGTTGAAATAATTTTTTTGTTTGTTTACAAATCCTTCTCTCAAAGGTCAATTTGACCCCATAGGAATGAATAGAATGCGAGGAATTCTTCAGTACAAAGACCAAAACCTAAAATTGCTAAAACTTCACAAAATTTTTGGCGGAACAGCTCATTTGCTCCATAAAGTGCTATAAGGCCATCTAGTGGCAAGAGTCATGAAATACCATGTTATATATTTTTTTTTCCACAAAAGGTCTGCAAAGACACCCAAAGTAAGACACTATATTGCCAAAAGTTTTGGGATGCCTGCCTTTACATGCACATGAACTTTAATGACATCCCATTCTTAATCCGTAGGGTTTAATATGGAGTTGGCCCGCCCTTTGCAGCTCTAACAGCTTCATCTCTTCTGGGAAGGCTTTCCACAAGGTTTAGGAGTGTGTTTATGGGGATTTTTGACCATTCTTCTAGAAGCGCATTTGTGAGGTCAGGCACTGATGTTGGACGAGAAGGCCTGGCTCTCAGTCTCCGCTCTAATTCATCCCAAAGCTGTTCTATCGGGTTGAGGTCAGGACTCTGTGCAGGCCAGTCAAGTTCCTCCACACCAAACTCGCTCATCATGTCTTTATGGAGCGGCGCTTTGTGCACTGGTGCGCAGTCATGTTGGAACAGGGTCATCCACAAACTGTTCCCACAAAGTTGGGAGCATGAAATTGTCCAAAATGTCTTGGTATGCTGAAGCATTAAGAGTTCCTTTCACTGGAACTCCTGGCAACCGCCAAACCCAGACTCGTCCATCGGATTGCCAGACAGAGAAGCGTGATTGGTCACTCCAGAGAACACGTCTCCACTGCTCAATAGAATCCAGTGGCGGCGTGCTTTACCCCACTGCATCCCACGCTTTGCACTGCACTTGGTGATGAAAGGCTTGGATGAGCTGCTCGGCCATGGAAACCTATTCCATGAAGCTCTAGAGTTAATATGAAGGCCACACGAAGTTTGGAGGTCTGTAGCTATTGACTCTGCTCTACACCTGTGGCAATAAAAGCGATAGGAACACCTGAATTCAATGATTTGGAGGGGTGTCCTTAGGGCTGCTCAATTAATCGTATTTCGATTTCAATTTTGGCTTCCAACGATTATGAAAATAAGATAATCGAGGTAAAACGATTACTGTACCGCTTCCCGCGTTCAGTCAGCACACTCTCCTTTCCTTCACAGCAGACAGCAGTGCGCTTGCATTCCTCTCTAACCCAAAACTTAACATCCAAATCAGCTGAATAAGAGAGTGATGTAAAATGCAGTCTACTGTTGATAAACTGCGGGACGTGGTTGATCCCAAACAATGTTATTAAAAGCGCATTAAGCTGCGAAAGAAATGCTGTTCCATAGGCGACCACCAGCGCGCGCACTCTGAGACGGGGCGGAATGGCTGTGTATCACTCATCTAAATATCACTGTTAGTACATCTTCCCGGAAAACCTGTTTATTTTATTTTTTGTATTTTTTTATTATATTTGTATGTATTTTTTCTGTTGGTTTTGTTAGTTGAACTAGTTTCTTTGTTTTTATTTTATTGAGGACTGTTTACTTGTCCTCTGTAGCTGTTTTGAGGACATTTAGCCTACTTGCATTAATTAACCTAGTATTAGTTTTTGCTAAAGTACGGATAATTGTGAAATTTCACTGACATTTAAAATTACTCATATCATGAAATAAGATTTTGATCATATGACCCACCAATAATCGTGTTAAATAATCGTGATTTCAATATTGACCAATATAATTGTGATTATGATTTTCGCCATAATCGAGCAGCCCTAGGTGTCCCAATACTTTTGGCAATTTAGAGCTGAATTAAAATGATTATGCATGAAATTGTGAGTTATTTTGAATTCAAGTTGAAAGAATGTGAAGAATGTGCTTAAATTACTATTGATCTATTATTTATTGATAAAATCTAGTAATTTAAATGTAAATTAAAAAATAAATAAATAAAACCTCCATACAATTGCATTAAAAAACTGAAAAAATATTACCAAAATGCAACAAGCTTTCTGGACAAAAAAAATTAAGTATATTTTTAGGGCTTTGGGTCATTTTGACCCGCAAGGGAAGGATTTGTTACAAAGTGTGAGGGAAGGATAAGGGTTAAAATAAAAAAATCTATTGCAACATTATAAAATGGATTTACTGTCACTTTTGATCTATTTAATGCATCCTTGCTGAATAGAAGTACAACAACTTTTATTGGATGAAATATGTGAGGAATTTGGCAATTTCCTTGACTTGAAGAAGGTCAAAGAAGTGATTGACTGTGTAAAAACGAATTAACATGAATCTAACTGGCTGTTCAACTCTGATCAATAAGCCGAGGTGAGCGGTTACCACAGATTTGACAACAGCCAGTCTGTCCGTACCTTAACGGTCAAGTCTTCGTGGCCGAGGACGATCCGTACGTGCACTGGGGGATATTCCATGGCATCTTCATAAAGTTCCATGGTAGCACGCATGGCATTCTGCAGGAGTCACACAACATATTTATAGCTCAGCACACTGCTGCACATCTAAAAGAGCAAAGACATTTACACGACAGATAATCATGCATACAGTAGTGTTGCAAAAATGAATTTCCACACTATGTTCTACAGATGATTTTATACATCAACCTTTCAGAGGTGAAAAATGATGTACAGCACCTTACAGAGCTCAAACACCATGTGGTACAGATGAGATGGCACATACACCACAGCAATGGGTTTATCTGGTCCTTTAACTGCAGAGGGAACACATGAGAAACAGCAGTCACACTCACGATACCTGTGTGAAAGGTTTACCAATCATGAATTCAGTGACTTCATGTAAATGTGTGTGCAGCAGAAAGTTAAATTAAATTACCGTTAAATTCTTCCAGTACTAGCTCAGGTGAGTTCATATAATACCGGTCACACAGGTTTCGGGCATTTTCATAAGCATCTAAAAAACAAAAGGGACATGTTGAATAGAAAAATAGATTTTTATATATACTGTACAAATAGGGGTGGTGGTGCTTGCCAATGCAATGTTTGGGATGGATGCTAGGGCAAATATTTTTTAATTTATTTATTAAAAGAGTCATTTTTTAATCATTTTTGTACCCCTTTCGCTTTTAAAGGTCCCGTTCTTCGTGTTTTTTTTAAGCTTTGATTGTGTTTACAGTGTGCAATATAACACGTGTTCATGTTTCGCGTGTAAAAAAAAACAGTATTTTTAACACAGTTTACTATCTGTGTACCGCTGTTTTCACTGTCCTAAAAACGGGCTGACGAGTTCCTTGTTCTATGAAGTCCCTCCTTCAGAAATACGTAACGAGTTCTGATTGTGCCAGCGGTTCCCGTGTTGTGATTCGACAGCAGCTTAGCGCACGTTGTACGGAAAGGTCACGCCTCTTAACGGGAGATGTATGCGCTTAATGATCTCTACAGCGTCCCTGGGAAAGCCAAACAAAGGTGATTTGACTCCGGGATGAAAATAACAGCGTCTCAACGACATGGCGACAAACACACTCAAACGCAACAATTCCTTTTCTCCACGCGACACTTCCTCTTCTCCACATGGGACAGCAACAAGACCACGCCCCCTTTTTTCACGTATTCTTGTGGGCGGAGGTTAGTCTGTTCTACTGGCGTCATTAATGAAGGAAGTACCAGGATGTAGTCCAAGCCGGCCGTTCGCTGTAGGCTTTGAAAGGGAACTTCTGTTAAATAAAATATCTCGCTTGGCATTGAACTTTGAGCTTTATCATTTTACAGGTATTATTTATGCTCTAACAGCAACATTACACACTAACTAAAGTTTGAACAATGGGATCACGAAGAACGGGACCTTTAATATAATTAATATAATAAAAGTAGTGCTGTCAAATCGATTAATCACGATTAAAAGTTTGTGTTTACATAATGTATGTGTGTCAGAGTATGTGAGCTCCGCTTCGGGTTCACCATTTCCCACTGCCCGCACCACTCCTCGCTCACTGATATCAGAAACAGCGCTCTGTCTTCTCTTCAAGAAAATTTGTGGCTAAAGTATTTAAGTAAGCTCTGAAATATCACAAACGTTCGGTTTTGTAACATACATAAAACATTTTTTACAATAGGAGATAGTTTCAACTGTTTATTACAGTGCAAATTTTGTTTGGAAAGATGAAAATAGTACGTTTTCATCAGTTATTTTATCTACGGTTCACTACATTACAGATTTCTGCTCATTTAAAATCAGATACAGGTAACTATAAGCAGATAAGCACTGTAAGAATTGTTTGAATGCATTAGAGAGAGCGATTGCTAGTGTGAATAAGTGCTACCTGTTTAAAATGTGCTTTCACCAAATCATTTTCAGTATGTAGAAGGTACAAAAAAATTCCTGAACTATAACATCCCGCTCATGTCCATCACAGTCATCATAACCTTTACATTTTTTCTGATTTGAGTGATTAATCTGTATCCAGCTAGTTAAATGTGTTTAACGTGTGTGTTCTGGATAAATCTGCAGTTATATTATGGGCCGTTGGCATGAATTGTACTCGTGACGGAGTGATAGTGGAGCGCTCTATCATTTGAATTCTGCCGAAGGCATTCAGAATGTGTAGGCTACTTGTAAGTGATCGTTTGTTTTTTTGTAGTTTGAATAATAAATAACTTCTGTCCCTTTAAGACCTGAAGCACGCATGGATCCCAAACGCTGTTCCTGTGAGCTGGTTACGACTGTGTTTACGTTAAAACTCACCAAGATGGGCATTGAGACATTTTTGAGTGTATTTGACCATTAATAAGCTGGAAAAAGGAGCTAATTTTTGCACTTGTATGTCAGAGGCGGCTTTATTACGGTATGTGTGTGTGCGCTTCAGGAGCGAGCGCGAAATCTGCGGGAATTAGTAGAATTAACGTTATGAGCAACCCCGCGCGAAATTCAGACCGGTCACACCAATACTAACACGCTGTCATGAGGAAAAATCCAACAGAACACTCGTTGGCAATGTTCAGAGGATTAAACTGACTGAATGAGAGGAGGCGGTGTGTGTCACTCGCTGTCGGTCTGAGAGGAGAGCGCAGCTGATATCGATACTGTAGAAAATGAGTATCGAATCGTTTCAGATATTTCAGTATCGATACATATCGAAATATGGATATTTTTGACAACACTAGTAGGCATACACACAGGTTCGAAGACTCGTTCTCTCGCCCCCTACAGTGCAATTCGGCTAGGTGTACATCCGCGCTAAAATATCAAGGTGAAAGTCATCATAGCTTGCGTAGTATAGACCCAGCTCCCAACCCAACTTTGAGAATAGATTAACGGCGATATTTTTTTTTAATCGCACGATAAGAGTCTCATGTTAACGCAGCACGTTAACGCCGATAACGGCCCACCGTGCCCCATATATATATATATATATTAGTGGTGGGCATAGATTAATTTTTTTAATCTAGATTAATCTAGATTAAAATGGCTCATTTGAATTCTGCCGAAGGCATTCAGAATATGTGTGCTCGTAAGTGATCGTTTGTCTTTTTGTAGTTTGAATAATAAATAACTTCTGTCCCTTTAAGACCTGACGCACGCATATCCAAACGCTGTTCCTGTGAGCTGGTTACGACTGTGTTTACGTTAAAACTCACCAAGATGGGCATCGAGACATTTTTGAGTGTATTTGACCATTAATAGACCATTAAGGAGCTCATTTTTGCACTTGTATGTCAGAGGCGGCTTTATTACGGTATGTGTGTGTGCGCTTCAGATGTGAGCGTGAAATCTGCGGGAATTAGTAGAATCAACGTTATGTGCAACCCCGCGCGAAATTCAGACCGGTCACACCAATACTAACAAAAGTCCAGCAGAACACCCGTTCACAATGTTCAGAGGATTAAACGGACTGAATGAGAGGCGGCGGGTGCGTGTCACTCGCTGTCGGTCGGAGAGGAGAGCGCAGCTGATATCGATACTGTAGAAAATTAGTATTGTATCGTTTCAGATATTTCAGTATCGATACATAGCGAAATATGGATATTTTTGACAACACTAGTAGGCATACACACAGGTTCGAAGACTCGTTCTCTCGCCCCCTACTGTGCAATTCGGCTAGGTGTACATCCGCGCTAAAATATCAAGCTTGCGTAGTATAGACCCAGCTCCCAACCCAACTTTGAGAATAGATGAACGGCAATATTTTTTTTTAATCGCCCGATAAGTCTCGCGTTAACACACCACGTTAACGCCGATAACGACCCACCACTAATAAATAAATATATATATATAATATAAATTATATAAATGCATGTGTGTGCACTCAAATATACATAATTATACACAGTACACACACACATTATGTAAACACAAACTTTTATTCTGGGTGTGATTAATCACGATTAATCGATTTGACAGCACTAAATATAATATTAATATAATATAATATAATAACTGAATTGAATTGCCATGGTATCTTGCCAGAACTGACCAGTTAAAGCCATTATTGATCTTTGCAGCGCAAAATTGGATTGGAAAGGGGTTAAAACGATGGTTATTTTCATCAGCTATGACCCGTAAGATCTAGCAATCTACACGATTTACAGCAGACACAGAGATAAAGTAGTGCAGTAAGATTACATTTATTTGTTTGAACAAGTTTCTGTCTATTTCTAAGTCTATTTAGGAATATTTCGTTTTTTCCCCCCACTGATATTATCTTCATGACAATTAAGCACATTTCAATTTTGCTTGTGCTATTCTCAGTGAAAATCACATTATCTAGTCATTGCCCCACTAATAAAATATTTAACTATTGCCAAACATATATAAGAAAAAAAATTAATCACGGTCACCTTTCACCACATCAGTGACAAGACAGTTTGGGTCAATGCTGCCGATCTGTTTGGGATGAGCAGGATTGACACGCACCTTTCCTCCAAACAGAAGAGCTGAAAACACACAGACATTATGTTATTGACATATAATCCTCTCATTGATGCTGGAACAACACAGCTCGATGTTAAAAGGGTGACGGTCAGTCAATGACAGATTCAGAAATGTGGGGCACGATGGCTGTGAAACTCGTAAACATCCCAGACTACATTATGAGTGAACATGACAGAAGCCCCATTCAACTGACTTTACATTTCTGCTGTCCATAATGGACACTATTATAAACTAGAGCACTTGATGTGTGTGTGTGTGTGTGTCTCACTGTGCTGGTTCAGGAGCATTCTGATTGAAGTCCTGCTCATGTAGAAGCGGTCCAGGAAGTACTGCATGTTCTGGCTGGTGATGGGGTCGGTGCCGTAGGTCTCCTTAAATTCCACCACTCCTTGAGCCATGGTGGGCACTACATCATTGTGGCGGTTTCTGATCTTAATCACAGCATCTGTGAAGCTAAAACAACAGAGGTGTGTATGTATTTGTTAGCACAAGCAGAGCTGGAAGGTAGAGGTCTTCAGGGGTCCACTTGGATCCAAAAATCGAAATCCAACCTGAGAGGGTTTGGGTCCAAATCTTTTGTATAAAAAAAGTAATTTTAAATAAATGTAACGTGTGAGTTTCTTGGAAGCGCTGCACTGTATTTACAACGTAAACTGCGTAGGAGAATGACACAGACGAGAATTGTTTTTTTTATAAAGTCGGTATTTTTGTTTGTTTTTTGCGCACTAAAAAGTATTCTCGTCGCTTCATTAAATTAAGGTTGAACCACTGGAGTCACATGGACTATTTTAACAATGTCTTTACTTCCTTTCTGGGTCTTGAAAGGGTTAATTAAATTGCTGTCTATGGAGGGTTCAGAGAGCTCTCAGATTTCATCAAAAATATCTAAAATGACAAATGTAATTTTTTGGGTGAACTAACCCTTTAATAAATCCTTATCTTAAAGTTCCCATGGCATGAAATTTTCATTTTATGTTTTTCAACATTAATATGAGTTCCCCTAGTCTGAATGCCAAGTGGCTAGAAATTTTGATCGGTGTAAACCGAGTTCTGGCTGTCTCTCTCTGCCTTTGAGAAAATGACATCTCAGACGAGCTGATCTTGAATTTTCCTGTTATGATGTCATACCAGGAACGGTTACTTCCCTTTCCTCCGCCCAGGGAATTTGGCACGGCCATGCGAGCGCCATATTTGTTTGTCCTCGAGAGTGAATGCTGGCAGTTTCTCAGTGTTTGGATGTACAAATGAAAACGGAAGTCTTTTTTCAGTTCCTTCTGATCTGTGATCAGTGATTTCTGATGTGTAATTATTGAAGTTCACACAGAACTTTATTATTCGTGCTGCGGCTTCTCTCTCTCCCGACAGAACGGTGTTTTCTATCTTGTGAGTCAGTGTTTTTGCACGTCCTCGTCGCGTCTATCTGTTCTAAAATGTACATACAGTCGTGAGTTTCTGCTCAACATTGGCAAGCCACATCTTTATAGATAAACCTCACGCACGCCGAGGTTCGGGCTGCATCTGGCCCACAGCGGAGGCACCAAACCCGCAAAACGCGCAAAACCTTTAAGCAAAATGAGCAAGCTGACATTCAATACAATCTATAACTTTTCATTTTGAATATATACAAATGTCAGTTACGTCTTTTAGTCAAGAGATTTAAAGCACAACATTTCTGAAGAGTGTGCATGTGCTCTAGTACGTAAGAACGAGCCAATGATTGAATCTGGAAATAACGCAAAATGACAGAAAAATGAGAATTACTCCTCAGATGCCATGTCTGCAATTTATAGCAAAAAAAAAATTGCCATTAATTCGATCTCAAACAGATTCATTAAAATAAGTTATTACCCCACCACCGGCGTGACATCATAACCACTATGGTTGAACGACAAATATTCAGTTGTGACTAGCTAGTTCGTTTCTTCAATAAGAAGTGCTTTTTCACACCTGACTGGGCTTGAAACGGTTAAATACACACATTTATGTGTCAAAATAACCGTCATTGTAATTGTATTGTCATTGTATCCCCGTAAACACAGTCATTTATTAGTCTTAAGTGAACAAAAACAATTTAGAAAGAAAACATATGTGAACCAGTATACTCATTGGATCAGTGCATTCAGTCTTAAAGTGACAGTAGCCTAATAAACCTGCTGTGGCCTATTATTAATGTTAATCAAACAACAAAAGACAAAGAGAAAATCACTCACTGCTCTTGACTGAATAACTTTTGTAACTTTAATAGAGCGCATGAGAACTGAACTGTGTGCTTTTTGCCGCTTAATTGGGCTTGAGCGGTTAAATACACATACCTATGTGTCAAAGTGACCATGTATTTTATGTCTTAAGTAAACAGTAATTTATGTCTTAAGTGAAATAAACTTCTGAGAGAAAACGCACGAGTATAATGGATCTGTGCAGTCACTATTAAAGTGACAGTATCCAAATTTACCTTCTGTCATTATTAATGTTAATCAAACAACAAAAAAAGAGAATATCTCACACTGCTCTTGAATGAATCACTTTTTCAGGTAGGTCTATTTCATTTATCACGTTTACTTGTCTTCAGTAAGCTTTTTTTTAGGCTTGTGTTAGTTTTTTTAAATGATATTGAAAAAGGTGATAAGAATTATGACATTTTAAAGGTATCAAACATTTTGAAATCATAAAAACCTTATTTAAAGCACAAATAACTATATTGTGATATATATCGTTACCATGAAATTAAAACTATGCATATCGTGATATGCGATTTTGGTCATGTCGTCCACGCCTAACCTACCATGTGTTTATAATTTGTCATCTGAATTTGTTGTCATACCCGGCTGAAAAAGTCACCACTTGCCTTTTACATTCGGATCCAGTCGGTCTCTTTTTAAACTCTTTTATGCATGTCGGATTCGGGTAAGAAATGATTTGGGTCAGGGACAGATCCAAGGACCAGAGAAGACCTCTACTGGAGGGTATTTGCTGTATCTCTTACTCATGTGTGACCATTTGATCATTGACATTCCTGTCCTTGAACTCAAGTATATCCTGGAAACTCTGCATGTACCTGCAGAGATGCAACACAACCAAAGAATATAGCTCAGATACGCAAACATATCCCAATAATAAGACTTCACGTATGTATTCCCACTGACCAGCTCTGCACCAGGTGCACTGAAGGAGTTCTCAGCAGGTTATCAGGCAATAAATCGATTTCCTTTAAAATATTCGCCAGCCTGACAGGCAGCTCCTGCCTTAGAAACGTGAATGACGTTTTCTCACACGCGTTCTCTGAACCTGAAGAGAAAAATGTGTACAGAAAGACTTTGAAATTATCATCTAGTAAATTCATTTATTCTATTCCCCTTATGAAAATGATCATGGTGTTACTGTGGTAAAGGTGGGACTCAGTACAGGATTACAGGCTGACTGCTGAGGTAGGGCTGGGCGATAAAACAATAATGATAATTATCGCAATATAATTTTTCTCTTTAAAACAATAACAAGAGTTTGATAAATGTTTGATATAATGTTTGCTGCAAAAGCAGAACGAAACAGCGCTACTCATTTATCCACTCGACTCAAAGTTTACGAGTGCAAATGAGTTTACTCGCAGAATGTCTCATGAGATCCAGTGAAAAGCGCTCGAATTCAGCGAAAAGCAAATGTCTCTGCAATTCACACTAGTTTAAAGCCAGATGAAACAGCTGACAAACAAGAGAAACAGAGCTTTTCAATCTACAAATCACCATCATTTACTTTTAGTAACACTAACTGCACCGTGGTATTGTGGCAGAAATGAGCGATAGTCATATAAAAAAAGTGTATTATACTATTAATGTATTAAATGTTTTAAAGGAGTAATGGAATATAATTACAGTATTGTTTGTGATTAAGCTATGGCGTTTGTGCATTTATACTAAATGTATTTGGGCTAAAGTTTTCATACAAATACCATAGAAACCTTTTACATTTTACCGTGGTATTGAGGTGCTATATGTGTGGGTTTAACTGTGGTTATCAGGATCTAATGTATGCTAATATGGAAATTGAAAGACCAAAGTTAATTTTAATAAAACTCAAATATTTAAATTTTACCATATAAAAATTAGTTGTTACCATTTTGACAGATGACAGTTTTCGTCAACTCTTTCCCTACCAGCGGTTTTTTTTAAAAGGGGGGGGGGGGGGGGGGGGAGTTGCCAGCCACCGCCAGGGTTTTTGATCATTTTCACAAAAATGTAATGGTCCATAGAATATTTTGTTGTATGAATATCTGAGCAGACCCTCTGCTTTTAACCAAAACAAAAAAGCACGCATTCCTTTTTTAATCAATATTTAAATATGGGTAAGTTTCATTAAAAAAAACGCAACATTTTGAACAAAAAGCTGAGAAAATCAGGTTTTTGTCAAAGACTACATCCAGATCAGATTCAGAGCGATGATCAAACACCGAACGAGTAGATCGAGTCCATCAACACCCCTAATGCTTGCACAGTCCTAGAGCTCGTCCTGGGTCAACATTTTATTCAGTAGCATTAGGCAGTTTTGATAGATATGATGTTTAATGTTGACGATCATGTTATTTGCATCTGCTTACATACGATCGCTTGTTTTTTTTGCGTCTTCTTCGCTTGTGTTTTGATCAGGAGATTCTGTACTCATTCAGAAGATACGTACCAGCGCCCCCCAGCGTATAACAGTGAAAACACGGAAACCTGGAAAATTCCGTGTTTGGCAGGGAAGCGTTTTCTCACAAATAATGGAAAAAGTCTGTGTTTAGCGGGGAAAGAGTTAATGAACATAAATTTACATCTGCATCCTAACTTGAGCTACTACTACGGTCAACTCAAGCTACTGTCAAATGTACATTTCTAATAGACAAAACATGTAATATTATTAATATTGCATCCTGCACTGTAGGGCTGAAACGATTCCTCAAGTAACTCGAGTTACTCGAATTAAAAAAATAATCGAGGCAAAATCAGTTGCCTCGAAGCTTCGTGTAGTGCATTTAATTACACACGGTCATGTTGCAGAAAGACTTTTTTGTTTAAGGACTCGCGCATACTGCGCAGATTGCGGTTATATCCACGGGTCAGGAGGGTAAAGTAATAAAAAGTAATATTCCAAAATATTGCGGGTGGATGAGAGATAAATCATTAATGTGTTGATTTTAATAATGACGCGGAACTCTCATTTCACGGTAAACCGCAATGATTGTGGTGGTGTCATTCTTTAACTCAGTGGCTCCACCACTGGTGGCGATCGGGTGTGGATCTAAATCTGAGAAAATCATGTGTGGGTGGATGGTTTGTTTTTAACAGTGGATTCGGTGACAGAGCTGATCTGCGTTAGCCTGACGTCGTCATACTCAATTCTAGTCAGAATTTGAGTCTGATACTGCTCCGTTGGGCTGTGATTATGGGGCGTGTTTCAACCCAACCAGGAAAGACCTCAATTGGATAGACCTACAACCAATCAGAGCAACGGAGCGACGCATAACGTTAGTTGTCAAATGTCAACAGAACTCAACTGCACTGTGTTGCCAAGTCCGCGGGTTGAAGCGACAACAATTATGTGATATACAGACCCAGCAATGCGAAATTTAGCAGCCGTGCCAAAATAACACATATTTTACCCCCCAAATGCCATTTTTCCCGGAGAACCCCCCCACCCGGAAAGCTATTGGGCTTGTTTTTGGCTAGTTTTGAGTAGCAGTTGGGCGAGTTTTGCTGTAAAAACTTGGCAACCCTGTCCGCACACACGCTAAATAAGTTACGTTAGAAGAAGAAGATGAGTGTAAACGATCTTTGCCGGTGTTGTAAAAAAGAATGTAAGGATACACAGAGCACTTACCAACACCATCATCATTTCTGAGAGAAATAGTGAAGGTGAACGCATATACGAACAAGTTCTCCGTTTAGGATTAGAACAAATTCAACCCAAGCGCCTTTGATGACGTGGATGATTACGTTACTGTTTATCATCTGTCCATCATCGTCTAAAGCCCGCCCTGACAATTTCATTGGTCCGAACAGTTTCTGTTCGGGCATAATTACTTCTCTATGGATCAAGTCCAGACCGAACTGCCCGTGCAAAATATTTTGTGGGCGGGGCTAAGTTCGTCTGGCATCCAGGCTAGATCTGCGCATCTCTACTCTTGTTCCAAGTTTTCTTCCTGTCCAATATTTTTTAATTCTTACAAAAGACAGTAAATGCTTATGTCACCTGAGCTGAAGCTGAAACTTGAAAGTTAAGTTGCACAAAATAAATGCAATGTTTAGGCATTATTATGATTTATATTACTATAATTATTTTTGTAGGATTAGTTTTAGGTTGTACTATGTTTACCTTTCTAAAGTAATTTGAAATAGATTTTTTAATTTATATATTTGTATTTTGAATATAATATGGCAATTGAATGCACTAAATTGGTTTAGTTTTCACAGATATTAATGTTTGCAATTTCAGCAATAAAACGTAATTTTTTTCTAAAAAGGAAACAAATTAACTGTTCATTTTAAGATACCCAACTTATTTTCTCTTGTATATTTAGTATAAAAGAAAACGTACTTCTTATTCGATTATTCGATGGAATAATTGGTAGAATACTCGATTACTAAAATAATCGACAGTGCAGTAGGGCTACAGCTATACACGTCATCAGAAGTCATACAACACAAACCTGTTTCATGGCTTTAAAGGTGCACTGTGTAAATTTTAGCGGCATCTAGTGGTGAGGTTGTGAATTGCAACCGCTCACCCCTGCCTTTCGAAGCACAGAGCAGCTACGGTGGCCGACACAGGACAAAGATGTCGTCGTCTGAGACAGCAGAGAGTAGCTAGCGCTCTGTAGAGAAGTTTGTCCGTTTAGGGCTACTGTAGAAACATGGCGGCACAAAATGGCGGCTTCACTCGCGGTGTGTGTAGATAGAAATGCCTCATTCTAAGGTAATAAAAACATAACAGTTCATTATGTGAGGTCTTTATACTCCACTGAAAACTTTCTGTTAATAGATCCTCATAAATACTACACACTGCACCTTTAAACAATATCACCTGTTAGCACAAACAAAGAAATTATTTTTTCTATTAAGATATTTATTTTGTTAAAGGGTTAGTTCACCCAAAAAAGAAAATTATGTCATTAATTCCTCACCCTCATGTCGTTCGACACCCGTAAGACATTCGTTCATCTTCGGAACACAAATGAAGATATTTTTGTTGAAAGCTGATGCTGAGAAAGGCCTCCATTGACACTCAGTACATTTACACTCACAAGACCCATAAAAGGCACTAAAAACGTCGTTACAAAGTCCATCTCACTACAGTGGCTCTACAATAACTTTACGAAGCGACGACAATAGTTTTTGTGCGAAAAAAAAAAATCAAAATAACAACTTTATGCTACAAGTTCTTGTCTTCCTTGTCGGCCTCTGCCGTGAACTCACGAAGCACCACGACGCATGCGCGAGAATATGACGCAGATCCGGCGTTCGGACACGTGACCCAGAAGCGAGGAGGAGATTTGTTTACAACGAGCAGAGGAAGACGCGCCATATCTAAGCTGTTGAATTCTACATTGATCGTGCTTTAGGTCTCGGCGTAGAGCTCAAAATGGGACTAAAGTGCGCATTTCATGGATTCCCGAATGCCGGATCTGCGTCATACTCTCGCGCATGCGACGTGGTGCTTCGTGAGTTCACGGCAGAGGCCTACAAGTAAGATATGAACTTGTAGAATAAAGTCGTTATTTTGATTTTTTTTTTCGCACAAAAAATATTATCGTCGCTTCATAACATTATTGTAGAGTCACTGTAGTGAGATGGACTTTGTAACGACGTTTTTAGTGCCTTTTATGGGTCTTGTGAGTGTAAATGTACTGAATGTCAATGGAGGCCTTTCTCAGCATCAGCTTTCAACAAAAATATCTTCATTTGTGTTCCGAAGATGAACGAATGTCTTACGGGTGTCGAACGACAGGAGGGTGAGGAATTAATGACATAATTTTCCTTTTAGGGTGAACTAACCCTTTAAGGAAAAATGACTGGAAAAGTGTAAAGAATTCAAAAACGTGAAGTGTTTATAATGTTCTGACAACAAAGAGTAGTTTAAAACCACAATTAATCATTGTTTTTGTCCAGCCCAGCCCTAGGCTCAGGGTGTCCATAGCAATCCCTGCCAAGGGTCCCCACCATTTCTTCCCAGGGGGCCCAAGGCAATAAACTGTACAAGGGGCCCCCAAAACCACCAAAACATCATGAAATATAGACATGGTAATCAAACAATACCATAGTATTTAAAATTATGTTATTTACATCAAATACAATCTATTTTAATCTACTTTACCATAATAGTACAGGGATTACTTTTTTTCTCTCTCTTTAGGATTGGCTCTTGTAAGGGACTCTTTATTATTTCCTGTGTTCTGTTCTCTTCTCATATATTAAATAGTATCCACTTGATTGCAGACTTACCGAAATCTATGAACTGTTTCATTGAGAGAGGAGAAGGCGAGAATCTGGAGTAATAGTCGATTTGCTTGGAAATAGATGCAGCGTTCATCAAAGTCCTAAAGACTCTCATAATGGCGTCTTTTGCGGTTTACTTCTTCAGAGAATCTAGAAAGATGTGTCCTGTTGGCTTTCTGAACTCATATTTTCTGGTCCAAAATAGACTGTGTGCTCGTTTCTCGAGGTGTAAAGCTGAATGTCAGTCATGTTCGCACTCAGGATCAGAGGTGCGGGTAAATCTAGGGCTGTCTGGAAAACTCGGTTCTGTATTAGCCAGTCACATTATACATATGACATGCAGGTAATCCCGGGGTAATGCCTGACGGCTGTGGAGACAGATAAACGCTCCAGCTTGTGTGCACACCCCATGTGTGTGTGTGAACTCATCAGATACGCAGGAGCATCAGCACACACTCGGCCTCTGTCTAACCGCATTTACTACGCACATAACACGACACACACTAAACAACACCGGCAGCTCCGAGGACAACAACCCCTGAAAGAAACCCGTAATCCCTGACCCGTTTTCTTGTTTGTAAATCTGTTTTCCAGGTTGCTGTAAACAAGTTGACTGACGCGCGTTAATGCTGCACGGACGTAGATGTTTCAGTAAAGCATAGAGCCTCCACTCTGTTTTACTTCCGCATTGCGGGAGCCGCGGAATCACGTGACCCCATGGGCGTCGGAACCATTGTTTTTGGACCCACTCACTTTTATCGTCTCTAACATTCAGCACGTGTGTTTACCTACCCCTAATCGATAAACACTTATTATTAAACACGTTAGACGCTTTATTTCCACTTTTCTAATATTTTCGTCATTTTTATTGAAAATAAATGCCTTTCCGATCTGATATGTGATGGGAAAAGGGAGGAGATTGAGCTTGGCGAAAGGCGGATTCGGACCGCGGGTCGACTTGTGTCAAAACTAGTTGCCGTACGTCTTATCACTACACTACTGCCGCTCTCAATGCTACGGCGATTCCCTTAATTTTGTCTTTCAGAACTATTCGCTTAGCAAGCAAAGTGGTAGGTAGAGTGGGGGAAAACGCCCCCCCTTAAGGAAAATGTGACATTACAGTGAAACAAAACACAAATGTGACTTGAATTGCCATCCCGGTTTTGAGTGACTATATGGCAGGAGTTATTCACCAAATATTACAATTTCGCAGCCTTCATAATTAATTAGTATTTTGACTGAAAATATTTTTGTACAAAGGGGGCGTTTTGCCCCAGCGGTGGGGTAAAACGCCCCCCAAGGTGGGGTAAAATGCCCCCTTTCTTACCAACCAGTTTGCTTCATAGATCAACAGCAATAATGTATGTATTTGTTCACCACTATCACCAAGACAAACAGAAAACAATAAATAAATATTAAACTTATAAATTTGTATATTTATGTAGTGAAATATATTCAATAAATGCATTAAAAGCCACTATGTTTTATCATTGGGTCACCTAACCACCTTCCATCAGTGAGCTAACTGTGCTATCAAGCTAGCCTAATGCTCACTTGAGGTCTTTTTATTTTTTATTTTGTTCAAATATTTTGATTTTACCACCTAGTTATACTGCATTAAGTGTAAAACAAAGGATTTGATAGACAGAAATATGTTCTTATAGTATTTATGATAGAGAGAAACTATGCCCTTTGGGGGGCGTTTTACCCCACAAGCTATGACTTTTTTTAAAAATGTTTAATTTTTAAAATATAATTATATTCCTTATAAATAACATTTCCTCTCAAACTGCAGACGTCACTATTCATCTCTCATACATCACTGTGATATCCTGCAGACCAATATTCTCTAAAACACTTATTTACTAATATCTGAAAATTATAGCGCTTGCAATGTAATCCTCTTCTCTTCAGATACGTCGCTGGTGTCAGCTTCCCCAAGGAGATTTGTTTATCCCCGTTGTCAACGAATTGCATAGCAACAGTGAAAATGTATCTTAACTCCCTCTAGTGGTTATTTTGGGAAAAACAGGTGGGGGGCGTTTTACCCCAGGGGGGCGTTTTCCCCCACTCTACCCTATATTTGTACTTATTGGCATCTACTTCAATAAAAAAAATTCTGAGGACCCACACACATTTTTGTTGCTTCCGACGCCCATGCGTGACCCTAAGATACAAGCATAAAGTAGATGCTAAGTAAAAAAACATTTTTTTTAGCGAACGCCACCCTTACGAAAATTAACCATGGTTTTATTGTAGTAAAAATGTAGTAACCATGTTTTTTTGGCTAATTGAATGCCATTTATATAACTACAGTTTAACCACAAATACCATGGTTAATTTGCGGTTACCATGGTTTTACTACAATAACCATGGTTTTTTGGTTTTATTTGTAGTAAAACCATGGTTTATTTTCGTAAGGGCAACGCTCTTTTGACTTTGTAGCCTATTTAGGGTGGTCATTTCCATAACACCGAAAAGGAGGAAACTTTGCGGCATTTAGCGAGGCAAGAATAATTGCAAATTTGATCTACGATACATCTTGATGTAGACCTATGTGTAACAGAAGAGGCAAATAAGTGTTTGTTCACAGTATTTGTACTTATTCAAGATATTGTGATGTCTGTTTCGAAAATTGATCACTGGGATGAACCTGTCTTGCAAAGTGCACAGTGCCTGAAAACATAACATTTATGGACTTCTGTAAATAACAGAAATACATAAATAAACAAATAATGACTGCGAAAAATAAATAAATACACATTTCAGTTCTTAAAGGTCCCGTTCTTCGTGATCCCATTGTTCAAACTTTAGTTAGTGTGTAATGTTGCTGTTAGAGCATAAATAATACCTGTAAAATTATAAAGCTCAAAGTTCAGTGCCAAGCGAGATATTTTATTTAACAGAAGTTCCCTTTCAAAGCCTACAGCGAACGGCCGGCTTGGACTACATCCTGGTACTTCCTTCATTAATGACGTCAGTAGAACAGACTAACCTCCGCCCACAAGAATACGCGAAAAAGGGGGCGTGGTCTTGTTGCTGTCCCACGTGGAGAAGAGGAAGTGTCGCGTGGAGAAAAGGAAGTGTTGCGTTTGAGTGTGTTTGTCGCCATGTCGTCGAGACGCTGTTATTTTCATCCCAGAGTCAAATCACCTTTGTTTGGCTTTCCCAGGGACGCTGTAGAGATCATTGAGCGCATATATCTCCCGTTAAGAGGCGTGACCTTTCCACGTGCGCTAAGCTGCTGTCAAATCACAACACAGGAACCGCTGGCACAATCAGAACTCGTTACGTATTTCTGAAGGAGGGACTTCATAGAATAAAGGAACTCATCAGCCGTTTTTAGGACAGTGAAAACAGCGGTGTACAGATGAGTAAATTGTGTGTAAAATACTGTGTTTTTACACGCGAAACATGAACACATGTTATATTGCACACTGTAAACACAATCAAAGCTTCAAAAAAACATGAAGAACGGGACCTTTAACATGTTGGAGCATCATTAGAGAGAATGCCCTTTTAATTGGTCGTTTCAGTCATTGTGAGTCAGGTGTCGTAGCAACGACGACGACAAGTGACAACAGTGGGAAATATTGTATTATAATATGCTATAATGTATGAAATCTATTTATCTAAATGTATCAATTAGTTTGTATCAAATATGTCAACTCCACCCGACCCCCCGTTCCTTATTTCCATTTCAGAAAGTTGGCAACCCTATACCATAATTCGCACCCTGCTTAAAATACATGCATTTGTTAAATAAAATATAATTTTCCTTCTTTTAGAAGTTAAAAGTATGACAACCGCAATAAAAGCCAAATAGAAGAAGTGGTTGTAAGAAGACATGAGACTGTGGCATGACGAATGGGGCTGAGCGCAGGGAGTTGAATGCCCATTTCTGATTTCACCGCCAGACAAAACACAAAGTAAGGGTGTGACCACGTGATATTATGACAATAATAAGCCTTGGTGAAGCTTGATTGGAAATTGCAACGTATCCTACTCGACACATGCACTGGAGCCTCTGTCATACATCACTGAAGAAGAAGGAAGAGGAGGTATATACTGCGGTAAAGTTGTTTTTATATTGGACATTAATTTGACATTAGAGTTTCCCTTCTATCTTAAGGCGAAATATCATATTGGTTAAAACAGTGTGTGTCAAAACATTAAACCAATATAGGAAACAAAGATTAAAAAACAGTTTTATGCTATTTATTAATTTCAAGTAGTGTAAGATCAGGGCTATGTGAATGCATTTCAGCTATAACAACAATTTTTAGTTTTTTAGCTATTGCCTTGTTTTTGTTTTTTTAAAAGTGAAAGTAATGTATTAACTACTGTTTCTAGTGAATAACACATTTAAACCTATTATTTTCTCTCTACTCCACACTATTATATTCATTTCTATTTGGAATCTATGGATGATTTTTGTTTATTGTTGGCATACACTTTTATGACAGTCCCTCAGTGTTATTGTTTCTCTTACTATGAGATACAGGTTAGATTGTGGCGAAATGTCAAATCGGATGGATCTCCACGTCAGAAATATCAGATATTAGATTTGACGCTGAATCCCAGCCAGAAAATATAAGTCTTCTGTCAGCCTGAGAAAGCCAGTTTATTAAATAATCTTAGTTGCTTATAATGCTCAGACTGTTTCAATGCTCAGTGTGTCTGACCAGTACAATTCCAACAAGTGTTATTATACCAAGGGATAAACAATGGAAAATTGCCGCTTCACAATATCGTCCTGTGACGTTAAAAACCTTGAAATGGAGACATTCTCTTATCTCCTACCCGTGAAGACAAACATCCCTTCAACCCACACAATCATAAGAGCAAGGGGATAAGTAAAATATAAAACATAAAATGACAAATTAATAATAATACAGATTCAATTATCAATTAATAAATGATGTAAACAAATGACAATTACATAAACGACTAATGATTATGAAATTAAATACACAAAAATAAAATAAAACAGCTTATAAATAATCTAAATGATTTTTATTTTTTTGTAAATGCAAAAATGCAGAATGCTTTCTGTGCTGTGCGGTTTGTATTTAAGGGTTAAGGTGAGTTTTTTGACACATTTCAGAACCAGGAAACTGTTTCAGCTGTTCAGAGAAAGTGAAACTCATTGAGCTGTTATATTTCTCTTTCACTGTGTTCAAATACAGTGAAATGGCAGAAGCCAGTTTTTCTCAGGACCAGTTCAGCTGTCCAGTGTGTCTGGATCTACTGACGAATCCGGTGGCCATTCCCTGTGGACACAGTTTCTGTATGAGCTGTATTACAGATTGCTGGAATCAGGAGGATCAGAAGGGAGTCTACAGCTGCCCTTCATGCAGACAGACCTTCACGTCAAGACCTGCTTTAAATAAAAACACCCTGCTGGCTGAAGTGGTGGAGCAACTGAAGAAGACTAAACTCCAAGCTGCTGTTCCTGCTGGACCAAAAGATGTGGAGTCTGTCATCTGTATTAAAAGAAAACACAAGAAAGAAAAGAAAACCTCAGGAAGAAAACCCCAGGTGTGTCTTAACTCTTACTGTCAAAAATCTGTCATTGCTTCATGACCGTCTCATGGCGGTTGCAAACCCCATCCACATAAAATCAAATGAATACAAGTATCCAATATTGGATATACTCATTTATATAATTGTGCTAGACGAAAGATTTTTATTTTTTCTGACATTTAAAGTTCCCTTTCGAGGGAATTTTTGCAATTCATCGAGAGGCTCCAGAAGGGAGCAGAATCTCATTGAGCCCCATGTTAAAATGCCCAACTTTACAGTAGAAAAACACATGTTTACAGTCAAATTGTGATTTTGGTCTATACGGCTAATTTTTCCCTTCGTGACAACTGTGAGGGGGGTGAATTTTTTTTTATAACTCATCTGTTTAAATTATATTAAGCCTTAAAGTTCTGCATAATTAAGGGCGTGGCCACTTGAGTGACAGGTGGATTGCCACTAGTGTTAATTTTGTCACCTATTTTTAATTTAGTCTTAGTCTTGTGCCAAATGTCCTTGTTAGTTTTAGTCATATTTAGTCATCCACATATCTTTTTTTGTTAGTCAAGTTTTAGTCTACTAAAAGTCTCGTCATTTTAGTCTAGTTTTAGTCAAAAGACAACTCAAGGTATCTTAGTCAAGTTTTAGTCGACTAAAAGTCTCGTCATTTTAGTCTAGTTTTAGTCAAAGGAAAACTCAAGGTATCTTAGTCAAGTTTTAATCGACTAAAAGTCTCGTCATTTTAGTCTAGTTTTAGTCAAAGGAAAACTCAAGGTATCTTAGTCAAATTTTAGTCGACTAAAAGTCTCGTCATTTTAGTCTAGTTTTAGTCAAAAGACAACTCAAGGTATCTTAGTCAAGTTTTAGTCGACTAAAAGTCTCGTCATTTTAGTCTAGTTTTAGTCAAAGGAAAACTCAAGGTATCTTAGTCAAATTTTAGTCGACTAAAAGTCTCGTCATTTTAGTCTAGTTTTAGTCAAAAGACAACTCAAGGTATCTTAGTCAAGTTTTAGTCGACTAAAAGTCTCGTCATTTTAGTCTAGTTTTAGTCAAAGGAAAACTCAAGGTATCTTAGTCAAGTTTTAGTCGACTAAAAGTCTCGTCATTTTAGTCTAGTTTTAGTCAAAGGAAAACTCAAGGTATCTTAGTCAAGTTTTAGTCGACTAAAAGTCTCGTCATTTTAGTCTAGTTTTAGTCAAAAGACAACTCAAGGTATCTTAGTCAAGTTTTAGTCGACTAAAAGTCTCGTCATTTTAGTCTAGTTTTAGTCAAAGGAAAACTCAAGGTATCTTAGTCAAGTTTTAGTCGACTAAAAGTCTCGTCATTTTAGTCTAGTTTTAGTCAAAAGACAACTCAAGGTATCTTAGTCAAGTTTTAGTCGACTAAAAGTCTTGTCATTTTAATCTAGTTTTAGTCAAAAGACAACTCAAGGTATCTTAGTCAAGTTTTAGTCGACTAAAAGTCTCGTCATTTTAGTCTAGTTTTAGTCCAAAGACAACTCAAGGTATTTTAGTCAAGTTTTAGTCGACTAAAAGTCTCGTCATTTTAGTCTAGTTTTAGTCAAAGGAAAACTCAAGGTATCTTAGTCAAATTTTAGTCGACTAAAAGTCTCGTCATTTTAGTCTGGTTTTAGTCAAAAGACAACTCAAGGTATCTTAGTCAAGTTTTAGTCGACTAAAAGTCTCGTCATTTTAGTCTAGTTTTAGTCAAAGGAAAACTCAAGGTATCTTAGTCAAGTTTTAGTCGACTAAAAGTCTCGTCATTTTAGTCTAGTTTTTGTCAAAAGACAACTCAAGGTATCTTAGTCAAGTTTTAGTCGACTAAAAGTCTCGTCATTTTAGTCTAGTTTTAGTCAAAAGACAACTCAAGGTATCTTAGTCAAGTTTTAGTCGACTAAAAGTCTCGTCATTTTAGTCTAGTTTTAGTCAAAAGACAACTCAAGGTATCTTAGTCAAGTTTTAGTCGACTAAAAGTCTCGTCATTTTAGTCTAGTTTTAGTCAAAAGACAACTCAAGGCATCTTAGTCAAGTTTTAGTCGACTAAAAGTCTTGTCATTTTAATCTAGTTTTAGTCAAAAGACAACTCAAGGTATCTTAGTCAAGTTTTAGTCAACTAAAAGTCTTGTCATTTTAATCTAGTTTTAGTCAAAAGACAACTCAAGGTATCTTAGTCAAGTTTTAGTCGACTAAAAGTCTCGTCATTTTAGTCTAGTTTTAGTCAAAGGAAAACTCAAGGTATCTTAGTCAAGTTTTAGTCGACTAAAAGTCTCGTCATTTTAGTCTAGTTTTAGTCAAAAGACAACTCAAGGTATCTTAGTCAAGTTTTAGTCGACTAAAAGTCTCGTCATTTTAGTCTAGTTTTAGTCAAAGGAAAACTCAAGGTATCTTAGTCAAGTTTTAGTCGACTAAAAGTCTCGTCATTTTAGTCTAGTTTTAGTCAAAAGACAACTCAAGGTATCTTAGTCAAGTTTTAGTCGACTAAAAGTCTTGTCATTTTAATCTAGTTTTAGTCAAAAGACAACTCAAGGTATCTTAGTCAAGTTTTAGTCGACTAAAAGTCTCGTCATTTTAGTCTAGTTTTAGTCAAAGGAAAACTCAAGGTATCTTAGTCAAGTTTTAGTCGACTAAAAGTCTCGTCATTTTAGTCTAGTTTTAGTCAAAAGACAACTCAAGGTATCTTAGTCAAGTTTTAGTCGACTAACCCCCGGTTTCACAGACAACGCTTAAGCTAGTCCTAGACTAAAATGCATGTTTGTGCTGTTTTAACTGAAAGAATCTTGCACTGACAAATCTTAAAATATGTCAGTGGCATTGTTTTGTCTCAAGATGCACACCAGTAATGTTTTTTTCTTGGGCACGTTTATAAAAGTCACTTATATGTCCTAATTGAACTAAGGCCTAATCCTGGCTTAGTCTAAGCCCTGTCTGTGAAACCGGGCCTAAAAGTCTCGTCATTTTAGTCTAGTTTTAGTCAAAAGACAACTCAAGGTATCTTAGTCAAGTTTTAGTCGACTAAAAGTCTCGTCATTTTAGTCTAGTTTTAGTCAAAGGAAAACTCAAGGTATCTTAGTCAAGTTTTAGTCGACTAAAAGTCTCGTCATTTTAGTCTAGTTTTAGTCAAAGGAAAACTCAAGGTATCTTAGTCAAGTTTTAATCGACTAAAAGTCTCGTCATTTTAGTCTAGTTTTAGTCAAAGGAAAACTCAAGGTATCTTAGTCAAGTTTTAGTCGACTAAAAGTCTCGTCATTTTAGTCTAGTTTTAGTCAAAAGACAACTCAAGGTATCTTAGTCAAGTTTTAGTCGACTAAAAGTCTTGTCATTTTAATCTAGTTTTAGTCAAAAGACAACTCAAGGTATCTTAGTCAAGTTTTAGTCGACTAAAAGTCTCGTCATTTTAGTCTAGTTTTAGTCCAAAGACAACTCAAGGTATTTTAGTCAAGTTTTAGTCGACTAAAAGTCTCGTCATTTTAGTCTAGTTTTAGTCAAAGGAAAACTCAAGGTATCTTAGTCAAATTTTAGTCGACTAAAAGTCTCGTCATTTTAGTCTGGTTTTAGTCAAAAGACAACTCAAGGTATCTTAGTCAAGTTTTAGTCGACTAAAAGTCTCGTCATTTTAGTCTAGTTTTAGTCAAAGGAAAACTCAAGGTATCTTAGTCAAGTTTTAGTCGACTAAAAGTCTCGTCATTTTAGTCTAGTTTTAGTCAAAAGACAACTCAAGGTATCTTAGTCAAGTTTTAGTCGACTAAAAGTCTCGTCATTTTAGTCTAGTTTTAGTCAAAGGAAAACTCAAGGTATCTTAGTCAAGTTTTAGCCGACTAAAAGTCTCGTCATTTTAGTCTAGTTTTAGTCAAAGGAAAACTCAAGGTATCTTAGTCAAGTTTTAGTCGACTAAAAGTCTCGTCATTTTAGTCTAGTTTTAGTCAAAGGAAAACTCAAGGTATCTTAGTCAAGTTTTAGTCGACTAAAAGTCTAGTCATTTTAGTCTAGTTTTAGTCAAAGGAAAACTCAAGGTATCTTAGTCAAGTTTTAGTCGACTAAAAGTCTCGTCATTTTAGTCTAGTTTTAGTCAAAAGACAACTCAAGGTATCTTAGTCAAGTTTTAGTCGACTAAAAGTCTCGTCATTTTAGTCTAGTTTTAGTCAAAAGACAACTCAAGGTATCTTAGTCAAGTTTTAGTCGACTAAAAGTCTCGTCATTTTAGTCTAGTTTTAGTCAAAAGACAACTCAAGGTATCTTAGTCAAGTTTTAGTCGACTAAAAGTCTCGTCATTTTAGTCTAGTTTTAGTCAAAGGAAAACTCAAGGTATCTTAGTCAAGTTTTAGTCGACTAAAAGTCTCGTCATTTTAGTCTAGTTTTAGTCAAAGGAAAACTCAAGGTATCTTAGTCAAGTTTTAGTCGACTAAAAGTCTAGTCATTTTAGTCTAGTTTTAGTCAAAGGAAAACTCAAGGTATCTTAGTCAAGTTTTAGTCGACTAAAAGTCTCGTCATTTTAGTCTGGTTTTAGTCAAAAGACAACTCAAGGTATCTTAGTCAAGTTTTAGTCGACTAAAAGTCTCGTCATTTTAGTCTAGTTTTAGTCAAAGGAAAACTCAAGGTATCTTAGTCAAGTTTTAGTCGACTAAAAGTCTCGTCATTTTAGTCTAGTTTTAGTCAAAAGACAACTCAAGGTATCTTAGTCAAGTTTTAGTCGACTAAAAGTCTCGTCATTTTAGTCTAGTTTTAGTCAAAGGAAAACTCAAGGTATCTTAGTCAAGTTTTAGCCGACTAAAAGTCTCGTCATTTTAGTCTAGTTTTAGTCAAAGGAAAACTCAAGGTATCTTAGTCAAGTTTTAGTCGACTAAAAGTCTCGTCATTTTAGTCTAGTTTTAGTCAAAGGAAAACTCAAGGTATCTTAGTCAAGTTTTAGTCGACTAAAAGTCTAGTCATTTTAGTCTAGTTTTAGTCAAAGGAAAACTCAAGGTATCTTAGTCAAGTTTTAGTCGACTAAAAGTCTCGTCATTTTAGTCTAGTTTTAGTCAAAAGACAACTCAAGGTATCTTAGTCAAGTTTTAGTCGACTAAAAGTCTCGTCATTTTAGTCTAGTTTTAGTCAAAAGACAACTCAAGGTATCTTAGTCAAGTTTTAGTCGACTAAAAGTCTCGTCATTTTAGTCTAGTTTTAGTCAAAAGACAACTCAAGGTATCTTAGTCAAGTTTTAGTCGACTAAAAGTCTCGTCATTTTAGTCTAGTTTTAGTCAAAGGAAAACTCAAGGTATCTTAGTCAAGTTTTAGTCGACTAAAAGTCTCGTCATTTTAGTCTAGTTTTAGTCAAAGGAAAACTCAAGGTATCTTAGTCAAGTTTTAGTCGACTAAAAGTCTAGTCATTTTAGTCTAGTTTTAGTCAAAGGAAAACTCAAGGTATCTTAGTCAAGTTTTAGTCGACTAAAAGTCTCGTCATTTTAGTCTAGTTTTAGTCAAAAGACAACTCAAGGTATCTTAGTCAAGTTTTAGTCGACTAAAAGTCTCGTCATTTTAGTCTAGTTTTAGTCAAAGGAAAACTCAAGGTATCTTAGTCAAGTTTTAGTCGACTAAAAGTCTAGTCATTTTAGTCTAGTTTTAGTCAAAGGAAAACTCAAGGTATCTTAGTCAAGTTTTAGTCGACTAAAAGTCTCGTCATTTTAGTCTAGTTTTAGTCAAAAGACAACTCAAGGTATCTTAGTCAAGTTTTAGTCGGCTAAAAGTCTCGTCATTTAAGTCTAGTTTTAGTCAAAGGAAAACTCAAGGTATCTTAGTCAAGTTTTAGCCGACTAAAAGTCTCGTCATTTTAGTCTAGTTTTAGTCAAAGGAAAACTCAAGGTATCTTAGTCAAGTTTTAGTCGACTAAAAGTCTCGTCATTTTAGTCTAGTTTTAGTCAAAGGAAAACTCAAGGTATCTTAGTCAAGTTTTAGTCGACTAAAAGTCTAGTCATTTTAGTCTAGTTTTAGTCAAAGGAAAACTCAAGGTATCTTAGTCAAGTTTTAGTCGACTAAAAGTCTCGTCATTTTAGTCTAGTTTTAGTCAAAAGACAACTCAAGGTATCTTAGTCAAGTTTTAGTCGACTAAAAGTCTCGTCATTTTAGTCTAGTTTTAGTCAAAGGAAAACTCAAGGTATCTTAGTCAAGTTTTAGTCGACTAAAAGTCTCGTCATTTTAGTCTAGTTTTAGTCAAAAGACAACTCAAGGTATCTTAGTCAAGTTTTAGTCGACTAAAAGTCTCGTCATTTTAGTCTAGCTTTAGTCAAAAGACAACTCAAGGTATCTTAGTCAAGTTTTAGTCGACTAAAAGTCTCGTCATTTTAGTCTAGTTTTAGTCAAAAGACAACTCAAGGTATCTTAGTCAAGTTTTAGTCGACTAAAAGTCTCGTCATTTTAGTCTAGTTTTAGTCAAAGGAAAACTCAAGGTATCTTAGTCAAGTTTTAGTCGACTAAAAGTCTCGTCATTTTAGTCTAGTTTTAGTCAAAAGACAACTCAAGGTATCTTAGTCAAGTTTTAGTCGACTAAAAGTCTCGTCATTTTAGTCTAGCTTTAGTCAAAAGACAACTCAAGGTATCTTAGTCAAGTTTTAGTCGACTAAAAGTCTCGTCATTTAAGTCTAGTTTTAGTCAAAGGAAAACTCAAGGTATCTTAGTCAAGTTTTAGTCGACTAAAAGTCTCGTCATTTTAGTCTAGTTTTAGTCAAAAGACAACTCAAGGTATCTTAGTCAAGTTTTAGTCGACTAAAAGTCTCGTCATTTTAGTCTAGCTTTAGTCAAAAGACAACTCAAGGTATCTTAGTCAAGTTTTAGTCGACTAAAAGTCTCGTCATTTAAGTCTAGTTTTAGTCAAAGGAAAACTCTATATATTGTGTGAAAATATAAGTTACATAAAATACATGTAACCTGCATAATGTATGTGCCACAACACCATAGCTAATTGGTTGATTTACAGATTAGATGCCTAAAATCAGCATTAGCTTTTGAGACGATGGGCACAAATATCGATTTCGATCTTGATTTAGTATGAATTCATATGTATATAGCCTACTGTACATAAGGAAAAATAAGTTAGCCTTTTAGCACTATTTTAAACTTTTTTGGGGGTTAAATTATCTTTGCTTGCATTCATTTCTATTCACTATTATTAACCTTTTCAAATTTCACAAATAAGTAAGCAGTTATGATCTGCAATAATATTTTGAGCAACTAGACTACATGTATATTTATTAAAGAGCCATACAGGCACCAGTAATGGCATTACAAATTAAAATTTTATTTTTCCAGCCACAAAATGACTCTTTGCATTGAAATTCTATATTTTAACCTTAATTACTACACTAATTTTAATGTAAATAATAAAAATACTAGAAGACAAATGTTTTAAGTGGTCATTAATGGACCATACTTATTGCACAAATAGTAATTAGTACCAAAATATCTCCTCAAAATATTCAACAAATATTATTGAACTAAAATATAGGCTATTTATTTCAAAAATAGTTAAGGTGTATGGTCACATTTGACCATCAATGAGTATAAGCGTGACCAATTAGTAAGGAATACCTGAGAGCTAAATACAATCAAAACATTAACATTAATGTTAACAATGTTGCATCTCCATAACTCTCCATAATGTAATGATAATGTAAATCTGGTTGACGTAATAATTAGGGCCGGGACTCGATTAAAAAAATTAATCTAATTAATTAGAGGCTTTGTAATTAATTAATCGAAATTAATCGCATATAAATATTTGACCTGAGAACAGTGAGAAGTAATTTTTTTCACATGGATTTTTAGTATACCATTGAATAATGAATGAATACATAAGCTTAATCAACAAAATATTGTTTATTTATTTCAGTCCAGCAGACCAGTGACTTAGTTACCCTGGTCTTGAAACCAGTCATCTGGTGGAGTGTGGGTCCTTTTAACTTTACTCGGAGTCGGACTAACGTCCACGCTAACTCCTATGTGTTTTGCGTTGAGGTGATATTTGAGGTAGGGATGGGCATTTTTGTCAATTTCTCATTTCGATCATCGATAGGTCTCAAAAACGAGTACTCGAGTAATTGGGGGCGGGGCATGTGCAGGGGGCGGGGCATGTCCGTCATTGAGATAATGAAAATCCTGTTATGAAAATGGTTGTTGACAAATACAAACATGACATGAAAACATGAACATATTAAACAAAAAATAACTGCTAGATTATGATGCATAAATGTCTTTGAAAAAGAAACATCTTTATAAAATGACCGTCTCAAATAACCAAGTCAGTAATATCGAGCATTGCCTTTGAGCTGAAACTGTGAAATAACACCACCCTGCAGAGCTTGCTAGCTGGTTAATAAACTCAACCAAACGCACCATATATCAATATTAATATGAAGATTATTATGAACCTATTACGACATAAATCAACACAAAAGGACGTGAATGCGCACGTGAACTTCAGCGTGCTAGATTTTACAGGCGACGGGTTTGAAACGGAACATTTTGAATGCGCTCTTCCCTTAACGCTCATACACGGACAACGAAAGCACACAGAAACAACATTTTATTAAAATCCTGTTCTCATTATAATGCTTTGACAGATTGACCAACTTTAAATAAACTAGGTCTACTGTTAAAAAATACGAGAACAGTATAGCAGTGCTGCATTACTAATATCAATGATTCTGAGAAAGAAATAGCCTATCTAAAAGAATATGACCGTCTCTAAAAACCATCATGTCGAGCATGAAATATGCGTTTGAGCTGAAACTGAAGAGAATGAACAACAGCCGGTATAACGGCAGCGCTTTTCTAGCTTATTAAGCTCAACCAAACGCGTTTTATATTAGATTAATCAGATATAGACAACATAAAAGTATCTTACAACGTGCATCTGCAGATAAGGACGCGGATGCTCACATGAACTTCGCGCTAGTCTGAGTGTTCTCGCTAGTTTCTCTGTGGATCAGCTGATACACGGGGAACTAAGCACAGATCATTTACAGCATTCTATTTCCATCGTGTTTTCATTATAATGCTATATAGGCTATGACAGATTGGCGCTGCACATCTTGCACTAACCATTTAATGATCTCATGATTCCAGACATCACTGCAGTGCACGCCTTTATTTCGCCGCGGTCTGGAGGCATGCTGTAAAACGCTAACCAATCAGACCTCCGCAAAACGATGCAATAACCAATAAAAAAGAGACAAATATATTTTTTTCAGGATGATCATCGTTCTCATGATCGATGATCGCTGTCAAGTTCGAGTACTCGATTACTCGACCACTGTTGCCCATCCCTAATTTGAGGCTCGATGTGCTGCGGTGATACGCAAATTCCTTGTTGCATAGCTTGCAGACAGCCATGCTCTTGTCGACGCTTCCATCCTTTCGTTTTTTTAAACAAATTTTCCAATCCACGGGGCCAAGCAAAGCGGTCTCGTCAGCTTCTTCGTTCATGTTCACTGGTTTGTTGTTGTCGGAAGTCAAGAACGCTAGTTGGTGCTCCAGTATAATCGGTCCGTCGAAACTCATTCATTGAAAAACGCTCCGCGGTGCAAAAATAAGTGTTACATTTTTTTTTTTTTGCGTAATTAATCTTAATTAACGCGTTAAAGTCCCGGCCCTAGTAATAATCAATGCACACTATGCTGTACTGTTTAACAAAAATTTCTGCAAACACCTGTATAGTTAAGCCATTCAAATGTATTGACACAGCGCTAGAAGTATTGAGCGCTCCATGAACCACTTGACCGCGCGCGCCGCCGCAAGATGACCGGCTGGCAGCAACAGGAGTATGAGACCTGTACTTGAGCAACAGCGCGAACTCTTTCGGAATATTTTGAAAATAATAGAAAGATAGAAAGCTATTCTATCTCGTGATGAAAAAGTAGAGACGATTGTAGACGAAAATGAAGAGAGATTTTATCATAGTTTTTATTTTATGCAAAACATTTTAGTCTCGTCTTTTTTCGTCAACAATAATGCATGTTAATTTAGTCTTAGTCAGCGTTTTTTGGACATTGGTGCAGTCTCGTCTTCGTCATAGAAAAAAGGTTGTTGACGAACATATTTAGTCACTTCTCGTCTGACGAAATTAACACTAATTGCCACTATTGTCGAGCTAGGCGTGCGTGGTTTCAGCAACCAGCCACCTCAGCTCCACCCACATCCCGCCTCTTTGTCCATTTTCTGTTATCCGGGTGTGAGACACGGTGACACGCTACCAACATGGCAACGGCCAACTTTTAGGCTTCAAAACTGCTCTTCGGGAACCTACGGGTGACATCACGGACACTACCTCCATATTTTTTTTTTTTTACAGTCTATGCTTCTATAGTTAGTACTCATTTGCGTGAGGTTGCTGTGCTGCATGCTTTGTTGCTTTGTGCTTTGTGTGCATTGCCTGGGAGCAGAGCTCACATTGAGGGAGCTGCCTGTGCACATTGTGAGCATCTGCCGCTCAGAATGCTCCACAGCCGCCTGGCCCTGTTTGATGAGGCAGGCCAGGCTCGCACTCCCCGTAGTTCAAGTCACCAGTTCAGATTGTGGGGGTCGCACATGGAGCAAGTAGAGGAGCTTGAGACGACTTAGGACCTTTCTCTGCCCTCGCTTCCCGATTCCTTCGCTCCCATTCGGGATACGGAAGCCTGCTCTGCAGCGTCTTCCGCCCCAAGGAAGAGCTTGATGTTGGGATTGTCTCTTCACGCCACCAAGGAGATGGCACACGCAATCAGACTTCTACCCAATGTGTCTCAGTGGGTCCTGCGTACTGTGGGAAAAGGCTACAGGATCCAGTTCGGGTCCCGCCCACTGAGGTTCAGCGGTATTTAAAAGACTGTTGCGGACCCCAAGCAGGATCGGGTACTAGAAAAAGTACAGTCCCTCTTGGCTAAGTAGGCCAAAGAGCTCATTCCTCCCGAGTCCCAAGTTCTACAGCCAGTACTTCATTGTTCCAAAGAAGGATGGAGGGTTGCACCTGATTTTAGATCTTCCGCACTTGAATCAGTCTCTGAGTAGATTCAGATTCAAGATTTTAACTATTCCGCTCATTGGGTGTCAGATCAAGTCAGAGGACTGGTTTGTCACGATAGATCTAAATGACGCTTACTCTCATATTTCCATCCTTCAACAATACAGGAAGATCCTGCGGTTTGTTTTTGAGGGTGAAATGTTCCAATATCAAGTGCTTCCATTCAGTCTAGCACTATGACCTCGCACCTTTACCAAATGCATGGATTCAGAACTGGGTCCCTTGAGACTAGATAGACAACTGTTTGATTCTAGCTCAGTCACAGGAGATGGCTGTCGCTCAGGGCGATGTAAATCCCTGGGGACCAGAATGTGGGGGCAGACGTCCTGTTGAGGCAGGAACTGAGGACCAGGGAATGGAAACTCCACCCTGAGATGGTGGAGTTAATCTGGAAGATGTATGACCAAGTGGAAGTGGATCTGTTTGCATTTTGAGAGACAACCCACTGTCCGCTATGGTTTTCCCTCATGCATCCAGCCCCGCACATTTCCCCTGATCACTCTGTTTCTGAGAGGGTCAGGTGAGACGAGATCAATCTACTACTGGTAGCCCCATTCTGGCCAGCCTGAGTCTGGTCTTCGGATCTCATTGCACACCTTGAAGGTCAGCCATGGGAGATTCGGTTCAGGAGGGACCTACTCTCTTAGGTCAGAGGCACAATCTATCAACCCCGGTGGGAGCTGTGGAAGCTATGGGTCTGGCCCCTGAGAGGGACCGGCTTTTATCTCTCAACTGAGGTTGTTGAGAACCTCCTAAACTCTAGGGCTCCCTCCACGAGGAAACTTAAAGTGGAATGTGTTCAATTTATGGTGCAGAGAGCATCAGTTCACATTTAACAGCCCAGTGGCTTCAGTGCTGGAGTTACTTCAAGACCGTTTCTCTGTTGGTCTTTCCCTGTCCACACTTAAGGTCTATTTGGTGGTATAGGTGCCTTCCACGCATCACTTGGTTGTATGTTTCCTTCATGGTGCCTTGGGGATGAGGCCTGCGGCTCATGTCAGTGTCCCAGTTTGGGACATGGCTGTGGTTCTAGAAGGGTTATCCCTGGCCCCCATTTAACCCATAGAGTCTGTATCAGAGAAGTTCCTAACCTTCAAGATGGCTTTCTAGCTGCTCATTATGTCCTTTAAGAGAGTGGGGGACTTACAGGCCCTTTCTGTCTCTCCCTCCTGTCTGGAGTTAGCTATTCTTCACCCTAGACCAAGCTAATGTACCAACTATCATGGCTCATTCTATAGTTGTGCAGGCCTTCCATCCTCCACCTCATGTGTTGGTGGACCAAGAGAAGCTTCACTTGTGCCCTGTTAGCGCCCTAGAGGCTTATGTGCATAGGTCCTCTCGCTGGAGGAAGTCGGACCAGTTACTAGTGGGTTTTGGGTCACCTAGGAAGGGTTCCCCGGCCTCAAAGCAGTCTATTAGCAAATGGATTGTCGAGGCAATCTCTTTGGTTTACTGCCTTCGCCTCTGCTAATCAGGGCAAATTCTACTAAAAGTATGGCATCTTCTAAAGCCCTGTTAAAGCCCCAGTTATCACACAGAGGTGTTCCCCATTGTGCATTATCAGGGAGCAAGAGTTACAATTGTAACAAGAGACGTTTTATTTGTTTTTGTGTCCAGATGATTTTAAAAGAGAAACAGTTCCAGCAGAGAATCCAACAGAGAGAGAAATATCTTGAGGAGTTGAGAGAGGCTATGGAGTCTCATAAGGTGAGTTTAGAGAAGAACAGAAGTTTAGACTCTCTTCCAGTGTTTAAGCTCTTTCAGCCCCACTGAAGCCTATTGTGATCCACAGGCCGTATGAGGCAACAGTAATTTGTGATTGTGTGTCCTAACAGTGTTCTGCTGAGACAGCAGTGGAGGACAGTGAGAGGATCTTTACTGAGCTGTTCCGCTCCATTGAAAAAATCTGCTCTGAGGTGACACTGCGGATCAGAGAGCAGGAAAAGGCTGCAGTAAGTCGAGCTGAAGGACTTGTGGAGCAACTGGAGTTGGAGATTAAGGATCTGAGGAGGAGAGACACTGAGCTGGAGCTGCTCTCACACACACGTCATTTCCGAAAGGTAACAGAGATCTGAAATACAGGACAGTAGTTTTAGCAACAACTTACCATTAGAGACTTTCTTTATTTTAATTTAATTTTTATACTCACACAGTTGAACAAACTGTTAGCAGTTTTAAACTTTAGTGCTTAACTCATTCTGCACCGTTTGTGCTACTAACATGAATGATACATCAAATCATGTGGCTTTTTGAGAAAAGGTGATGCTATTACTTTTCTTAAAGGTCCCATGGCATGGCATTTTTCTATTATTTTTTTATGTTTCCTGAGGTGTACTTATATTGTTAGTATGATTTTTACATCAAAAGATGTCATAATTTAGAAATAAAAGGCATTTGTTCTATACTGTTATTAGCCCTCTGGCTGAATGCCCTGTTTCAAGGGGCGTGTCTGATGTGAGACTTCAGTGAAAACGCCCACTGTTGTGATTGGCTGACATCTTTGCATCTGAAATGAGTGTTAGATTATGTTGCGGAGGGGGCGTGGTTTAGCGAGGCACTGCACGCACTGCAGTAGAGAGAGAGACTGATTGGGCACTCGTGAACCAGAGAAGGAGAGCTGGAGGAAGTTTTATTGTACTGAGTTGTTGAGAGCGCTGTGCTGTTAGCGCAAGCTTATTTATATCGGAGAGTTCTGAATAAACAGTTCCAGTCACGCCGACTCTGTCTTCTTCCATGTTATTCTACGAACTTTGTAACACATGTAATGTACCATTACAGCCGTCGAGATGAACGAATCTTCAAAGTGTGGATTATAGCATTATTTTTAGATCTTTTCTCATCACATGAACAGCTCCACAGACAGTCTGTTGATCACTTGAATGCAGTGATCTCGTCATTGCAACGCGTTTTCTCTCACAAAATATATAACCTTTCCTGGTATGACGTCATAACAGGCAAGATTCAAGATCAGCTTGTCTGAGCTGTCATTTTCTCAAAGGCAGAGAAAGACAGCCAGAACTCGGTTTACACCCATCAAAAATTCTAGCCACTTGGGGACAATATACAGGCCAGGGGAAATCATATAAATGTTAAAAAACATTATGATTAGGAAAAAACATTATAGACCTTTAACCATTATGATTTTCACCTGATGGATGATAAAATGCATAACAAGTCCCAAAGACTTGAATAACAGTTACATTGTATTCCATTTAAACAGAGTGGATTTCTAAGATTATGGAAATTACTAGAACAGAAATGGTAGACTAGACCTGAAGAACCCAGTAGAACACAATGAAAATAATACAAGACACAACTTTTGCAAATAAAGCATAGATAATCAAACTGGTAGTTCAAGTCTACAAAAGCCACTCAAGATGATTTGAATAAACAAGCAGAGTAAACATTTAACTAACTTTGGTATCTTTATTGTTTGTGTTTATTTCTTCCTGTAGAGTTTCCAGTCTCTCTCTGAACCTCCTGAATCTACAGATGAACCCAGCATCACTGTCAGCTCTCTCCTCTCTTTTGATGATGTGGGAAAGTCTGTGTCTCAGCTGAAAGAAAAACTGCAGGATTTCTGTAGAGAGGAGATAGACAAGATATCTGGCAGAGGTAAAGAAGCATGTATTTACTCTTATGCTGCGTTCACACAAAACGCGAATAGAGCTTCTGGAGCGAGTGATTTCCATGTTAAGTCAATGTAAAGACGCGTTGACGCGTCTAGAGGTCCTGCGGCGCGATGGAGGTGATTTCTCCTCATTCGCGTGTCCAGTTTGCGCGTCCATTGAGCGTCTTGTAGTGTGATCAAGTGATTTTATTTGGTGTTTTTTGTGCATTCACGCGTTTGAAGCGAATTCGCATCTGACGCCCGAGTTGAAAAATCTGAACTTTGGCGTCTGGATTTAGTTTGCACATGACGTGGGGATTCTTGAACATTAGAGATAACCATATATATTGTAATAGTTTCAACCTCCACAAAATATCACATTTGTCCATATTTTATTTAATATTATCAGTTATTATAAACAACTAATTATTCCCAGTTATTAACGGCTTTTTATTTGTCGTATAGTATTATAGTTTGTTTCTTTTTCTTGTGCTTTGATATAATTTTGCAACTGTCAGTTGTTGTTATTTGACATACATTTGTGTCTTGTACATGTAAACATAATAACAATAATAATGAATAAACTGTGCCAAGATGTGAAGGGGGAGGAGAATTAATATTTGCATCACGTTTAGTCGATAAAACACTTCCGCAAAGGATACACCTGTGTATCCTCGCTCATGACTCCTCAGGAAGCCTCCTCACTCCGCGATCCTCGCCTCCTCGTGGTGCAGTTAGAGAATTGAGATGTCCTACAACAGGGGTTCTCAACCCTGGTCCTCGAGGCCCACTGTCCTACAGAGTTTAGCTCCAACCCTAATCAAACACACCTGAACCAGCTAATTAAGCTCTTCAGGATTACAGGCAGGTGAGTTAGATCAGGGTTGGAGCTAAACTCTGTTGGACAGTGGGCCTCAAGGACCAGGGTTGAGAAACCCTGTCTTTCAAGATGGCTGAGCTCGGTCGGTTTCCGGGTCATAGGATGAAGGACGGTGGAGCGAGGAAATGAGGAGGGATATTGAGAAGCACCCCCGATCATCCAACTGGGTGCAGCCCCTAGAGCAAGTGGTGAAACTCGCCAAACTGGATATGCCTCCAGAGGGTCTGATGGACCTAAGTACGTTGACGCTGACCCCTACACCACTGTTCTGCTATCCAGAGCATATACAGAGCGGTGAATCTCTCGATGAATGCTCGATCAACATCAGCCATCTTGCAAACAGACAACCGCCTAGCACTTGCCTCTCCTACTTGTCCCTTTCGCCTCGAACGCGCCAGGGGTTAAAGTGGGTCGGAACGGTCCGGTACTGCGTTCCGGCACCTCAGATAAATTAATAAATATATCCAGCAGTCGCAGCTCGATCATCTCACGCACAGCGCTGACGAACATGTTCGGCGCTTTCGCCGCTCTATTGAAGTGATAACGAGCGTCAGGCAGTCGCTTTATCCATTTGAATACAAGCGCAACATCATGTGTACAGTAAAGGCTCTGTGGCGAACCAGACTGAAGAGCTCCGCTCCGACCATGTAAACTGAAGTGTTGAGGTAAACTATAGGCTGCCTACACGACTGTAATAGTGGCCGTAGTCAGCTATGAGGTCACAGAGGATCCGGACCTCTGTATTTTTCCGAGGTGTATCTATAATAAATGTTGTAAAATAATTTCAGGCATAAAATAACGAATGTGTGTGTACATATTGTGAATTAATTTATTCAACTTTATAGCGTTCGTAGCCTTCAGTGAATTAACTTCAGTTAACCTTTTCTTCACTGACACAGACGAAAATGAATAGACTATCAGCCAGAGCTCAGCTTTAGGAGGGGAAGAGACAGGGCAAGAGAAGGAGACTGAGAGAAAAATAAAGAGGAAAGATGGAAATGAGAGAGTGATGAAATGAGGAGAGAGTAGGTATGACAAGATGACAAACCACTAACATGGTTTGTTTTGAAAGCTATTTATTATTTTTAGCCTTCAAACATCTTAAAATGCACATAGTTAGATCAGAAAAATAAAATATTTATTGGGGGACCAAGCCCCCAAAATAGCTCAAATTTGGGACCTCACTGGTTGTAAAACTCCTTAAGGCAGTTGTATACTCAAAAGTTGTTTCTGTTTCTGGAAACCTGTTTGCTTTGACCTCGTATCTGGAGTTAATGCGTTTATGCTGTTAATGTGTTGCAGCCTGGAATATTTATATATAGGCCTACTTAATATTAAAATTGAATATTCAGACAGTATATACTCATTGTCTGTTTTTATAAAAAAAATACTAATTATTTCTGTGGTAGAAAACGTTGTGGCACCAAGATTTGGTGGGTTTGGCTAAACAAGGGTTTGTTATAGCCCCAGGGCCTTACGTGTTTTTAATTTGGGATTTATTCATTTTTATATATCCCATTTTTATGTTTGAATTTACATTGTGAAAAACAAGGTTGTGTTGCATATTATTTTAACATAGTATCATCATCATATCAGTGTAGATGTAGATGGACCAAAATAAAACCATTAAAATATAAAGTAAATAAGTTTTGTGATACTTGGTGCCACAGTGACACTCTTGTCCCAAAAAGTACCACGATACTCAATGTTGTCCCACGGTGAGTCATTTCTCCCTGTTGCACCTACACCAAATTTGAGGTTCCCCCACCTGCCAAATCCCACTTTAACCACTGGAATGCGCGTCTATTTTGCTTCAAATGCTCGATTTATACGCGCGTCCAATTCGCTGTGGATGCACAAGTGCATTCAAAAGCGTCCAACTAGATGCGATAAGATGCAAATTTAATGCTCTATTCGCATTCGGTGTGAACGCAGCATTAGACATCATATATAAAGAACTTTTCATGGGAACTATACTAATTATTTCTGTTTAATTTCTTAGTAACATACATTGAAGTTATTCCCACCAATGAACCCAAGATCAGGGAGGAGTTCCTGCAATGTAAGACACAATGAGCACATTTACATTTTCATTAAAATATTATTTAGTATGTGTATTAAACCATTTAAATTACAAAGACAATTGGGATGTCCTCATAATACATATATTTTTGTGGTTTCCTATATGCTGAGACTATTTTTGGTATTTCGGTCCAACAACAATATGACTTTTTACTGTTTGACTGTGCATTAGTGGTGGTGGGGATCCAACCAAAGGTCTATGTTTCCATCCAAAGTTGTGAATTTAAATTATGCACAAATTTGGAATACTGCATAAAACATTTGCGAATAAAGCACAGTTTCCATTCAGCAAGTTAAAGAGAACAAAATTGTCACTTCCTGATAAACCTGCGCAAGAAAAAAGTTGCTGCAGTAGAAGCCACTGTGGGTCTTTTTTGTATATAATAAATGACTTGCGCTTAAAGGATTAGTTCACTTTTAAATAAACTTTTGCTGATAATTTACTCACCCCCATGTCATCCAAGATGTCCATGTCTTTCTTTCTTCAGTCGAAAAGAAATTAAGGTTTTTGATGAAAATATTCTAGGATATTTCTCCATATAATGGACTTCAATGGGCTCCAAACGGTTCAAGGTCCAAATGACAGTTTCAGTGCAGCTTCAAAGGGCTTTAAACGATACCAGACGATGAATAAGGGTCTTATCTAGTGAAACGATCGGTCATTTAAAACAAATAAAAAGAAAGTTTAAGTTTTATAAGCTGTTCTGTGATGCGTGTTCGTGACGTCACGTAATACACAATTACGTACAGAGTCAGTGTTTACAAGTTGAACGTGCACGTGTACTCACATTAGGCACTGTTGGCTTGTACCGTGCCCAAGCGCGATTGTCCCCTCACCCCACTCTCCCACTGGCCTGCACTCACATTGCACTTAACGTACCGGGCCGGAGCACGATTGCGTCATTCACGATGCAACTTTTTGTTTTGAAGAAGACAGGAAGAAAAGCGCTTTCACTAATAGATTTATCATTTATGCCGCGCAGCGATTTTCACATGACTGTACTGCACGTATCAGAAGATTATTACGGAGGCAGTTGACGTTTAATGAGGAATTTGCAGCCTTTACTCATAAACTACAATTCATGTTCATTAATAAGGTGAGAACCAGGAACGTTATAAACCTAGATATACTTGATTTAACCGAAAAGTGTATCCAAGTAGTAATAGTTTGGTGTTTGCTGTCATAATGATGACAGTAGCGCACAGCTGTTCCGTGCTCTGGCGCGGTTAGCGCTCACACTGCATGCGAACCCCGCTCGAGCCCAACCAAACCGCGCTCTGGCCTACCGCTTCCAAGCGGGCCAGGGCCGGCTAAACGAACCGAGGCAGGGCACGGAATGGACTGCTCACACTAGTCAAACGAACCGGGCTTTGGGGGTGAAACGCGCTCGAGTGCCTACTAGTGTGAGTACACCCTAAGTCAAACGGCGTTTACAAAAAAGGGAGTTAAAAGGTAAACCAACGATGTCAGACGATTTTGAACTTCGAGAAGATGAGATGAGTTTTTCGCCCTGCCCTACCTTTTTGAAGCGGAATACACAGAGGAAGAAATTAGGCAGATGGAAGAGACTGCTGCAGCGACACACTGCAGTAAACGGTATGTGCACGTTCAACTTGTAAACACTGACTCGGTACATAATTGCGTATTGCGTGACGTCACAAACGTGCATCACAGAACAGAGCATGACTAGCATTTGTGCTTGTAAAATGTAAATTTTTTTATTTATTTTTTTAAATGACCGATCGTTTCACTAGATAAGACCCTTATTCATGGTCTGGTATCGTCTAAAGCCCTTTGAAGCTGCACTGAAACTGTCATTTGGACCTTGAAGCCCAATGAAGCAATTTCGTTGACGAATAATTTTCGTCAACAACCTTTTTTCACTGACGAAAACGAGACGATAACTAAATAAAAACTAGTGATGGATGACAAAAACTATGACGAAAATCAACTGTCATTTTCGTCAACAAATAAAAACGAGACGAAAATGTTAGGGAGGGACGATTAGGGAAGAGATCCAGTCAGAACTGATGTCCTGTGTAACAGATGCGCACATTTGATTTGGACTGATCTAACCGCTGGAGAACACGGCGCTGTTGCGCTTCTACAGGCTCACGCATCCCCAATCCAGCGCTCCAGAGCGGCTCACAATCAATGAATAGCACACATTTATGTCAGGCAATTGTTTATGAACTAATGCTGAAGAATAATGACAATGTTTACTTTACGATGTTTATATAGTAATGTGTTTTAGACGGCTGTAACAATGCATATTTTATCTCCTCATCTCTGAACTTGAATGAGCTCCTGCAACTGCAATAGTAAGGCGAGATTTCAAAATAAGAGTCCCAGTGTATTTCCAGCTGGTTTATAATTAAAAGTCATGCATTATATATTCGTTTTTGCTTACACAATAAACTGTATTTAATTTCATTCCCATTTAATTCATAGTCAGGAGGAAAGACCAGTATTTGACACATATAAATAAAGTATCAGGGTAATAATAGTTCACTAAAACCATTTAAAAAATCTATGTTACTTGAAATTAAATAAATGTTAACTGAAATTAAAAAAATAAACAGACTTATTTAAAGCTTTAGATTAACCTGATATGGCCTACTAACTAAAACAGAAATACAAAGTTATAAAAACTATATAAATGTTTTTAAAAACAAACAAAAAAGTGAATTGAGCTCTTTCGGCTATTTTTAATGTCAAAAACAAAATGATGTCAAAATGTCAGTTCAAGTGACAGTCGGTTATGTAATACTTAAATGCTTAATATATTACAATTTAACTAAACCAATTCGATTTTAGGAGACTAAATCTACTGTAGATTAAGTTGACTAAAATCTTATGATATTTAGTCGACTAAAACTAGACTAAAACTAAAAACAATTCAGGTGACTAAAATATGACTAAAACTAAATGGCATTTTAGACAAAAGACTATGACTAAAACTAAATCAAAATATGCTGTCAAAATTAACACTGCATTGAAGTCCATTATATGGAGAAAAATCCTGGAATGTTTTCATCAAAAACCTTAATTTCTTTTCGACTGAAGAAAGAAAGACATGGATCTTGGATGACATGGGGGTGAGTAAATTATCAGCAAATGTTAATTTAAAAGTGAACTAATCCTTTAAGAGCGCGCAGACGAAATGCACTAAAAGCAGTCATGTTATCATGCTTGTGGAGGAAATATCTGCTGTTTTTGAACACAGTCGTGTAAGACTGAATTATACCGAACCACTTTGATGACAAACTTTGGCTCATGCTATTCAGAATGACCAAAGCAACATTTCAGATGCAGTGTGTTAAGGTGCGTTCACACCGGACGCGATTCGCGCGAGTGATTTACATATTAAATTAATGCTGAGACGCGAAATGGCATTCTGCGGCACGATTCGTGCGAATGAGGCGGCGAGATTCGAGCGATTTGCACGATTGAGGCGCCGCGAATGACGCGAATTGAGCGTTTTGAACGCGCGATTCGTGCGAATCGCTCAAGTTGAAAAATCTGAACTCAGGCGGATATTTTGCGCCGCGTTAACCAATCACGAGCTTGCTCTAGTAGTGACGCATTTACAAGCGGAGGCAGAAATCCCAACAACAATGGAGGACAAGATTATCGTGGCCGTTTGTGGATACCCGGAGCTGTATGATACATCATCCTATCACTACAGGAACAGGAATAAAGGAATAAAAAGGATCTTGCTTGGAAGAAAGTGAGTTATTGTGAGTTATTGTGAGCCATTTCACAACGAGACTGGAGCAGAAAAAAAGAGCCAGAGCCAGCGGCAAATGTCAGAAGGACTAGCCGAGGAAAGGCGGGTCTCGCCGGGGAAACGAGCGCGGAATGTCACTGATCGCCTGGATCTCACAACTCCGAAAACGCCAGATAAAATGCTCAAATAGGCACTCTTTTTATAAATTAACCACAGATTTGAGCTTTAAACAACTATATTATCGCCTGAAAAAGTCTTTAAACTACGTTTTGTCACACATTAATAGTAGTATTTTTTACAAAAAAGACGTAAAGTGACCGAGACGAGCTGGCTCATATAGGCTCATATAGAAGCCCCTCCCATGACGCGAATTCGCGTCTGTTGTGTAGTTGTCACACGCGAATTTCACGCGCGAATGAAGCGAGTAAACTCAAAATGTTCAAGCGTCCACCTTCGCGCGAATAGCGTCCGGTGTGAACGCCACATTACAAGGTTTAAAGGCTCAGGGAAGAAGGAGGCAGGAACCGGCAAACAATCAACATAACTTTTAATCATAAAAGAGACTTGAGACCAGTTTGGCACATATCCCAAAATGTGTATAAAAGTAGGTGGATGGAAACATGGCTATTGATACACCAAAATGGAGGATTAATAAAGGATTTTGTGTTTATCTCCATTAGATTCCAGTCAGTTCACCCTAGATCCAAACACAGCAAATAAACACCTCCAACTGTATGAGGGGAACAGAGTGGTTACTTTCACTGCCAGTGTCCAGCAGTATCCTGATCATCCAGACAGGTTTCATTATTATCCTCAGGTGCTGTGCAGAGAGAGTGTGTGTGGACGCTGTTACTGGGAGCTTGAGTGGATTGGAAGTGGATTTGTGTGTATATCAGTGTCCTATATGTACATCAACAGGAAGGGAAAGAGAGATGAGTGTGTGTTTGGATGTAATGATCAGTCCTGGAGTTTGGTCTGCTCTATCTCCAGATGCTCATTCATTCACAATGACAGTTATACCGAACTCCCTGTACCTCCCAGCCGCTGTAGAATAGGAGTGTATGTGGATCACAGAGCAGGAACTCTGTCCTTCTACAGCGTCTCTGACACGATGAGCCTCATCCACAGAGTCCAGACCACATTCACTCAGCCGCTCTATCCTGGGTTTGGGGTTATAAATGGGTCAGCAGTAAAACTGTGCGATTTAACACAATAGATCACAGAGAGCGGACTGCAAATATTACTGCAATGTATCTTTGAGTTGCATGATTAATCAGGAACAGTGAGATGTTATTATGGAGTTTAGTTAACTATCATTTCAACACGTCTAGTAACAAAGTCAAATTTTCTCTAAGAGCAGGGGCCTGTACCATGAAGCCGGTTTAGCTGGCTAGCCAGATATGTTTAAGCTTAGTTTGTGCTAATCCTGGGTTTTAGGTACCATTAATGTGGTAAAGTGTTCATCTCCATAGTAACTTAGGCTAGCCTGCTCCAGGGCAGGTTATGTTCTGGGTAAGACATCTCAAACTGAAATTGGACCAATCAGCTGTGAGCAAAGTGACACGCCCACTTTTTCTACTCCAAATTAAAGATCACTACATAGCAAATGGTTTTTAATGACTAAAGCGTCTGGCTTTTAACAATGCTTATTTATAGTAATAATAACATGCAAGCTTAAATGTTCAATTCTCTCTCTATATATCAACTAAACTAACTTAATTTCTTTTAATTGCATTGACATATAAGATTTTTCTTAAAGTTGTCCTCTTTCATAGACAGCTCTTTTCTTCTTGCTGTGTAAATTTGTTTAAATTCTTCATATGTGTAAAGATCTAATCTCTAGGATGCTGTTCCACTCCTAGCCTGCAGGGGGCGCCCTCCTTAAGCGTCCATGTCATGCTCCCTCCAGGTCTCCAGATGGCACTTTAACCCCATGCTCAGTGCTCTCCACTCCTGCAGATGGTGCCAGTGTGTTTAATGGTTACTCAGAACTCTCCTCATTAGCCCTGATTCCCTTCACCTGTGTCTTGCCCTTTATAAGTGTGCTTGTTCCTTGCCATTATGTTCAGTCTTGAACCTATGTTCTCCTGTCTCCAGATCTCAAGATAAGTTTTGTGCCTTTATTGTACATTTTTTGACCCTTGTGTCTATTTTTGTTTCTCTGTTTTATGGAAGCTCTGCTCTCCTTGTTCATTTGTACTTTGTGCTTTGGTTTCTCAAGTAAAGACTATTTTTATTTTTTGGAAGACTCAAGTCTCTTGACTCTTTACTCTTCTGCTCTTGGGTTCCATTGTCTGGGAGTTAGCTCAGTGGAGAACACACCACACTTAGAACACCAGAGACCCGGGTTCAAGTCCAGCCAAGGGCGACATCCTTACAGCAAGACTGAACCATGGAAGGGAGCCCAGCAGAAGGACCTTCACCACCCTCTAATGTGGACCGTATTTTGGCAGCCCTCTCAGATCAAGCAACAACCATACAGCGACATGACCAGGCGCTGTCAGAGATTCTCCAGATTTTGAGTCTCCAGTCTCAAGCCTCTTCATCCCAAGAACTTCAGTCACCCCCTGGTCCTCCAGACAGATCCATGTTCCCACTCCCATCAGAGCCCAAGTTACCAGCACCAGAGAGGTTCGATGGCAGTCCCGAGAGATGCAGAGGGTTTATTACCCAGTGTACCCTGGCCTTCCAGCTTCAACCCAGCAGCTTTCCTACAGAGAATAGTAAGGTGGCCTACATTATTACACTCCTAACGGGTAAAGCTTTGGACTGGGCCTCTGCTTTGTGGGACCAGAGTTCTCCAGTAACAACTAACTGCCATACATTCATTTCTGAGATGAAAAGAGTTTTTCACCATCCAGCCAGCAGGGGGGATGTTGATCACCGCCTGCTACACCTCTCTCAAGGTACTCGAAGTGCAGCAGAGTTCGCTATAGAGTTTCGCACTCTTGCCACAGAGAGTGGGTGGGATCAACGGGCCTTGAGGGCTACCTTTCACCATGCTTTGTCTCCTGATATCAAGGATGAGTTAGCCTTCCGAGACCCTGCGCCTGACCTCGAGTCCCTCATTGACGTGGCTATCCGGGTAGATCATCGGCTCAGGGAACGCCAGCAGGAGCGACAACAGGAGACTAGATTTTTCGAGTCAGCCAGCGCTGTTAAGCTGCCTTCATCTCCTAGTGCCCCCGAGGAGCCCATGCAGCTGGGCGGAACCAGAATTTCCCAAACCGAGCGCAACCGACGGATAAGGGAGAGATGCTGTCTCTACTGTGGCAAGCCAGGTCACTTTCGCTTTGCCTGTCCTGAGTTGTCGGGAAAAGCCAACTCTCGCCCAGGAGGAGGGGGGCCAGGGCGAGAATAGAAACATTCCCCTGCTCAGCAACCTCAGGTCTGACAATCCAAGCTACTGTCACCCAGGGTAACCAACATCACCAAGTATGTGCCTTTGTTGACTCTGGGGCTGCTGGGAGTTTTATGGACTATGAGATGGCTAAGAGACTCACTATCCAGCCAGCGACTCTCCAGAAACCCCTTAACATCACAGCAGTGGATGGCAGTCCTCTGGGTTCAGGAGAAGTTAATCAATGTACTCCACCTCTCCAGCTACAGGTGGGCCAACATCAGGAATGGATACAGTTCTTCCTGATTCATTCTCCTAAACTTCCTCTAATCCTCGGCTTCCCTTGGCTGACTTTACACAACCCACACATTGACTGGTCCCAAGGGGTCGTTAGGACCTGGGGATCTGACTGCCAAATTTTAGATAATGCCTTCTGCCATTCTTCCAAGCTATTAGAGACATTTTCAGAACCCTCACTAGACATCTCCAGGGGGAGATCTGCATTTATTTCTGAGACACAATCCACAGAAGTCATGGCCGTTCCTGAAATGAAGCCAACTGCTACCAAGTCTCTTGCTCATTATCCTGAGTTATCCCGAGTCCCCCAGGAGTATGCAGACCTCAAGGAAGTCTTCAGTAAGTCCCAAGCTTCTACACTACCACCTCATAGAGCTTATGACTGCACTATTGAATTAGTTCCTGGTACTTGCCCACCACGTGGAAGGCTCTATTCCCTCTCTGGCCCTGAGAGATTAGCCATGGACCAATATCTCAAAGAAGCCTTGGACAGTGGATTCATCCGTCCATCCACCTCACCTGCAGGGGCCGGCTTTTTTTTTTGTTGAAAAGAAGGACGGGGGTCTCCGACCCTGCATAGACTATCGGGGTTTAAACCATATAACCATCAAGAACCGATACCCTCTCCCTCTTATGTCCACAGCTTTTGAAATTCTGCAAGGGGCTACCATCTTTACGAAACTTGACCTTCGTAATGCATACCATCTAGTTAGAATCCGTGAGGGGGATGAGTGGAAGACGGCATTCAACACCCCGACAGGCCACTATGAATACCAGGTAATGCCGTTTGGCCTGGTCAATGCACCAGCTGTCTTCCAAGCCTTTATTAATGATGTTCTCAGAGAAATGCTGAATATATTTGTTTTTGTATATCTGGATGATATTTTGATTTTCTCCCGAAATTACGAAGAGCATGTTCAGCAGGTCAAACAGGTCCTGGCCCAGCTACTGAAACATAAGCTTTATGTAAAGTTGGAAAAGAGTGAATTTCATGTTCCAGAAGTTTCCTTCCTCCGGCTTCCACCCCCAGTCAAATGGCCAAACTGAGAGGGTAAATCAAGAAATTGAAAAGACACTGAGGTGCCTGGTTGCAGACAACCAATCCACATGGAGCTCTCATTTAATATGGGCTGAATTTGCACATAATACCCTTTACCATTCCTCACTAGGTATGTCCCCTTTTGAGTGTCAGTATGGTTTCCCTCCCCCTCTATTTCCCGGACAGGAGCCAGAGGATGATGTTCCAGCTGCCACACAGCTTTTCCGCCGGTGCCGGCGTTCCTGGCAAAGAGCACGCGTTGCCTTATTGAGGGCTGCCCGACAACAGCGGAGGCAGGCAAACCGACACCGAAGGGTAGGACCCTCGCTTCGCCTGGGACAAAGGGTATGGCTCTCAACCAGAGACCTTCCATTGCGGGTGGAGTCCCGCAAGCTAGCCCCACGATACATTGGCCCTTTCAAGATCCTTAAGAAGATTAACCCAGTTTCCTATCGACTTCTTCTGCCCAGGTCCATGAAGATTCATCCCACTTTTCATGTTTCCCGTTTAAAACCCGTTGTTTGTTCTACTCTGTCTCCAGCTAAGAAACCCGCCCCAGCACCTCGCATCATTGATGGCCAGCCAGCTTACACGGTCCGCAGGCTGATGGATTCTCGCATGGTTCGTGGGAAAGTTCAATATCTGGTGGATTGGGAGGGCTTTGGCCCAGAGGAGCGGTCCTGGATTCCTGCTCGAGATATTTTAGACCCGACTCTCATCTCAGAGTTTCGCCAAGCCAAAGGGAAACGTTAGAAGAACGTCAGGTGCCGTTCCTAGGGAAGGGGCTCCTGTAAAGATCTAATCTCTAGGATGCTGTTCCACTCCTAGCCTGCAGGGGGCGCCCTCCTTAAGCGTCCATGTCATGCTCCCTCCAGGTCTCCAGATGGCACTTTAACCCCATGCTCAGTGCTCTCCACTCCTGCAGATGGTGCCAGTGTGTTTAATGGTTACTCAGAACTCTCCTCATTAGCCCTGATTCCCTTCACCTGTGTCTTGCCCTTTATAAGTGTGCTTGTTCCTTGCCATTATGTTCAGTCTTGAACCTATGTTCTCCTGTCTCCAGATCTCAAGATAAGTTTTGTGCCTTTATTGTACATTTTTTGACCCTTGTGTCTATTTTTGTTTCTCTGTTTTATGGAAGCTCTGCTCTCCTTGTTCATTTGTACTTTGTGCTTTGGTTTCTCAAGTAAAGACTATTTTTATTTTTTGGAAGACTCAAGTCTCTTGACTCTTTACTCTTCTGCTCTTGGGTTCCATTGTCTGGGAGTTAGCTCAGTGGAGAACACACCACACTTAGAACACCAGAGACCCGGGTTCAAGTCCAGCCAAGGACGACATCCTTACAATATGTTTCGATCATGTAATATTCTGCAGAAGAGAGAAGTGAATCTCAGTTTCACTGATCCACAGCGTGTGATTGGCTGTTCACTACTGATGTCACAGCTAAACTCCTAAACTCAGGATCAAAGCCTGAGTTGACAGAGAAAGCGGATGATCAGCATCATGGGACCAACAAAGCCTGAATAGATTAGTTTGGTTTTGTCAATTCGAAACTAATCCTGTAACCCTGAGTTTGTTAAACTACCATCATGGTACAGGCCCCAGGTGAAGAATAAATGTGGATAAAATACTAGCAGAAACAACACACATATCAGAGTGATGATAGTAATGTAAGATGATTGCATTCAAGTTTATTTGATATTAGCCCCCCCCCCCCCTTACTGCCACACCCCAAAATTAATTTCTTCATTAGTCCTAATTACTAGCGGTGAGCAGAGCACAACCTAACGAGGGGCTAAACATGCGGTGCATCCCATTTCGCATACTATCCAATTAGTAACATGTTGAAATGAGTATTCCCAGATTATCTACTTTTCCCGTTTAGAATCCGAAGTGCAGATCCGTGCTCACTCTAATGGCTTATATTGCCCATAACCCATTGCAACCCGGTTGGACGAAGATTCGATTAGAACTACAAACACAGATAAAAGTGTTTAAAAAACGACAAACATGGCGGATGTGCAAGTCCGATGGTTAAGCAGAGAGGTTTAGATAAAGGGGTTTCAGTGATTAATAATCAGTTTATACTTTTAATAATCACAAATTAACTTAAGTGCATCATTATATTTAAATTGGAAACAAATGAATAACTGAATATGGAGGATTTTAACTGTGATGATGATTGACTGGGCAGTTTAAACAGTGACAGAATGCACGTAACTAAGCAACAGAGCTGTCCATTAAAGATGATGAAGTAGTATTATACTCCTACTCTTCTGTTACACATTCAAAAGTGTGTACTTTTTATTCACAAAAAGAATACACTTTTAGGGCGTAGTACAAGTAGGCAAATTCGAACACAGCATGGTTTAAACGGTTTCACACATGCTAGCAGGACGAAACTTAGTGTATTTACTTGTTGCCATATCAACACTATAAAGAAAAATCTATCTTCTGAAGATATCACTAAACTATAGCCAATATAACTATTTATATAAATATATATTAACTATATAATATAACTATATTAACTATAGCCAAAGTAAATTTCTTACGGAAGTTAATTATCAGTTTCAGTGCGTATTTAAAACAAGACAAATTTGCGATTTTAATCTCCAATCAGTTTTTTAGCAGTTTAGATATTTATTTAATGCTTAACTATAGGTGAAGACACCAGTTGTTAGGTTTAAGTCCCAGTTGAGATGGAGCACGTTGTTAGAATGTTTGTTTATGAATTCTATTGAGAAACCATGAGAAACAGGGGCCAGATTCACGAAAAATCTTCTTAAGAAAGAAGTTAAGAAAATTCTTATGTGGCGTTCACACCGGACGCGATTCGCGCGAATAATTCGCGCTAATCACGCGAAGGTGGACGCTTGAACATTTTGAGTTTACTCGCTTCATTCGCGCGCGAACCGCGCGTGAAATTCGCGTGTGACAACTACACAACAGACGCGAATTCGCGTCATGGGAGGGGCTTCTATATGAGCCTAGATGAGCCAGCTCGTCTCGGTCACTTTACGTCTTTTTTGTAAAAAATACTACTATTAATGTGTGACAAAACGTAGTTTAAAGACTTTTTCAGGCGATAATATAGTTGTTTAAAGCTCAAATCTGTGGTTAATTTATAAAAAGAGTGCCTATTTGAGCATTTTATCTGGCGTTTTCGGAGTTGTGAGATCCAGGGGATCAGTGACATTCCACGCTCGTTTACCCGGGGAGACCCGCCTTTCCTCGGCTAGTCCTTCTCACATTTGCCGCTGGCTCTGGCTCTTTTTTTCTGCTCCTGTCTCGTTGTGAAATGGCTCACAATAACTCACTTTCTTCCAAGCAAGATCCTTTTTATTCCTTTATTCCTGTTCCTGTAGTGATAGGATGATGTATTGTACAGCTCCGGGTATCCACATACGGCCACGATTATCTTGTCCTCCATTGTTGTTGGGATTTCTGCCTCCGCTTGTAAATGCGTCACTACTAGAGCAAGCTCGTGATTGGTTAACGCGGCGCGAAATATCCGCCTGAGTTCAGATTTTTCAACTTGAGCGATTCACGCGAATTGCGCGTTCAAAACGCTCAATTCGAGTCATTCGCGCCGCCTCAATCGCGCGAATCGTGCCGCAGAATGCCATTTCGCGTCTCTGCATTGACTTAACATGTAAATCACTTGCGCGAATCGCGTGAATCGCGTCCGGTGTGAACGCACCTTTAAGATAAATTCTAAGAAGTTCCTAAGTGCAATTCTTGAAGAATTCTTAAGAAGTTCTCAAATATTTTCTTAAGAACATCTTATTTTTTTACTTAAGAAGAAAATTAAAGGTGTTATATGGTGTTATTTTATTGAAAGGTATTACTGAAGACTCGCTGAATGAAAAACACCTCAAAGCTCGTCGTTTTGCGCTTCCTGCAGATTACCGTAGATATAATAAGTGTGCAGACTATTTTCATTGTGACTGGCTTGACGGGAGTAAATCACTCAATGTCATGTTTTTAATGTGCTGTGTCTGTAAAATCGTTATTTTATAAGAGCCTAGCCGTTTATCAAGAATGCTGCTCGGGTACCAAAGATCGGCCGTTAGATCGACACAAGACGAATCATATCTCAGAGACGTCAGAGCCAGCGGCAGACGTCAGAAGGACTAGCCGAGGAAAGGCTGCTCTCGGCGGGGTTAACGAGTGCTGAACACCCGCTGATCGCCTGGATCTCACAACTCCGGATAACGGCAGATAAAATAGTAAAATAGGTGCTCTCTTTATAAATAAACCACAGATTTAATCTTTGAATAAGTACATTCCCGCCTGAAAAAGTCTTAAAACTACCATTTGTGACACATTAACAGTAGAATTGGTATTTAAGATGGAGGTTATCCTAACTTTAAGAAGTTATTTACGATGATTTTAAAGAACATTATTTTCGTGAATATGAATACTTCTTAAAATTTATTTTTAAATTTGCCAAGAAATTGGCAGTTAAGAATAATTTCATTCTTAATAATGTTTTGTGAACAAAGGCTATGGGCCCTATTTTAGCTAACGATCTGAGCGCGTGTCTGAATCCATTTTTGCTAGTTTATTGAAGGGAAAAACGGTCAGCGGGCCAGGCACATGGTCCAAAAGGGTTGTCCGTAGTCTCTTAATGAGTCACGGTGTGTTTTGGCCATAACGTGCAATAAACCAATCAGAGTCTCATCTCCCATTCCCTTTAAAAGCCAGTTGCGCTTACACCATTTTAAATAACCCTTTAAATAACCTAAAAAAACTGTGCTATTGACTTTAGAGCAGGTTTGTGTTAGTCAATGGCGCAGTCTTTTTCAGTTCCTCAAAATAGCAACACGCCAACAATGCGCCTGAACACACCTGGTTTTCAGACCAGCACGCCCATGGGTGAACAGATGGACGCTTGTGCATTTGCTATTTGAACAACGTGGCGCTGGACATGAAAATGAGAACTGCGTCGGACTGAAACTAGCAAAAAACACTTTGCGTTGTGCCTGGCGTTGCATTGCGACGGGTGTATGATAGGGCCCTGAGAGTTAAGTGTAAAGCAAAGAAATGTAAAGCATTCTCGCTCGTCTACTTGTGTCCTGTTCTGAGAGCTGTGGAGGGAGAGAGGGGTGTGTTGTGTTCAGCTCTGTGTTTCTGAATGCGTTTCATCTTCTAATTGCCCACATTGTTTTGGATCATGCTGATTAGCTGTGTTTTGCGTGTGTCCATTGTCAAACTCCAAAATTTGTTTTATTATAAAAGCAATTTTTTATGTGAAAAGGTTAATTTTTGTATTGAATATTTTCCTTATAAAGTTTGATTAAATCAGGAACATTTTCATATTTTTCATGTTACAACGTGCCCTACCTATGGGGCATGTTGTCACATTTCACTTCCATTCTTTTGGGGTAAATAAAGAAAAAGAAAAAAATGATACACTGTATGAAACAAAACCACATATTTGTACTAGACGCGTGCAATTAATGTGGAAAAATATACTTCCAGCAAGCAATTTTGCGTTTAAAAGAAGTCTAATAGCCGTACAAACAGCCCTCTAGGCTAAATTTTGGCCGTCAGTGACAATTGAATAGACGTCTAACCAAAGCCCAAGAATAGACTAGTCATCTAGAACATGAAAATGTCAAAGAAACCAAACACCTTGTAATCACTGTTGACTTTGCCCACATGATAATCTCTCAAGTTATTTTGGCAAAAACAACATGTAACAAAATTCAAGGTTATTTTGGCTAGAAGTGGGTTACTCATAGCCAGACTATATCGGGTCTATGGATAAGCGAGAAGGTGAAATGACGGCTATTGCTTGCTGGGTTTACACAAACTGAAAAAATCAAAAAGTATTAGGTTGTGTACAATGATTGATGTGTAATGATTTATAAACACCTTGGTTGATTAGGGATGGGCAACATGGTACTGATGAGTTTAGTTCCATCCCTAATCAAACACACCTGCCAGGATTTTCAAGCAATCCTGAAGACAGGTTCGATTTTTCCGGTGTGATCTTTTCATATCCTCCTGGGACCCAGAAAAAAAAAGTTTTTTGAATTTTGAATTTTTTTATGTCATTACATTGTTTGGAGCATAAGAAACAAATGGAAAAAAACATTTTTGAAAAATGATATTTTATTCATATGTTATGATGTGTTCTCTGTAGTGACAGCAGGACTCAGTTGTTAAAAAAATTAAATGACATGAAATTGCATGTATAGGCAAAAACAATGGGATTTATTTTTTATTCACCAATCAATTTTTAGGTTTCAGGGTTTTTTTTAAACAAACTTTATTTAAAGATGATTCTGAACTATGTTATGAAAGATATAATGAAATGCATTCATATACCATTTTACTTTACTAAATATGTGGGTAAAATGACAATACTTGGATTTTCCCATTCAATACAATGTATCTATTCACTGCATCTAATTTGCATATTAATGTGTTCTTGGTGCAACATGTGATGAAAAAAGAAGTGTAATAATGGGAGGAAAAATTGGCAACATTTTCATAATAATATCTAATATTTCATAGGAATATTGATATGTAATTTCTTTCCCTGTTCACTTGTTGTGTCTCCAAAATGCCTGATAAACATGATTTAACTCCGGGTGTCACTACAGTGGTCATTTATGAAATCAATGCCCTGTTTTGTAACAGAAAGTCATATTTTGATCAGAAACCCCATAACATTTTCCTGAGATGTTGATTTATAACAAACAATTTGAAAATGAATCAGATTTTAGTTATAATTAAAAAATATGATCATATTTCCATAAGAGTGCTAAACATTAATGTCAAGAAGAAGTTGTTGTCCTGGTGAAACCTCCAAACATGTGGTATCCCTGCAAAGCCCCGGATGTGCTCTTTACAGGACATCCAGACTGTGACATGTGACATGTATGATGTCAGAGAAATTCACTAAAATATAATGTCCACTACAGTGGACAAAAGTCTATTCTTGGGTCCCAGGAGGATATGTTTGTTGTTTGTTTGATTACTATGTGCACATTTATGTCGTTTAATAGTTGTCTTGTTTTGAAGCATTTTGTATTTTCTTGTTCTTTGTAAAAAAAAAAAAAAACACACATTATGTATATCTTCTGCATCTTCTGCTTCCTGCTGCAGTTGCACAATAGACAGGAATGTCTTGTAATAGACTCTGTGTTCTTCCCTGTTGGACTCAAGCCAGACTTTTCAAGCACTAACCCAATGGTTTCCCGTCCAATGGCCTGATGTATAAACGTTGCAATTTTCCCTGCACATATCAGGGTTTATATTAAAAAAAACTTAGAATAAATATGTGTATACATTTTGCAAACTCTAAAGTATAATAACCTACATATGACCCATATGACATGCATTAAAATCTTTCAGGTGCACACAATTTCAGATCAAAACCCAGATTGAGCTTTGTGATTGTCACAGTTCATACTGTTTTCATCGCAGTTTCATTTTAATGGACTTTTAGTTTGTTATTTTCAGTCACGTGTTTCCTTTGTTCAAGTTTCCCGCCACTTATCAGTTGTCATGGTGATTCATTTGATCTGCACAGATGTTTGTCATATGTTTTATTTACCATGTATTTAAGTTGCAGTCTTTTCAGTGTTTAGTTGTCTGGTATTGTCTTGCTTTGTTTGGATTATTTGCTGCCTATTCTTTAGTTCTTTAATAAATCCTGTTTTATTTTATAGTCTTCTTTGGATGAGCGTTACAGAGAGATTGCTGTACCTAATATAAATTCTGTTGGATTTGTTTGGTTTTGCCAACAATAAATCTACTTTGAAACTCTGTAGCTTCGTACAACTGTCTTAAGCCCAATTTGCATGGGATTAGTTCTATTACCTGGTAGTGATGCAAAGTCCAAATCATTTCCATGAACCGGTTCTTTTCGAACAGTTCGGCTCATGAACCGGTTCAAAAATCGATTAATTCCTGATGTCATCATGCAATGATTACACTTTGCATTTCTTTTATGCCTTTTTTATACATTTCTCAGTGTCATGTTATATCAAGGAAACATTCAAATAGAGTAATGTGTCAATGCATATTGAAACAATCAAATAAAGTTATGTGCGTGAGTGCATTTTACTGATTATTGCCTTTCATTCACTTAAAGGTGCCCTAGAATGAAAATTGGATGAACTTTGCCATAGTTAAATAACAGGAGTTCAGTGCATGTAAATCACATACAGTGAGCCTCAAACACCATTGCCTCCTCCTTCATATGTAAATCTCGTTTGTGAAAAAAACCACGGAAAAATAGGCGAATCTCAACATAACACCAGCAGTGATGCAATCGATGGGATCATTAATATGTACGCCCCCAACATTTGCATATGCCGCACATGTTCACTGTCAGGCGAAACTGCGCAGCCGTATCATCTCTACAGGTAAACCAAGCATCACGCGAGGATAGCGAACATGGCAGATCATGGAAACAAATGTTATGTTCCAGGCTGTGCAGGGGATGTGAGGACGTTTCATACTCTTCCCACAGATAAAACATGTCAACAGGCATGGTTGATGTTTATTTATAATCGGATACCGCAACAATTTAATTCAGAGTTGTTAGTTTGCCATTTCACCACGGACAGTTTTTCAAACCCGGGACAATATCAAGCAGGCTTTGCTCAGCGTCTGACACTGAAGAAAGGGGCAATTCCAACCATATTCCTGCAAGCAGTAGTGATTTTATCCACTTCTTGACTGTCTAAATCATTTCTGATTAAATCGAAAGTTTCTTAGAGAGACAACATTAACGATAATATTCCTGTTGTCGTCTAGATCCAACGCAAGATGCTATACGGTAAGAATAGGATAATCCAAGTAGCTTACATAACTAAATAGTATGTCTAATGACAAAGGTTAATATTATTTCATGCCAGTGTTGTCATAAACTAGTAAATGCAACCATAGATACGTAACATACTATGTTAGTTTAGTTGCTTACACATAGCTTGCTCGATCCTTCTAGCTAACGTCAACACCTCCACCATTTAAGTTGAAACGATAGTAATTTGATATTTATTTATTTATATTTTTGACAACTGAAGTATGATTATATACTGATTGATATATATAAGGTTGAATGCCTAATCTCTCCATCGTCAAGACGGTCAGTAAAGTTGTGCCTGCTATCATTGAGCCGCAGTGAAACAGCCAATCCGAGCAGAACTCTGCATTAATATTCATGACCCTTCCAAATAAGGCAAAAATAGACCATTTCATCCTGGGGAAGATTTCTAGAGTTGTAAATGGACCTGTAAAACCGTAGCTGGACAATTATTGACCTTAAATAAGCCATATACCCTCTATGTAGATACCAGAGAACAATTTAAAATGTTGTTTCAAATCATTCTATAGCACCTTTAAAACCGCATCCGACCCTTTTTCTGACAGCAGCACTAATTAAAATCCGCACCCGACCCGCTTAAAATAGAACTGACACCGGACCCGCACCCGAAATAAAATCAGTTTAGCATATCACATTATAGACACACTTACAAAAATGTTTATTGCCAGCATACAGAAGTTATTACACGACCATTAACACAAGGACAACTTCAGAGCTGTCAAACATGGTTGTGTGTCCTTATCATCTCTACGGTGAACCTTCAGTTCTGTCCCCTTTTGAAAAATACTGTTCGAGCGCAGGCAGATTGCGCGGGTGAGGTAGTAACAAATAAACTGATATGGATTTGAAATTATTTTATCAACTTGAAATACAGGTAAGGCATATTTTTGTAGATGTGTTCCTACAAATATGCATATATTTTTTAAAGGAACACGCCAACTTTTTGGGACTTTGGCTTGTTAACTGTATTCCCCAGAGTTATATAAGTCCATACATACCATTCTCATCTCCGTTTGTGCCATAACTCTGTCTGATGCACCCACCGCTAGCCTAGCTTAGCACAAAGACTGGAGGTTAACGGCTCCAGCTAGCCTACTGCTCAATAAGTGACTAAATAATGCCAACATCTTCCTATTTACATGTTGTGATGTGTATAGTCACAGCGTGTACAAATAACAAGGTTACATGAGACACAGCCATCTTATAAACGTACACATACTGGGGACTATATTCTCAGAAGGCGCAGCACTGCTCTACTTCTGCGGAGTGATTTGCTCGCAGCACCTGAGAAGCAGCGTTGTTACCAACAAAACCAGCGTGCCTAGGTAGCCGTTTTTGCACAATGAACCCACAGACAAAAATTAAAACTGCCTATCCCCCCTCCAGTTCATTAGATTAGATTAGATTAGATTCAAGTTTATTGTCATTACACATGTACAAGTACAATGCAACGAAATGAGTTTGGAGCAAGCCTCCGAGCCGCAGCTATTTAAAGCGCCGCCACACGCTCTCCAGAAAAAAAAGAAATGCAGGTTGCAAAGCATACATGCAAAACATAACTGTAGTAAAGCTTGTTTGTACGGGAAGAAGGAGGCGGGAACCGGAGAACATTCAAAACGTTTAATCAAACAAACATAAAATAATAATGGCGGCGGCAGCCCCTCGCGGTCGACTGCCGCCTACACACAAACACAAAATGAAAATAAAAAGCTGCAGCCCCTCACGGACGACTGCAGCAACACATAACAAAACGTAAATAAAACACAACACAAAATCCAGGCCTGGTCCTCTCTCGTCCTTCACTGTCGTCGCTCCTCCTTTATACTCCCTCACTCCTCCGCGAGGGCCGAGATCGCTGCGGCTCGCAGCTGGCGCTCATCCTCTCTGATGAGCGCCGCCTCGTCCCGCCCTCACGGTCCCTCGACCTCGCTGCTCGCCACAATAACATACATAACACAGTACACGTGGTCACGTGATGGAATTTTTGGTTGGGACTGAGTAAGGGAGATAGGAAGGAGGAAAGGGAGGGGCAGACGGTTGGACGGGGGCAGGGATAGGGGTGAGGTATGTATGATGCGAGTAAGAGTCTGAAGAGTCCTGTGTTGTGTGAGCTTGTGTTGTGTGAATGTGAATATTAGCCATAGCTTAAGATGTTTTCGAGTTCAGTTCTGTGGCTTGTCCTTGAAGGGAGATATGGCAGTGCACAGGGAACGATAGCAAGATAGCAGGACCCAGCTGTCAAGCTGACCTCCCAACCGAGAGAGATACAGGGTAGCCGATGAGGTGAGGGAAGGAGGGGGTCAATATCTTAATCCATTTAGCTGATCTTCTGTAATTTTCTGGATCATAATCAATCAATCCGTTCTGATCTTCAGCGTCAGTGGCGAGCGTCCTTCGTGAATTGACTTCGACATTTCATGATCAGACCAGACATACTGCGTAGCAGTTCACTAGCCTGACCCCCGATGGAGCCCACTCTTCCCTGCGTCTCCACAGTCCGGGCTGAGATGTTACGATACAGTTCCTCAATCTGTGCCACTCTTTGATCTAATACCTTCAGTCGGTCACACACATCCCCGAAGCACTCTTTAATTTCCACAGACAGCGGCTGGGTGAATTTACTGGCTGCTGTCTTACCAATCTTCCGATAGGTCAGGGCAATCCCAAGGCCGAAAAATAGGAACCCCGCTATCACAATGCCAATTATGAATAAATCCTCCACATCCTCCACGGACAGGACTTCCAGGCACACGACTTGCCAGTTGTTCCAGGCGTCCCGAGTGTAGCCCGCAGTGAAGGTCCCGTCCGGGCAGGTGGGTTCTCCCGGTGCACCCTTCCTTAGTGAGAAAATCTTGTCAATCGCGCTGAGAGACCAGTTAATTAATTCCATTTCAGTATTTTCAGGAGTCCAGCAAGCAGGGGGTCAGAAAAAAAGGCAGCGCTAAAGCAGAGCATGGAGCAGATAGAAGGCACGTCTGCTCTGTATGAGATCAATTAGCAAGGTAAATGCTACAGTCCAGAGAATTACCTCTAGCACCACTCATTTGTTACTGTGACAGAGCGCGTTCGTGACAACACAATTATAACATTACAGGGGATAAATGGAGCACGGGAACAACTGCAATACAGTAGTGACCACCCTATTCATGTAACAGTGTCACAAACGTTACATTAGATCTAGCTAATGGTACTGTTACTGTAGGCTAGTCATCTAAAAACATCATAATAATAATAATAATAATAATAATAATAATTTATTACATTTATATAGCGCTTTTCAAGGTACTCAAAGCGCTTTACATAGAAGGGGGGAATCTCCTCAACCACCACCAATGTGCAGCATCCACCTGGATGATGCGACGGCAGCCATTTTGCGCCAGTACGCCCACCACACACCAGCTGATTGGTGGAGAGGAGACTGAGGGATGATGCCAATCGTATATATATGGGGATGATTAGGAGGCCATGATGGACAGGGGCCAATGGGCAAATTTGGCCAGGATGCCGGGGTTACACCCCTACTCTTTATCGATGGGCATCCTGGGATTTTTAATGACCACAGAGAGTCAGGACCTCGGTTTAACGTCTCATCCGAAGGACGGAACACTTACCGCAGCCGCGAGTAATCTTCTTTGTCCCGTCTGTACTATCGATGGGATGGCCGTATCCTTCAGCATAAAAAATCTTAAAAAATCCTTCATCCTTCCATAAAATGTTTATAAATAAATTGTCAATAAATGAGAACCAGTTTGTGAATCTGAGAGCTTAAGAGATGTTTAGTCACATTTCAGCACAAATTCACAGATTGCAGCAATTTTTATTAAATATAATAAAATGTAAACCAGATTTAATTACCATTTGAAAAAAATTGTTTTAACCATTTAACCCCTTAACTGTCACCGTCCCACAGGTGGGACGCCTGGTGCTCTTTTTTTGATTGCCTTTTTTTCGTATCATATATTTGAGTAATTACCATAAATTAGGTATCATTTGAATTTCATCCTGTGAAAACCGTTTTGAAATCGGACATAGTGTTACAATGGAAACGTTACTCTAAATTATTCTAGCGGGCTCCTCCCCTAGTGGGCGGCGTCATGTTTCATATTACAACAATTATTTGAATTACTTTATATTCAAAATCTTTTCCAATCTTGACAAAACACATATTGTCGGAAAGGTCTGAGTCTCAAGGGTCCATATTTGGTGACTGTTTTGTGATGGAAGTGATATCTGGACAGACATTTACAGGAAAATGCATCAAAAAAACAATCAATGGAATTTGAATGACACCCGGTGGCTATTTTTGGTACAGCACCTAAACAAAATCTCATGGGGACTTTAATTTTTGTGATATCAACTTCAAATTTGGAACACAAATTGGTTAGACATATGGCTTTGATTTTATAGTAATTTTAGATTAAAACATTTTTATAAAATATATATTTTATATGAAATACAAAATATTTAGTACAGTATTTTTCATTTACAGTAAATTTAAACTTCCATAACTCTTTCATACTTTCATATTTTGAATTGCTTTCACCAATCAGCAATAATCTGCAGAGTGTCGTCTTTAAAACGAGATCAAAGTTTGGTCTATATTCCAAGGCATTCTTGAATTACAGCCCTTTAAGTTTGGATAGTGCATTTTCATATGTATTCTCAAAAAGGGGTGACAGTCAAAGGGTTAACCAAGTTTTCCACTCAGACAGTCAAAATCAATTGTTTTAAACCCATCATCAGTGTAATCTTTTACAGTCACTGCCATTTAATACAATGCACTTTAACAAAACAAAGTTGAAATTTGATTTTATTTATTTCCCTTATATTCTGTGGAGAAACTGAGATTGAATAAGATGGATATATACATCATGATAGGACTTCAGTTTTAGTTAAATTAAAAAGTAGTCCTTTCTTCATTTACTCTCACTTATTTATCTGTTTAAAAAAAAAATGTTATTATTGTTGTACCTACATAATATATGCACCTTATACCTTGCATATGCACACTACTGCAATGCATCTGTTGGTTGTTTTGAGGATAGTGGATGTCTTTGAACTGTCCCTTACGAAAAATAACCCATGTTTTTATGGCTAATTGATTACCATTTATATAACCACAGTTTTACCACAAATACCATGGTTAAACTATGGTTAGAGTAGCAAAACCATGGTTAATTTGTGGTTACCATGGTTTAACTACAATAACCATGTTTTTTTGGTTTTATTTGTAGTAAAACCATGGTTCGTTTTCGCAAGGGGTAAGCTATGAGTTCGTGTTGAGTCACACAAGATGAGAAAGTATTGTAGGATGTTTGTTATAATGGCTCTTTTTGTTGCAATTGTCTTTTATTTTGTATATTTTATTATAAAAATGGCTATAAATAAAGTACTAAAAAAAATAAAAAAGTAGTATGGTTGGTATTATTATATTTAGATATGAGCTTTTGAAAAAATCTCAGTGGCATTCACAGCTTTGGGAATCTGCGATCTATGAATCAATCCGTTATCTTATCATTTGAATGTTTTTTTTCTGTATGTGAATTTCTATTTCGTGTGAACGAGACTTTTATTTTGGTGTGGCGACGTGACGTCTTAAGGCTGCGCCGCGCTCCTGCATCTGTGATTCTGCTGAAAAAAGGTTTGTGTTTTTTAATAATTTAAAGTGTTTAAATCAGTAAACCCAGAAATAAGTTCATTAATGAATGTAGCACTGTACTGTATGTAATAACAGTAATACAGTTTTGTTGTGCCCATATATTTACTCGTGGGAACGTGATAATATATCGTGGCTAAGATTGGATACGTTTATTATCAATGAATGTTTAAAGAATATGCCTTATAATACATTTTAAGGTCTATTAACCCTATTCAGATGTCATTTGAATGTTTGCTTTATTTTCCTCTTTATGTCCTATAAATGGGCGTCTCGTGCCAGTAAAGCTTTATTGATTCTATTTTATATCTGTAGGAATATTTTCGGGAATTTAGGTTTAAAATGCATAATAATAGCTAATCATAATAATATATAAAGACATGATCACTGAATAGATTTAAAAGTCGAGATGGTATGATACAAATGTTTTCATGTAGGCCTATAATATTTTATGTTCTTAAATATTCTTGTATCATTTATTGATATAATGAATAATAAACTTCAATGCTGTCATAGGCAACATTACGTGCAATACGGTAGGCTATAACAGGGGTTTTCAAACTTTATGATGCCAAGGACCCCCAAATATGATGAACCTTTTTTGAGGGACCCCCTTCCTAAAATCCATCTGTATGAAAAAACAGTTTGTGTACGTTTCCGAACTTAAATTGGCTATGCTTAATGTTGGATGGATAAACTTGAAGAAGAACATTTTCAATTAAAAATTATTTATATAAGCTACTTTTACAATAAATGTTTGTAAGCAACTTATGTACTGCATTAAGAATACTGCCTTACAACCCTAGTGAGCAAGATCAAGGGGACTATATTGAGAAAAACTCACTAGAAAGATACCAAGAAACCATATACAATTCTGGAAAGTATGTACGGCAAGAAAGGAGAGAAACATTTAGAAGTGAAACAGTTAGAATGTTCGGTCCATTTTTGCTTTGTCTTTTTATTCTCTGAACATTTCTGGGGACCCCTCAGAACCTTCTGGAGGACCCCAGTTTGAAAACCCCTGGGCTATAATATAGATTCATATAATAATTTCTTAATTACGCCGTTATTTTGTCATTCTTAATTAAAAAGAAATATTATTATAGGCCTATCCATTTCTGATCATTCCAGGTTGCAGTGGTCAATAAAAAAAATATATCGTTCCTCAAAATAGGATTTCGAGGCCACGAGTTAACATCACGTGGCCATGAATTATCACATTCCCACAAGTTAACATGTCGCGGCCACAACAAAACTAAGTGAACCAAACATGTCCCCTCTTGGTCACCGTAGAAATGTGTTAGTTTGGATGTGTTTTTCTTTCTGTTCATTATTCTCATCTTAAACATGACAGTGTCCAAACACACAGGAAAACTCCCGGTGAAGCGACTGAGATCCATGTGACGCAGTTATAAAGATGGCGTTTATTAAAGAGGAGAGTGAAGACGTGAAGATTGAAGAGACATTCAGAGTCAAACATGAAGATACTGAGGAGCAAACAGGTTGGTTTCCTTCTCAAAGTCTTTCTTCAGTCATTCTGCCTCATGCTTCTCTTTATCTGTATTTATTGATGCAACTAGTGACAAATTAAATTAGACGAAACAATAAAGAAATGGCCAAAACATAACAACTATAAGCTGCAGTGTGTGAATTTTAGCGGCATCTAGTGGTGAGGTTGTGAATTTCAACCTCCCACCCCTCCCATTCGAAGCACATAGAGAAGCTACGGTGGCCGACACAGGACAAAGATGTCGTCATCTGAGAAAGCAGAGAGTGACTAGTGCTCTGTAGAGAAGTTTGTCCGTTTAGGGCTACTGTAGAAACATGGCGGTGCAAAATGGTGATTTCACTGTAAGGGGACCCACGGTGTGTGTAGATAGAAACGCCTCATTCTAAGGTAATAAAAAAATAACGGTTCATTATGTAAGGTCTTTATACACCACTGAAAACAGAGTTATGTATATTATATTGCATTTCTGTCAATATCCTCATAAATACTACACACTGCACCTTTAAATAGGCTAGCCTGTTCTTTTACAAGTACACAATTAAATTTGAACAACATATTGATTTTAATTAAGCTTATTACAATGCTTAATCATAGTTGACATAGTTGATTAATGATAGTTTTATAATGATATTTATAAAACATAAGTTGGTACATCCTTAAGAAAGCTACAGTGAAGAAAATAAGTATTTGAACACTCTGCTATTTTGCAAGTTCTCCCACTTAGAAATCATGGAGGGGTCTGAAATTGTCATCGTAAGTGCATGTCCACTGTAAGAGACATAATCAAAAAAAAAATCCAGAAATCACAATATATGATTTTTTAACTATTTATTTGTATGATACAGTTGCAAATAAGTATTTGAACACCTGTCTATCAGCTAGAATTCTGACCCTCAAAGACCTGTTAGTCTGCCTTTAAAATGTCCATCTCCACTCCATTTATTATCCTAAATTAGATGCTCCTGTTTGAGGTCGTTAGCTGCATAAAGACACCTGTCCACCCCATACAATCAGTAAGAATCCAACTACTAACATGGCCAAGACCAAAGAGCTGTCCAAAGACACTAGAGACAAAATTGTACACCTCCACAAGGCTGGAAAGGGCTACGGGGAAATTGCCAAGCAGCTTGGTGAAAAAAGGTCCACTGTTGGAGCAATCATTAGAAAATGGAAGAAGCTAAACATGACTGTCAATCTCCCTCGGACTGGGGCTCCATGCAAGATCTCACCTCGTGGGGTCTCAATGATCCTAAGAAAGGTGAGAAATCAGCCCAGAACTACACGGGAGGAGCTGGTCAATGACCTGAAAAGAGCTGGGACCACCGTTTCCAAGGTTACTGTTGGTAATACACTAAGATATCATGGTTTGAAATCATGCATGGCACGGAAGGTTCCCCTGCTTAAACCAGCACATGTCAAGGCCCGTCTTAAGTTTGACAATGACCATTTGGATGATCCAGAGGAGTCATGGGAGAAAGTCATGTGGTCAGATAAGACCAAAATATAACTTTTTGGTCATAATTCCACTAAACGTGTTTGGAGGAAGAAGAATGATGAACACCAAGAACACCATCCCTACTGTGAAGCATGGGGGTGGTAGCATCATGCTTTGGGGGTGTTTTTCTGCACATGGGACAGGGCGACTGCACTGTATTAAGGAGAGGATGACCGGGGCCATGTATTGCGAGATTTTGGGGAACAACCTCCTTCCCTCAGTTAGAGCATTGAAGATGGGTCGAGGCTGGGTCTTCCAACATGACAATGACCCGAAGCACACAGCCAGGATAACCAAGGAGTGGCTCTGTAAGAAGCATATCAAGGTTCTGGCGTGGCCTAGCCAGTCTCCAGACCTAAACCCAATAGAGAATCTTTGGAGGAGCTCAAACTCCGTGTTTCTCAGCGACAGGCCAGAAACCTGACTGATCTAGAGAAGATCTGTGTGGAGGAGTGGGCCAAAATCCCTCCTGCAGTGCAAACCTGCTGAAAAACTACAGGAAACATTTGACCTCTGTAATTGCAAACAAAGGCTACTGTACCAAATATTAACATTGATTTTCTCAGGTGTTCAAATACTTATTTGCAGCTGTATCATACAAATAAATAGTTAAAAAATTATACATTGTGATTTCTGGATTTTTTTTTTTTAGATTATGTCTCTCACAGTGGACATGCACCTACGATGACAATTTCAGACCCTCCATGATTTCCAAGTGGGAGAACTTGCAAAATAGCAGGGTGTTCAAATACTTATTTTCCTCACTGTATATATGCAAGTGCAATAATGTATTTATTAATGTACTTATATTAAAATGTTAAAAATGTTTTTTCAAAATATCTTGCTTTTGAAGAGCTGAAAGCACATGTTCATTACATTTCTTCATACAATTTTTAAAAGATATTGCAGAAGACCCACACATGGTTGTAAATATGGTACGTATACTGCAAGTCCACTAAAAGCTTAATCATTTTGCTATGTTCTTACACAAAGTACACATAAAATATACTTAAATAAATATGTTTTATTTAATACACAAACTTAACTTCACTTAAAGAGTGAGCATACATTTATTACCAATGTACTTTTAGTATACTTAGAAATATATTAAGATGCAATACAATATATATTTAATGCACAAATGTACTATAAACGTACTAATGCACTATACTTGAATTTCACCTGCGTCGATTTTAGCATGTGCATTAATGCATGTAAGAGGAATCCTGTGATGGATCAAACATCAAATAAAACAAAACAAATTACGGCCGTTTCACACCGCAAGCATGAGCAGTGTGTGAGCTTCACGTCAGCGTAACTACACCGTCACTGCAGCAGCGCGAGAGTATTCACACTGGAAGCGTTTGTACAGCGTCACAGCAGCGGCTCCAACACTACATATAATGCTCACTTATATCATACAAGTGAGTATTTCTTTATAAAGACAACTAGCCTTTATTTGTTATATACTGTAAGTTGGTCATTTATAACCTTGATGGTCTTGAAACTTTGTTACATGGGGAGGTGTATTTGTATGTAAAATGGTAAACGACAAACACAACCAAGAAAACAGCTACGTTTACAAGACAGCAAACTTTGCGGACAAAAAATATATAAATGCGCACTCGGGTTTGCTTCGGGTAGTGCTAGAGGTTATACCTGTCTGAGTATTACATAATAAACTAAAAGAAAGTTTATCATTTTTTTTCTGGCTAGTTTATTTATTTATTTATTTTTATAATCATTACCAGGGTTTGATATTAACTATATTAACTTTTTTTGCCCACCAGCCACTGTGGCTAGTGGTTTTCCAAAGTTACTAGCCACTCAGCATTTCCACTGGCCACAATTTTGCTGTTTGGAAATGACATTTTATATGATTAAAGTTGACTTTGGCATGCTAAAATTACTTGATTTTGAGTCATTTTAGATTTAAAACCCTTTCAAACTTTCAAATGCAGAGTGACCACCCAAATCAAGACTACGTTGTATATCAGGTGGTATGTGCAGGTAGGCAAGGGGTGGGCAATATGAGCATAGGCTAATATAAGACATTTAATATGATATGAGTTATTTTTGTTAGGCTATATAAAAGAACAAATAAGCAAATTACAAAAACAATAGTACATTTAAAAAAATATTTTTTCAGATACAGTAGGTTTAGTTTATATTTATACTACATTTATTTAGCATCTGTAGTTATTTGATTAAGGTATATAATTGGGCTGCTGAATGCATGGATGTAATATTCTTACACATAACCAGCTATTACCCACCTGTTTACGTACACTAAAGCCATAACCGACTGTGTTCATGCGAGATACTCCACACGATGGACATTTTGACATCGGTGTGCGTGTGTATTTGACTATCGGGCGCAAGGAGAACTGATCACGCGTGCGACAGAGAGAGAGCATACGCGAGAGAGCGCTTCTGTTGTGTGTCATTCAGCGTGATTCTGCCTACCCCGCCTTCACTAACTGCACGTTAATCGATAAAGAATTGTAATTGAATTGTAATTTTGTGATACGACGGTCTTGGCATTCTTTTGGCTGTAGGCTGAAATTATATTTAACCCTAGTGGGAGTGGCTGCCTTACCCGCCACAGCTGAAATCTACCCGCATTTGGCGGCTGTTAATGTCAAACCATACTTTCACCCAAACTGAATAATTCAAACCAGTTTAAATCGGTAAATCTTCTACAAATATTTTTTATTCTTAATTTTCTTTTCTGACATACTCCAGTTCTTGTTAAAACACACTACACGTACATTTTGTGCACTTTTTGTGCGAAATCATATTTATTTTGTCTATCAAAAGTGTGTTTTCACTTTAATTGAGCGTCAGCAGCACAGCAAAAATAGGCTCGGTGCCGAAACCCCCGCTTCACTGCTGCTCACGCAATGCTCCTGCTCCAGGTGTGAATGCACTCATTGCTTAACATGCACGCCGGAAAAAATACGCACCACTCATGCTTGCGGTGTGAAACGGCCGTGAGTCCTTAGTGTCACGGTTTGGGTTTATTTGTTCATGTTTAGAGTTTGTTTTTGATCTGTCTCTCTGTTCTGTTCATGTTTGTATTTCCTTGTTAATCTTCCAGTCATTTAATTAGTTCGGTTCTCTTCCTGTTTGCCTGTATGGTCTCTAATTGATTGTTAGTCCTGTTCAGGTGTGTCTTGTTAATTAGCTCCTCAATTCTCTGTCTATTTAAGACCTGTGTTTAATCCTGTTCATTTGACTATCTTCGCTGTATATTTGGTGGTTCTGTTCCTGGCTTATTCCTGAGAATTTTGTTTCTTTATGTTCTTGAATAATAAAAGTTAATGTGCTGTAAGTAGGTCTCGTCTCTCCTCGTGACAGAACGACAGACCAAAACTGAAAATAGATCAACCAGCAGTTCAATTTTTATGTTTGGACCAGGAACAGCAGTCCCTTGAGGCCCACAGCCGGAGGTTTCAACAACTGGCATGCCTCACTAACTTTCCAGACCGATCGTTGCACATCTTCTACCTGACCAGCTTGAACAAGGAATTGAAGGCATGCCTATCCTTGGACCTTGGGAAAGTTTCTCAGAGTTTGTGGAGTGGGTGCTGGAAAACTATAGTTGGAGGATTCCAGCCCCACTCCCACCGCTCCTGAGTCTGCTCCAGAATCCCTTCCAGTGAGTAAGGTTCCTGCGTCCATTCCGGTGAAAAAAATCCCACTCCCAGGATTAAAGCATTGCCTATTACAATAGTCACAATGTGTGAAATCTGAGTCCGTTCCAGAGTACGAAATCCCCTACCACACCCGAGTCTTAAGCCAAGATGACTGCCACACCCGAGTCTTCAGCCAAGATGGGCGCCATGCCTGGGTCTTCAGCCAACATGGCCGCCATGCCAGAACCTCCAGCCGTTATGGATGCTACGCCAGTGTACTCTGAGTTTGTGCCATTGGCCATATGGACCACGCCTATATTGTGTGTGTGTGGGCGGCATACACATTGGCTCCAGCCCCTGACCAGAGTCGAGTGAGGAGGGCTCCAGCCCCTGACCAGAGTCGAGTGAGGAGGGCTCCAGCCCCTGACCAGAGTCGAGTGAGGGCTCCATCCCCTGACCAGGGTCGGGTAAGGGCTCCATCCCCTGACCAGGGTCGGGTAAGGGCTCCATCCCCTGACCAGGGTCGGGTAAGGGCTCCATCCCCTGACCAGGGTCGAGTGAGGAGGGCTCCATCCCCTGACCAGGGTCGAGTGAGGAGGGCTCCATCCCCTGACCAGGGTCGAGTGAGGAGGGCTCCATCCCCTGACCAGGGTCGAGTGAGGAGGGCTCCATCCCCTGACCAGGGTCGAGTGAGGAGGGCTCCATCCCCTGACCAGGGTCGGGTGAGGGCTCCATCCCCTGACCAGGGTCGAGTGAGGAGGGCTCCATCCCCTGACCAGGGTCGAGTGACGAGGGCTCCATCCCTTGACCAGTGTCGAGTGAGGAGGGCTCCATCCCCTGACCAGGGTCGAGTGAGGAGGGCTCCATCCCCTGACCAGGGTCGAGTGAGGGCTCCAGGTCAGGGCTGGGGCCCCTGACCAGAGGCAAGTGATGGCTCTAGTCTCCTCTTCAGCCCCTGAGTCTACTCCAGCCCCTGAGTCGAGTCCTAAGAGTGCAATGCTGACCATTATGGCCATGGATATTTTGTGTGTGTGGTTGGCACACAACCCTGAAGCTCAGGCTCCGCCCAGGCCCCCTGAACTGCCGGCATCACCCTGGAGGCGTACTATTCTGCCTAAGCTGCCCATTGTTTGTGTATTATGGCACAAGGATGCGACTTCCAGGAGGCGGGGAGGGGCTGTCACGTTTTGGGTTTATTTGTTCATGTTTAGAGTTTGTTTTTGATCTGTTTCTTGGTTCTGTTCATGTTTGCCTTATCTTTATCTTTAGTTTTTTCCATGTTTGTCTCTGTGGTTTCTAATTGATTGTTAGTTCTGCTCAGGCGTGTCTTCTTAATTAGCTCCTCAGATCTGTCTATTTAAGCCCTGTGTTTATTCCTGTTCATTTGTCTGTCTTCGCTGTATACTTGGTGGATCTGAGAGTTTATTCCTGAGTGTTTTGTTTCTTTATGTTCTTGGTAAATAAAAGTTAAGCTGCTGCAAGTAAATTCTTCTAAAAAATCTCTAAAACCCAGTCAGTGGCACAATGTTCACAATGCAATGAGAATGGATCGGAAATGTTGCCTCGACTCAGAGGTGCCAGATTTGTGCCCATTGTATATCAATACTTTTGTGTATTTGTTTCAACAATAATTTTTTTCCCCAGTAACAACTGGGAAATTAGTCTGAATATCAGACTTGCCTTGTTTTGGTTTTGTACAGAAAAAAAACACTTTTCTGAACATTTGTTGACTCATTCTTCTATTTAAATCCTGGGACCTGCAGTATATATTTGACCACCTGCAGGATTCCAACACAAATGTGTGCAATGCAGTGCTCTACTGAGGGTTTTTATAAAGGCTGTTATTTAGGATGTGTCCTAAAGAAAGTTAAGATTTAACAGTGTTAATAAGAGGTTCTGAGATTACTGGCTACAAATTTATTCAGTAGTATACATGTTGGATTTTACACGTCTAAATGTTTTTGTCTGTTGCTTTGTTCCATTAAACTGGTGTTAACTTGTTTTTGTTTCTTTTCATCCTAGACCTGATGGAGCTGAAAGAGGAGAGCCAAGAACTGAATGAAATGGAAGAGAAAGATCAGTATGAGAAATGTCATGATTTCATGACTGGTGAAGAATCTTTTAGTTACTCACAGACTCATAAAACAGAAACTGGAGACCTCCAGATCAGAGTTCACACTGAAGAGAGCCCTTTCACCTGCCAACAGTGTGGAAAGGGTTTCAGTCGAAAAGACAGCCTTAAAATCCACATGAGAGTTCACACTGGAGAGAAGCCGTTCACTTGCAAACTGTGTGGGAAGAGCTTCTCACTAAAGGGAAATCTTAAGACTCACATGATAGTTCACAGTAGAGAGAGGCCATTCATATGCTCTCAGTGTGGGAAGAGTTTTACACAGAAAAAAACCCTTAATGTCCACATGCGAATTCACACTGGAGAGAGCCCTTTCACCTGCAAACAGTGTGGAAAGAGTTTCAGTCAAAAACAAGGCCTTGAAGACCACTTGAAAATCCACTCTGGAGCGAAGTCGATCGTATGCCTTCAGTGTGGAAAGAGTTTTACACAGAAAAAAAACCTTAATGCCCACATGAGAGTTCACACTGGGGAGAAGCCTTACTCCTGCCAACAGTGTGGGAAGAGTTTCTCACTAAACGGACAGCTTAAAACTCACATGAGAATTCACACGGGAGAGAAGCCTTTCATATGCTCTCAGTGTGGAAACAGTTTTAAACAGAAAAGAGACCTTAATGCCCACATGACATATCACACTGGAGAGAAGCCTTATACCTGCAAACTGTGTGGGAAGAGCTTCACACAGAAAGATAGTTTTAAGACTCACATGACAATTCACACTGGAGAGAAGCCGTTTATTTGTGATCAGTGTGGAAAGAGTTTCAGACGTAAAGCGCACCTTAATCATCACATGAAGATTCATTCAGGAGAGAACTGTTTTATATGTCATCAGTGTGAAAGGAGTTTCTCAGATAGGAATCATCTTGAGAATCATGTAAAAATTCACATCGGAGAGAAGCCTTACATGTGTCATCAATGTGCAAAGAGTTTCACAAACAGAGAAAACCTGGAGGATCACATGAGAGTTCACACTGGAGAGAAGCCCTTCACCTGCACTGAGTGTGGAAAGAGTTTCACGGTTAAAGGAGACTTTTATGTTCACATGAGAGTTCACACTGGAGAGCAGCCTTACAAGTGTCTTCAGTGTGAAAAGGGTTTCGCAGACAGGAATCACCTTGAGAATCATGTAAAAATTCACATCGGAGAGAAGCCTTTCATGTGCCCTCACTGTGGAAAGGGTTTCACGTACAGAGCCCACCTTGAGTACCACTTAAGAATTCACACCGGAGAGAAGCCTTTCACCTGCCCTCAGTGTGGAAGGAGCTTTACGGTTAAAGGAAACCTTAAGCTGCACATGAGAGTTCACACTGGAGAGAAGCCTTACAAGTGTCTTCAGTGTGAGAAGAGTTTTACAATTAAAGGAAACCTTAATATTCACATGAGAGTTCACACTGGAGAGAAGCCGTACAAGTGTCTTCAGTGTGACATGAGTTTCCCTTATCATATAAGCCTGAAACAGCATTTGCAAACTCATTCTGGAAAGAAATAGCCGTTTTCCTCAGTGTGACATGGTTTAGAAAAAGGAGCGATTTCAACAATCATCTGCACATTCACTCTGGAGAAAGACAATTTTGATCAGTCTAATAAACATTACTCTTACAAATACATATGAAAAGTCATGTAAATGTGAGAGCCTGTTTGTGTTGTTTGTTAATATGACGATAAAAAATATGTATCTTTTTAAAAACAAGGCTACATTCACACCGCAACCTAGACTGGGTAAACCCAGTCTGATCTGCCGGCAATTTGTTTTCGCCCTGCAGCTCAGGCTGGAACCCTGTACATATTTTTCTGTTACAAATTTGCTGGGACCAATCACACACCGGCTTATCCACCTGGCGCGCTATTGGTGCTTTAACACAATGACGGATAGAGAAGCGATGGATCGTTTGTCTGATTGGTTGAAGGACTATCCAATTTCATACTGAGTCATTTGAACTATGCCCGTTGATCATGCCTCTTGTGCAGTAGAAAATACAGAGCAGACTCCCCAGACTTATGCTGCGTTCCAGGCAACCCTTAAAGGGTAACTTCAGTGAGTTAGCATTAGGCTTTGTATCAGTAGAAACCTGGTAGTATATTCAAATTATGGTACTTTCTTACATATCTAGCCTGGTCTTACCAGACTCTCGTACTTTTCATTTGTACAGAGAGTCTGGCCACTCTCCATTGACAAGCGTTTACTTCCTTGAAGGTGGGTACTCTGTTGAAGTTTAAAACTATTGGATCTGCCAACAGTCACTCTGGATCTGCCTAACCAATCACTAACGTTTGGTCGTGACGTATGTCATGCGCTGTTCGCCTTTGATTCTCACATTAACTGTGCACACCACCTCAGTGTCAGTGATCAAATCTTGTGCATTCAGATTGTGATTTATTCACGGTGGAGAGGAGAGTTTTGTGATCGGAACGTGCTGCTCCCGTGGTGCGTATCTCGTGCAATCATAACATGATTGTATGCTGTAAATAAAATGTCATATGCTTGGTATGATAAGAATAAATGCCATAAATAACAGCCCAATTCAAATGTTTACGTGCTTCTTTTATTTTTTGAGCGGTGATAAAATATTTTGCTCTTGTAAACACTTGCCAGCATTTAAAGAAATACAAGTCTAGAAATGCAAATTACAGCGAAGCGCAACCGTACGGTGCTCAGCAGAGGTCAGAAAAGCATATAAACAGTGAATTTTTAAGTGATATATTCTTGAAAACTCAGAGATGTGGATTCGGAGAGCAATTACATTACCACACGACCTGGGTGTTTGTCAAAAGCAGTCGATAATTCAGCCTGGGTTTTTTTCGCGGGTGGTGGGAGACGGACGCTTCAGCAACTCCTTCACCACTAATGGAGCGAACTGAAAAAGACTTTTCCCGGACCACAACATCATGGCCACCAACAAAACTCAGCAGTGATTGTTCTTGCTCCGTGTAACGGAGTTCGTTTGTTCAGGGAAGAAGGAGGTGGGAACCGGCGAACGTTTAACAACTTTTAATCAAATAATAAACACAAAATGAAAGTAAAAGCGGCAGCCCCTCATGGACGACTGCCGCGCACATAGCTGAGATAACGTTAAGCGCCAGTCTGGCACGTTTTTAGATCCCATATGGAAGCTAAACTATCACAGGAATTCATTGAAAAGTTGAAACACTCACTTTACTCTGCACCGCACTTCGTTATAACAAAACACAACTTAAAATCCAGGCCTGGTCCTCTCTCGTCCTTCACCGGTGTCGCTCGTCCTTATATGCCTCCGTGCTCCCTCATGAGAGGACTCGAGACCAGTGTGTCTCATTCTCAATCACGCACACCGATCTCGCTCGCTCGTCCACCTCGCCACATTCCGGCTTTAACTTCTGGACATTCGTCAGCGCTGCCAGTGCCACACACTCGCATCTTTCACCGCCGCCATTACTGAACTACAACTCAAACTAGCGCACAACGTCATCGCTCTCAGCCACACCCTCTGTTCGCTGATTGGACTGGTAAAAAATTTGTTCAGGAGAAAACCTAAGCATATACAGCAGTCCCAGACGGAGTACTGAAGGAAAATGAAAATTGAGCGGAAGTATGTAGGAGGGCGGAGCCAGGCTACCTCATATCCCCCTGAGACGAGAGAATTATGCATTTTATTTCTGGAAAAATTCCTCCGATGACGCAAATATCGTTATTTTGCGTCATCGGAGGATTTTTTGGCCAGAGGCAAATACCACAGCCACTAGATGGAGCTGTTCCACATGTTATCAACCCGCCCATAGGGGAGAGATCTCACGCACAGAATGTAAGACACAGACGGCCGCACGGACAATCATAATAACGGAGAGCAAAGTGAGTGTTTCAACTTTTCAATGAATTCCTGTGATAGTTGCTATGCTATGATCTGAAAACGTGCCTTAACGCGCTTAACGTTACCTCAGCTATGCTCAGCTCTTCGTGAAGAATGAAATCTGACACTGCTGTGTCTGTGCCGTGACTTTCGGCTCACTCACACTTTATTGAAAAGACATGTTCAGTTTTTAATTGTAGTGTTTATTCTCTAACTGAACGAAATTATTGTATTACTATGAAGATCAAAACGACGGTGTACGGAGTGGTCAGCGAAGCAAGTGCATTCTGGGAGTTGTCTTTCATCCACATGAGACAAATACATTTTCTGTCTTTTCTCAGTCTAGAAGGCACCAAATTAAAAAATAATTTCACATTTATCCTGCATAAATGACGTGTTTTTCCTACCTTCTACCCGTGAAAGTGCACTAGAACGGCAGTTATTTTACAAATAACGTAAAATAAAAGGTATAACTGCTTCTCTTGCCCTATGCACCGTTTTTCTCCTCTGTTTCCCTCAAATAAGCAAGGAGTGAGCACCTTTGGCGATAGAAATGATTGTAAATGAGCATAAGCCCTCCACCATGCTTTGTTTACATCTAGCTACCGCAATTCCTGGCGCTCTTTCCTGGAGTGCAGCATAATGTTCAATCTTAAAAGATTGAGCTTGGTCTGGTGATAGCCAGACAAATCGCAACCCCTTTAACAAGGTGAATTGGAAAACTGATGGTTCTTTCAGATGGTTAACTTGACTCTTTCCATAGCTTCATGTGTGTATGTCTTTGTTTAGATTAGTAATGTGTGCTGATTTAGTTAATAAATACATTAGAATACATCCGGATGTTTCCAGGGGCGTGGGAAGATGTTTTAGGTTGGGGGTGCTGTTTTTTTTTTTCCTTTTCTTTCCACATTTCAATAAGAAACAATGTTGAGTCTATAAAACACGAAGCACAACAAGCATATCGGTGAGAACACTTGTTTAAACAGCATACACACAGGACATTTGACTGCACATCACATTTTTGACATTGTTGATCCTTCTTGCAATCGTAATGCAATGGACTATGGCCTACATTAAATACCAGAGCATGTGAGTGCAGCTCAACTTATGAACCGCTCACTGGTAAAACGACGTGCGCTTGAATCCCGCTCCGACATGACATTTCTCTGTAATGTAGCTTACTATACTTGTTTAGTTATATATATATATATATATATATATATATATATGTATATATGTGTGTGTTATTTTTCATTTATGTTGATTATGAAAAGTGAACAGAACACATTAGACGCGCAATATGTCAAGACATGAGGGTCAGAAATGATTTTGACCACTTCATTAAGTTTTGTTTTGTTGAAATTTCTTTTTGTATAAATTGTATCTTAATTTTAATCAACGTTTTATCAACCATTTGCCTGGATTTAATAAATAATAATAACAATGGCTTAAATGAACTAGAAAAAAGATTTTAGTTGGGGGCAGCCCTATAGCTCTTTATTTCAGGTAGGCTTATATTCGAACCAGCATGTCACAAAGGGCATTCTGGGTTGAGTGTGCGGCTGAGCGAATGAGCTTTAGAAATGAACGGAAGGAAATATTAACGCTCTATGCATTCTCTATACGCACACCGCAACGGTCACAATATGACCTCATGTATGTTTTAAAAACATAATTCAACATATCAATAATAGGCCTACTTTTTAATGGGCCACTTAATGTATACAAATAAATTACTAAATGCTAAAAATGTATCAATGTAAATTAACTCAAATTTGCAAATTCCCACGCCCCTGGATATTTCTTGCACACTCAAGATTCACATACTATCCAGTGTGAGTGCGCTATATACTCATTTTAAAGGGTGTTGATTATGATTTGACTTTTAAACTTTAGCTAGTGTGTAATGTTGCTGTTTGAGCATAAACAACATCTGCAAAGTTACGACGCTCAAAGTTCACAGCAAAGGGAGATATTTTATTTTACAGAAGTTTTTAAGTGATGTCTGGGAGGGACTACAACGAGCTTCTTCATGGGTTAGTAACATCACTAACCCTAAAATTTACATAAACCTAGGAACACGCAACAAAGGTCATGTCGAGAAGATGACAAGACAAGTTATAACCGTAATTAAACTAAACTATACCTGTTCTATCTTCATCAGGGATGTCAAAAGTACTGGTACTTCGATATCAAGTTGGTACTGAAATTTTGAAAATGTGCAGAGACCAACATTTCTCGAGTACCAAGTATATTCGTACAGCTTTCAGTCACTTCCGTGTTTATCTAAGTGCAGGGCTCCTGACTAACTAACCGCAAAAACACTATTTAAATATGAATCATGCATGTTCTAAAATAAATACAGATTTTGCTGTGGTACCGAAATTGGTACCGAGAACTGTACTCAAAAAGCATTAAATTGGTGCCAAAGGTGCTTCAACAAAGTATCGAGCAAAGGCTGAGTACTTATGTAGGTACATGTGATTTCTTTAAATAAATGTGCAAAGATTTCAAACAAACTTCTTTCACGTTGTCATTATGGGGTATTGTTTGTAGAATTTTGAGGACAAACAGGGTTCGAAATCGCCCCCTATACACTCATTCACTATTCCCTACATTGGTCCACTGATATAGTCCACTTGAGAGAGTGAATGAAAATGAGTGAATGAATTCGACACTGATGCTGCATCCCAATTCGCCTACTCATACGTAAAAGTATGTACTCTTTTTGTGAAGAAAAAGTACATAATTTTGAGTGTGTAGCAGAAGGTATAACGGAACAATTCTGTTTCCGGACGCATGTATTACATATGAGGCTGTCACGGCCCAGATCAGACATGATGACTGAACTAACGGCTCATACCCGAAGACACGAGAGGTGAACTAAACTTTCCAGGGAACAGACGTGATTTGTGAAGTGACAAAGGAAAGAACGATTTGGATCGGGAGGTGAGGTGAACTAACTGACTGCATACATAGCCTGAAGACCCAGCTTAAGCAAATAATTCATATTTTATTTTCTCAAAGTTCGGCCATGGCTGCATTAGCTTATAGTTTATTTTTTATTCCAAAAGTACTAAATGTGTTGAAAAATGTAGCATGTAACATTTTAATTAGATTCGTTCATTTTGCTGAACGAGATCCGAACTTCCCACTATTAGAATGGAAACGTCCTGCTTATGTTTAACTTTGAGTTACGTTATACAATTAATAGACTGAATGCTGCTAGCACAGCACAAGTAGAAACTAACTTGTTACTGCACTGACATTAGCAAAGTCATTGCTCACAGAACAAAGCAATAAATTCTACAAAATTATTATACATGCACTTATCCACAACCTAACCATAAGATGCTCTTCTGCACAATGGTAACGGTCAAAACTTCAACATAGAGAAACTCTTTCAAATGCCAAACATAACTGAACATTAACAGATGTTTCCCTTCACTCAAAAACATAAAATAACACTTAATTTCAATATTAACTCTCCATTTCCAGCCATATACAAAGCATGCTGGGAACTGGTGTCTCTAAATAAAACTGCACAATAGAGCTAATTCTCTTAAAATAAATAGGAAGTCTTTTTTCCCTTATTTTTATCAGCTTAATCGGTGCCTCAATTAAATGGTGGTCCAGTGGGTTAAACCATGGAACTGATATGCAGAAGGTTGCTGGTTCGATCCCAGTGGTCACCACCAGTGTGTCCTTGAGCAAGGCACTTTACTCCATGTTGCTCCAGGGGGATTGTCCCTGTAATAAGTGTACTGTAAGTCGCGTCTGCAAAATGCATAAATGTAAATGTAAATGCCTCAAAATAGTTTAAAATTCCTTACAAAATAAGAAAAATGTATCGCTTGGTTTTATTAGTGAAATGTTCTCAATATTTTCTGTACAACACTGAACCACAATTTTATTAAGGAAATATACACAATATATTTTGTGAAAATTACAAGACCCATGATTCATTTTTGAATGTTTGCAGTTTGGACTGAACAGCTCTTGCGATAAGGATGATTTATTGTATATTTACTATGATTTTGCTGTAGATATAAACAGGAAACATTGCAATTATTTTAATGCAACTTTTAATGCAACAAAGAGTGTCATTAAACTCGTTTTATGATTTTTTTTGTCTGGAGATCCATGATGAGATTATTAATATAAATATATTTTGGCTAGTTTGAACCTGTTTCGTTGACTTGATTCAAAACCTTGATTCAGTGATTCCTTATATTGGCAAAACTGGAAGGCAAGTTGCTGAACCCAAGTGCAGTTGCCTGGGGGTGGCTGGAACATTATTTCTGTCTTCTTTATATTTATCTTGAGTCCATAGGTTGTTGCCACTGTGGCAAAACGAGTGATAATTTCCTGTATATCCTGATATTTTTTATACATAAAGCTATTATTCAACATAAAGCTTAACATAGTGATGTTACGTCTGACACCGACGCTCCGAAGCTTGCTTCAAACTCGAACGGTCCTTGCAATGAACCACTGCTTCGGAGCTTGCATCATTACGTCACTAGTCATGTGAAAATGACTTCTGAAGCAAACACACTGGTTCACTCCTGTAGTGAACCACCTGACTGCTTTGACAGCCCAATCCAGTGTTGACAGGTTTGAAACCTGGCGGCTGTATTTCTTATAAAAGTGAAGCCGACTTCCAAAACCATCTGCTACATTTTACAAGTACAACCAGTTACACAAGCACATCCTTTTCAATATACAGAAATATCAGTCCCACCAGTTAACAAGTTCTGCTTCCCACAGCTAAACAAGATAAAGCTTTCACACATGATACTTACCTGCTAAAAAAAAACAATAGAAACCATTACAGAAATTCTATTGGATTTAATGGTTTTCATGGGAATTTTATTGGTTGTAATGGGAATTATAGTGGTCTCTACTGATATGTGCTGGGTTCTATTGGTGGTTTCCACTGAGCGGTTCGGTACGGTACGCATTTATTTGCGTTTCCACTGTCAAAAGTTGTGACTGGTACCAAAATGCCTAACCGTACCGTACCACTTTTTTCGGTACCCTTCCGTTGGGGTACCTAGCACAGTGGTACGGTACTAAAGGGTGGCGCTAGACTCACTACAGAACGCTGATTGGTTGACAGAGAATCGTCACTTGCGCGTGCGACAGGGGGATCGACAACGCAAGAGGCGCCATTTTTAAATCACAAGATTGCAAAACAATGTCGGCGCTCAGCTTAACGTTTTCGTGGTCGACCCAGGAGGTGCAGATCTTGCTGGGTATCCTCGGTGAAGAAAGGGTACAAAGGGAACTCGATGGCATGGTGAGAAACTAAAATGTTTTTCAGCATGTTTCTGAGAGGATGGCCACCGAGGGGTTCCAGCGGACGTCCGAGCAGTACCGCATTAAAAGTAAAAAACTGCGGAGTGACTACCGTAAGGTGAAAGACCACAACAGCCGGAGTGGTGTTCACAGAAAGAAATGGAAGTGGTTCGATATGATGGACGCCATCTACGGACACAGACCGGCGAGTTTGGGAAGAGAAGGAGGCATCGATATGGCCACCTCGTTGCTGGAGTCTGTCGGTATGTTCGTATAACTAGTTGTGAAATAAAGTATACAACGATCACGGTAAAGCTTACTTTCAATGCACAACTTTTGAGCAAGCCTTTTGTTTGTTTGTTTGTTTGCAAGCCAGTGAGGTATCAACCAAGATTTGCAAGCTAGCAAGACGCTAGTTTATTAGCCAGTGGTGGACGGAGTACAAATCTAGAAACGTACTTAGTACAGAAACCCTAATATATATTACTATTATTACTACTAAACATATTCTATTAAAGATATATGGGTCTAATGATAGAGCTTAATATAAGAGCTAAGTCTGAAATCATTATGCAATATCAGAGATGTGAAAATATGCCCACATTCAATGGGCTTAAACAGTACAGCAATGTTGTGGGGTAAAATTACAATATTGTGCTTTGGAATGTAGTGAAGTAAAAGTTTCTCAAAATAGAAGTACTCTGATAAAATATAAAACTTAAAAAAATGATGTACAGTAACAAAGTCAAAATGCTTGTTTACTGTCCACCGCTGTAATTGGCTACCCACTCAGTCCTAATGGAATATGTCCCAAACACACTACAAAAAATAATTCTGTAGTGGTTTAAATGGTAAAAGCCAAAGGTTCGTATTGGTATTTTAATAGAAACCATTAGAATTTCTGTGATGGTTTCCAACTTTTTTTTAAGCTGGTCTGATCTTCTGTCCTTGTCTAAAGAAATAATTACACACACACACACACACACACACACGCTTAATGTTTTACCATCATCAAGGTGAACACATGAAATTCATCAGTATCTGTAAAATTCACCTATATAAATGAGTTTCACAGCACTAACACTGTTTCAGCTTTGACCGCCTCAGTAAACACGTAATAAACGTTAACATATAAGCCTACTTGCATTTTATGGTTGTCAGCTTTGTTGCATTACATTTACTTCACCAGGAGATGGTGCTGCAATTTCTATCTGAATGAAACTTTGAGTAATGAACCGACACAATTGTATCAGAAAGCAATAATGCTTCGAAACGCTTCATTTGGCCATCACTAGTTTAACATAAATCAAAACATAAAACAAAAGACTTGGCGATACAAACTTGGCTTGGCTAGGACAAAACACACTCACCAACAAAGCAGGTTACACATTCAATAACAGACAAAGACACACGGCAAACATGAGAGCACACAGACTCATGAGACAAGTGAAACCTGTGAACAGTGATTACACAATGAACCAATGACAGAACACAACAAGATCACATGAGGGCATGGGAATCACATGACAAGACCAGGAAACCTGACAGAACATGACAAATTAGAAACATGACATTGAACATGATAAACGGATGTCCTACTGTTCTTGACTAAACCAGAAATCTCTATTGTGATGCATTTCCTCAATGATAGTCCAATGTCTGGATACAAATTGAATATACAGAAGACTGAAATTCTTACTTACTGGAGACCTCCGCTGATTCTTAGAAAGACTTACCCATTTAAATGGCAAGCAGAATCTCTCAAATATTTAGGTGTAATTCTCCATAAAGATTTATCAACAATTCTAAAGAAAAACTATACCCCTCTTTTTTCTAATATAAAGGACCTTGAAAAATGGAATCTTATCCCATACTTAAGTCTAAGTCAAAGGATTTAAACTATTAAAATTAACGTTTTGCCCAGATTCCTCTACTTCTTCCAGACTCTCCCAGTTTCCATTCCCAATCATTTATTCGATGAGTGGAATAAAACAATCTCAAGATTTATATGGCAAGGCAAAACTGTCAGAGTCAATAAAGAATGGATCCAAAAGCAGAGGTTGACAGGATAACAACAGTCTTTAATGAGAATATAAACAAGGCAGTCTGTCGTTAAGGCACACAGAACTGGTAAAACAAACTGAGAAGGCAGCTGAGATGATCCTGTCTCGAAGAGGAGAGAGATCGGGACACCAGTAGAGGTGGAGGCAGTTCTTGAGAATAAATCACAGTCAGGAACAGAGGACCGCGAAGGTACTCTTGCAGCAAATGCAGAACTCAGACTAAACTTAGGCGCAAGGCTGTATCAGACAAACAAGACCAGGTGAGCACTTCCAAAGCAAATCAGACATGAAGAGAGCAGCAGTCGTAACGCATGACATGAAACAATGATCCAACAAGAGGCAGTAAGAACAAACACTTGATAAAGGGTAAGCACTCAAACAAAAGTGGGAACAGGTGTCATCGCAAGGCAGCGAAGCGCTGATTGAGATGACTAACAGGTGCAGGTAGACAGAGAGAAGATGAGCCTAACGAGCGAGTGAGAAAGTGTGTGTGTGTGTGTGTGTGTGTGTGTGTGTGTGTCTGAAACAATCAGGAAGGAGAGTGAGTGAAGAAAAGGATAGTGAGAAGCAAAGAGAAAGAACCTGACACATGACAAAAACACCTTGTATCCGATTTAAAACCTTACAACTTTCAAAAGAAAAAGATGGATAGGGTTTACCTTGTCTGAAAGATTACTTTATCTCAGCCCAAATCAGAGCATTGCTGTACTGGTGTGATTCAAAAATATGAAGCTCAATGGAAAAATATTGAGTGTAGTGTTTTGCCGGAGGTTCCTGTTCAGGCCTTATTGGCAGATGATAAACGGCTGAGTCATTTGGATGAAATTGATAATCCTTGGGTAAAATCGGTTCTTACAACCTGGAAAGAGCTGATCAAAACATACAAACTAAACAAAGATGTTAAAATCTTTAGCTGATTGGCTTATGACCACGGTTTTGTACCAAACAGAACCGACCTGAGATTTAAGGTCTGGGTCACAAAGGGTATAAAGATTTTTTTTACCAAATTGTGAAAGAAAATCAATTGAAAAGCTTTGATGCGTTGAGGGAATTCCTTGGCTTGGAAAAAAAGGACTTTAATAGGTATTTACAGACAAGGAGTCAGAATAATATAAAAAATATATAAATGTCTTAACAATTTGGGAAATCATTCGACTCAATATATTAAAAAATAAATGGGAAAGAGAAGGCAATTTCACTTTGACTGATGAGGAATGGCAGAATATATGTACAACTCCATGGAGAACCACAAAATCTCATGTCTGGAAAGAAATTAGTTGGAAAAGTTTTCATAACACCTAGTCAAAGCGCTCATTTTTCACAGGGAAATGCTGAGTGTTGGAGAAATTGTGGTTGTCATCATTACCATGTGTTCTGGGACTGTTTAGTGGTTCAAAAATACTGGTCCGAAATCAACAAAGCGCTGCAAATTGTTTTTGATTTCAGAACTGTATCTGTGTCAGGGTACTGAGAGTGAGGACCCAGATGCAGAATGAGCAGGGGGTGAAATTTATTAACAATATAGGACACAGGACAAGAAAGGTGAAACAGGTACAAAGTCCAAACAATAGGGGCAGGGCACAATGGGAGAACTGGCTGGTCAGGGTAGAGACAGCAAGGATGTGATGGCCAACGATGGAGACAAGGAAGCGGCTCAGGGAACCAGGCTTGACAGTTGGTGATGTGGCTTGCTGCAGAAATAGACTGGTAGCCAGGCCAGGAGAGTCAATGGCCAGGAGAGTCAATGACCAGGAGAAACTCCGGACACAGGGCAGGAACCAACACAAGACACACACACACTAACACAGACACAAACAACGAGAGAGAACAGACAAACTTGCACGTAAGAATAAAGAATACAAAGTAACCTAAATAATAATTGAAGCTAGCAAAAGAGAAAAATTATATAAAACCGAGCTCTATAAAAGAGTGAAACTAAGAAAAAAAACAAGACTGCACTCTAACAGGAAACTAGGGGAAAAAAATAAATAAAGATAAGCTAGAAAAAGCAAGACAAAAAAGTAAGGCTAGGGAAATTAATGCAAAGGTCTATAACTAGGCAAGATCAAATACAAATCACTAGGAATAGCGTAGCTAGACACACGGCATAAAACAAATGCACACAACAAACCAGCAAGGACAAGAGGGAAAGGGGCTCAATATAAAGGGAAGAGCACATGAGGATCAGGTGAACACAATTATGCAAACAAGGACTAAACAAGGGGGTGTGGTAAAGGGAAACAAGGAGGTGGGACGAGAGGAGCACATGGCCAACACAAACAAAGACAGAGCCATGTGGTCAGACAAGACAAACAAAGAAACATTGAACAGAGACAAGACAGACAAGGCTGTCAGGGAAGGACCCTGACAATCTGGGCCTTAAAACTCCTGCCATGGACACAGCTAATGGATATCTCTGGAGTAAACTCCTGGCTGCAGGGAAAAAGGCCATCACAAAAAGGACTGGGCAGACATTATTATGGACATAAGGAAAATGGAAAAAATCACATTCGGACTACATTTACAACTGGACAAATTTGAAAGGCTTTGGAACAATTGGGACACTTATAGGCTACTGATCTACATTTGTCTTCATTTTCTTTTGATGCTTTGTTTTCTCTCTTTGGTCATGTTCTGTTCTGGGAGGGGGGGGGGGGGGGTAATTAAAAAAAGAAAAATATAAAAAAAAGAAAAGGAATTAACATGCTTTATTACAGTGGCATTGCTGCCACATACATATTATTTTTTCCACTCAATTATGTCGTAATAACGAGATGTTATGTCGTAAAAACAATGTATATAGTTTCTCCTAATAAGGGCATGTGTTGTATAGTGATGTGTACAAAATATGCCTGTATCCACATTAGAGAATTCATATAGCCCATGTGCATTTGTCACACTTCCATGTTTCCACTTCCACCATCTATAATAGGCCTACTGTAATATATTGTATGTTATACTGTAATACATATATTCTAGAAATGTATTAAATAGAAAGACGCTTTCAGCCTTACTCAAAGGCCGTGGAAACCCTTCTTATGTATTAAATATACAAGCAATTCGTTTATGAAACCTTGATCAAAATTAAAATACAATTTATAGAAAACGAAATTCACTTTAAAGAAATGATTTCTGCAAAACAACACTCAATAAAAATCATGTCTGACCCCACTCCATGTCTCCTGACATATTGCGCGTATGCTCATGCTCACCAAAGCGCCTGCGAATTCTTTAATATTTTTCATTTTTGCATTTTTTTTTTACCACTTCGTTATTTTGGCTCGGAATTTTGTTTGTTGGAAATATGAACTAAATTTAGAAATTAAATTTGAAATTAAAAACTTTGCGTTTAATAAACAAAATACATTTTTGAAGCATTTGGAGTAGAGCGGGCTACATGCAAAACGTAACCTATTTAGATTCATAGTTAGGCTATATGTTTAAATATTAGCCTATTATATTATTGTTTTAATTTCATATGTTGATAATGAAAAGTGAGCAGCATGAGTAAGATGAGACGCGCAATATGTCAGGAGACATGGAGTGGGGTCAGACATGATTTTTATGTGTTGTTTTGCAGAAATCATTTCTTTAAAGTGAATTTCGTTTTATATAAATTGTATTTTAATTTTGATCAAGGTTTCATAAACTAATTGCCTGTATATTTAAAGGGGTGGTAAAACACATTCTTTCGAAGGCTTGATTGTGTTTGTGGGGTGCACTGTAACGTGTTCATGCTTCGTTTTTAAAAAATTGCATTATTTTTCATATATTTTACCTTTATTCTACACTGCTCTGTCCCTCCCATAGACAGTAAAAGAAATGGACACAGCGACCCCATAGGCTTCGACGAGGAGAATTGAAGTCAGATAGAAGCACTCACTTCCTGATGGCTGATGTACTGCACAGCCTCGGACTGAGCTTGACGACGTAGATGTGACGTGAGCAACCTGTCCGACAGTGGCAAGTCTTCTAGTAGTTGTGCAAAGTGAAATCTGAATCACCGAATCTTGCAGAGACAGAGAGGTGTTTGTTGGATAACGTTAAGTATGAATGAGCATTTAACAAACTGGTTTGCAGAGCCAAATGAGCGTTGTCATCTGTGTACTTCCTTGCTACAACGTACAATTAACAATACGAACTATTACAGGAAAACACATGGACGAAAAATAAATCATACTTACAGGTTGTGGCCCATAAACAGCTTCTGTTTTTAAACCCATCTTTCAGTACAAGCCGTTGTGTGAATCCTGCATTGAACTCGTGAAGATTGTGGAAGCTTTCCTCCATGAAATGTGCAGCGGGAGCCGCGCGCGTCCGTCTCACACTGGCAGTGTTTGTCTCGCGCAGCTGAACCGCGGCTCATGTATTGCAAATACAGATGATTATTGTCCATTATGTCACATTTTCCGGTCTTCTCCTCCGACCCCTGTCTGTCTCGTGCTTTGATTTATGATGGGCAGCATATATCTGCTGCAAATACGACCGTGTTCCCCTCTGTCTCATACACACATGCATATAACATGTTGTATGTTAAACGCACTGCAACGCACCCCCGTCCCTAGGAAGGCTGAACAAAGTGGACCTGCACTCCGGATGAAAATAACAGCGTTTGGTCGGCATTGCGGCAACAACACTCCAGCCTACTAACCACAACAACGCTTCCCGCGGCGATACAAAATGGCCTCGCCCCCCTTATTTAATATTCTCGGAGGAGGGGTTTATGTAAATATTGGGGCTGGTGATGTCAGAGACCCTGGAGGAATGTCTGTAGTCCCTAGCGGCCGTTTGCTGTAGTCCTGAGAAATTGATTTCTTTAAAAGCAAATATCTCCCTTTGCTTTAAACTTTGAACGTTGTAACTTTGCAGATGTTGTTTATGCTCAAACAGCAACATTACACACTAGCTAAAGTTAGAAAAGTGAAATCGTGGTTTACCACCCTTTCAATACATAAGAAGCAAAATAAGAGAGCGGGGAATGGATTGACGTGTGTAACGAACCCACTGGCCTGTTAATTAATTTAAAGCATGAATAAGTAAACTTATAAATTACTTAAATTTAACTGTAAATATATCACATAATGTATTTTTAATATAATAAATAATAATAAAATATACTTTCAGTACATTGTTACAATGACAATTTTGAGCATACAGTTTAAAATATACTAAGAATATATTTTTAAGTAATGTTCAAATAAGTACACTTTACAAAATGACAACATTCATTTTAAGTATATTTTTCAAAAATATATTTTTAGAAATACTAAATAACAATTATTTTTGAAGTTATATTGTGAAAATTTGGTGGTAATATACTTTTTTTTATATATTTAAAGATGGTACAATTTTTGTTAGTATATTTGCTATACTTTTGAAAAGGGAATATATGTGAAATAGAATAAAGTGTACTTTTTCACCAGGGATAAGTGGTGCTGATAGCTTTGGGAATCTCATATTTATCCGTTGAATCCTTTATCTCATCATTGTAATGTGTTTTCTGTATGTGAATTTCTATTTCATGTGAACGGGACTTTTATTTTGGTGTGGCGACATGACGTCATAAGGCTGCGCCGCGCTCAGTGCATCTGTGATTCTGCTGAAGAAAGGTTTGTGTTTTTAATAATTTAAAGTGTTTAAATCAATACAACCCGTTCAGACAGTTTTATAGAGACCTTTGAAAATATATATTTTAATTTTATTAGCATGGTAATGTATTTAATTAACAGTAATGAGCAGAGTTAAGTGCATAAGCAAAGTAATGAACAGTTGTTGTGTGTAAACACTTGAGTAACAGAAATGGTGCGTCTCATTTCGCTCCTTATATTATGAGTCAGTTCATCATAAACCGCTGTTTGCTCTCTGGCAAGTAATGATAGAGAAACGGAGCTTTTCGAAACCGATTCAGATTCAACTGAATCAAATGATTCAGAGTCTGTAACCTGCAGTTCACCAGAGTAAATGAACAAGAACAACAACACAAACATGTGTAATGACAACTTCTACAAATCAACTGATAATGTTCCATTCAATATAATCATGTCAATCATACATGCAGCCTAAATATGAGTTGTTTGTATAATCTGTGTTCCTTTATTCATTTGTAGTGCTAGTTTTGAGTGTTTTTAGTCTCATTGGGTCATTAAAGTCCATGAACTCTCACTCTGACCGACTCCCTTACCAGTGCGCTGACTACTGAACTAGGGAGCTGATTGAGACGCACCCAGGTATTTAGTTTGGATGTGTTTTTCTTTCAGTTTATTATTCTCATCTTAAACATGACAGTGTCCAAACACACAGGAAAACTCCCGGTGAAGCGACTGAGATCCATGTGACACACTATTATAAAGATGGCGTTTATTAAAGAGGAGAGTGAAGACGTGAAGATTGAAGAGACATTCAGAGTCAAACATGAAGATACTGAGGAACAAACAGGTTGGTTTCCTTCTCAAAGTCTTTCTTCAGTCATTCTGCCTCATGCTTCTCTTTATCTGTATTTATTGATGCAACTTGTGACCAAATCAATGATGAGACACAGGCTTAACCGATGATGCAGTAACAACTTTCTCATTCGATAAAATATCTGTGAATTCTGCAACTGGCTTAAGTGCTGCGTTTATCGACTCAAGCACTGCAATGTCCTGCCATGTCAGGTTAAGGTGTTGATGTCGTCGGTCATTGTGCTATTTTAATTACGGGCACTTGCTCCAAAACTCTCTGTATAATTTTTGGTTTGCTTCCCCATCGCGTGGGACAGTGCTGTAAATAGAGACCAAAATTACAAACCATTTTTTGTTACAAACCAAGTTTTTTTAAAGGTCCCATGGCATGAAATTTTCAACATTAATATGAGTTCCCCTAGCCTGTATATTGTCCCCAAGAGGCTAGAAATTTTGATCGGTGTAAACCGAGTTCTGGCTGTCTTTCTCTGCCTTTGAGAAAATGACAGCTCAGACGAGCTGATCTTGAATTTTCCTGTTATGATGTCATAACAGGAACGGTTACCTCCCTTTCCTCCGCCCAGAGAATTTGGCACGCCAATGCGAGCGCCATATTTGTTTGTCCTCGAGAGATCATGGCTTGTGAACGAGTGAATGCTGGCAGTTTCTCAGTGTTTGTATGTGATTTCTGATGTGTAATTATTCAAGTTCACACAGAACTTTATTATTCGTGCTGCAGCTTCTCTCTCTCCCGACAGAACGGTGTTTTCGTGTTTTCTATCTTGTGAGTCAGTGTTTTTGTAAGTCCTCGTCGCGTCTGTTCTAAAATGTGCATACAGTCGTGAGTTTCTGCTCAACATCGGCAAAGCCACATCTTTAGAGATAAACCTCACGCACGCCAAAGCTCGGGCTGCACTGACCGGTCGACCTTCAACATCACCGACCCCCAGTACTGCACCTCGCCCACAGTGGAGTCGCCATACGCGGCGCGAGATTAAGCAGACGGGGGGTAAGCGTGAGCGTATCCGGGCTAGGCTAGCCAGCTATCCCCACAATAAACTGGATTACATTCGATTACTGTGCTGTTGTGCCTTTGTTTGCGCTGTGTACTCAATGTGCGTCACTGACGCTTTTCATATGATAGGAAAATATCTAAAAATAATGCTATAATCAACACTTACTCGAAACTCGTTCATCTGGACAGCTGTAATGGTACATTACATGTGTTACAAAGTTGGTAGAATAAGGAGGAACACGGGCTCTGCGTGACTGGGACTCGAGTTTATTTAGAACTCTCTGATACAAACAAAATTTACTAAAGTTACTAACTTTCTGACATGAGTAGAAATAAACTAATAACCTGAAGTATATGCTAGTAACTACAACAGTTCACTGAACTGAGACGTGCTGAGAGAACTGATGAGAAGTGAACTCAGGTCCATCCGTCTCTCTGGCAGGCTCGTGCCTCGTAGACCTCGTTAAACCACGCCCCCTCCGCTACAAGATCTAAACGAATAAAATCAGAGTTGTATTACAAAAGTCCAGGCTAATCCAAGCATTAGAATTTGATTCATAGTTGCTCTGTTTTTGAAGTCCATAAAAAGTTATAACTGCATTAAATAATGTTATGAGATTTGTATTTTTGAATAAACAAATAAGAAATGTTGGAAAGTATGTTCAAACATGAAACTAAACCACCAGTAGGTGGCAGCAGGTGAGTCTTGATGAGTGAGTCATTTAATCATTCATTCAAACGATTCATTCAAACGGCTGATTCATTCAAGAATGAGGCAGTCGTTTACTAGGGATGGGCGATACCACTTATTTTGTTTTTCGATACAATACCGATACTTTCAAGGCTAGCATCACCGATATCGATACCGATATGATACTTCTAAACTGAACTTTTTAATTATTCAATTATTCCTAAGAGTGAAATGGGTAAAGATGCATCATATTTGAAAGGTATTTTAACATTCAATATGAATTAATTGCATTTATTAGATCATATTTTTGTTTACACATGGTTCAAATATGTTTACTTGTAGTGGTAACCATGGAAATTTACAAATACTAGTTGAACTGTGGTCACTATAGTAAAAAAAAATAATTTTCATTTTCATAAGGGACTGCCAATGACCCATCACCCAAAATGCAACCTTTTTATTCTGACATTATTCCTTTTAACAAAAGTTAAAGAATAGAACATGATCAATATCAACTTTTAACATTAAATTTAAAGAGTGTAATTGCACTATGTAGGCTACAATTTCTATTTGTTTAATGTGTAATAACATATTATGTTTTTCTGTCTTCTGATGAGCATTGTTCTGGGCTGCGTTTCCAAAAGCATGGTTTCTTATGCTAGTTTTGGGAAACGCAGCTCTGTTTGAATACAGTGTCAGCAGTGTGCGAACGCTCTCTCTGTGATTGACTGGTTCTGTCTTGCAGCATTTGCGTGGGTTCAGATCATGGTTCAGATGAACAGGAAAATAGTCCTATACTAAACAACTATTCTGTAACATAGGTTATTTGTATTGTATGCATAAAATAATCTCTTTAAATAAACAAAATTACCAGGGGAAAAAAAAACATAGTATCAATATTTTTATTTGAGTATCAATACTTTTCGATGCTCACATTAGTATGGATACTTCATATCAATATGCCCAATATGCGTTTACGAATAGGTAATTTAATCTTTGTTTCAACCGATTCATTCAAAACGCTGAATCATTCAGTAACACTGTTGCTGTGAGATGCGCGTTATGGTTCTGGCTGATTGAAACTTTGTTGCTTGGAATCTTTGTTTGGAAATATTTTTGCTGCTGAAATGGAACAAAATCAGTCAATATTGCATCTAAAATGTAAGTGACTTAATGTTAATTAATTGTTTATGGAACTGTCATAGGAAATCAGTTACATTTTCAGTCATGATGGTATTCAGGAAAACGGCACTCTTGGTTGTGTGATGTTGTTTAACTGTATCATATGTTATAAATGTAAAAACTTCACATTTTGAATGTTTATGCTTCTAACTGTAATATGCAACCACTTTCCACTGCACTTTTACACTTTCTTTCGGATAGCTCTGTCCATAATTTATTGCACTACCTTAATCCACTGCTATATTCCTCATATTAGCCTAACATATTGTATACCTCTATCTGTAAAATTCTGTTCAAAGTAATAGCCATCTGTATATTATATTCATAGTACATATTCACCTGTACATTCTGTTTACATTCTGTTTATAGTAATAGCCATCTGTATATTTATATTTATTCACTGTATATATTCATCTGTAAATTCAGTTCTGTTTATAGTAATAACCATCTCTCTACTTATACATATTTATATATATTCAGTAAATTTTTATGCCCAGCACTTACGCAACCATTGTATATATCCTGCACTTGCTGCTATTGCACTTCTGGTTAGACCTAAACTGCATTTCGTTGCCTTGTACTTGTACTTGTGTAATGACAATAAAGTTGAATCTAATCTAATCTAATCTTTACCGCAATATGTTAACTGACTTTCTCTGTTTGAGAGGCGCTCATTTGTTTTGATTCCTCCTCGAGAGGTTGCACAAGCGTCAACAGCGCAACCTTGTTGCTGTAAGTTGGTATCGCCACTTACACTAAATTAATGCAGAATCATTCTTGCATTTGGTGATTCCCTGGTTAAATCCTCTTTCACTTGCCCCTCCAAAAAATCTACTTGTCCCGGACAAGCGTTAATGTCAAGCCCTAAAAAAAAAAAAAAAAATATATATATATATATATATATATATATATATATATATATATATATATATATATATATATATATATATAATATCTCTAAATAAAAAATATAAAGCTTTATTTTTCAAGTGTTTTGAATCACTTTTTGATTGAAAAAGTAGGCCTACTCGATCTTGCCAACCTCTAAATGTAATTAACAATTCCACATGCTTCCACACTCAAAAAATTACTTTTTTTCAACATTTACAAATGGAATTGAATAATCCTTATGTAAAAAATAAAAATAAAAAAGTATGTAAGGATTATTCAATTAAAATATGAAAAATATTATTCAGTTAAATTTGATGGAATTGAAATGCGTAAATATTGAAGAATTCTATATTATGTCATGTCATAATTCTTTTAACTCACCAGTATCAAACATTTCGGCACAAACCCATGGCCCTGGCTGTCCTCGGCTGTCATTGCATTTGTGACGGCCAGGTTAAGATTGTGGCCAAAACAGTTCAGCCATGGCCATTGTAATTTCTTAACAGTGGCTACATTATTGGCCCCGTTATCTGTGGTGATGCATGCAAACTTTCGTTCATTTTCGCTCCTTGAATGCACAGCAGAGAAATTCAGATAAATTATCCTCAGTGTGTCTTTCGGGTGTGAACGAAGTCTGCAGGCACCTGCTCTTCAGATTCCACATTATCAGGATCCGTAGTGGTGGAAAAGAAAACACTTTATTGCAGTTCAGCGATGATGTTCTGTTTGGTGAAAGCCTCTCCATTACCAACCTTACCACCAGCTGGGCGTTTGCGTTCACTTGTACAAACGCAGATGGGTGACATGATTGGATTGAGATTTGATGTGTTCCCCCATTTAACACTTCTTTTGTTTTTACAAACCTGGCATACAGTGAGGAAAATAAGTATTTGAACACCCTTTTGCAAGTTCTCCCACTTAGAAATCATGGAGGGGTCGGAAATTGTCATCGTAGGTGCATGTCCACTGTGAGAGACATAATCTAAAAAATAAATCCAGAAATCACAATGTATGATTTTGTTAACTATTTATTTGTATGATACAGCTGCAAATAAGTATTTGAACACCTGAGAAAATCGATGTTAATATTTGGTACAGTAGCCTTTGTTTGCAATTACAGAGGTCAAACGTTTCCTGTAGTTTTTCACCAGGTTTGCACTGCAGGAGGGATTTTGGCCCACTCCTCCACACAGATCTTCTCTAGATCAGTCAGGTTTCTGGCCTGTCGCTGAGAAACACGGAGTTTGAGCTCCGTCCAAAGATTCTCTATTGGGTTTAGGTCTGGAGACTGGCTAGGCCACGCCAGAACATTGATATGCTTCTTACAGAGCCACTCCTTGGTTATCCTGGCTGTGTGCTTCGGGTCATTGTCATGTTGGAAGACCCAGCCTCGACCCATCTTCAATGCTCTAACTGAGGGAAGGAGGTTGTTCCCCAAAATCTCGCAATACATGGCCCCGGTCATCCTCTCCTTAATACAGTGCAGTCGCCCTGTCCCATGTGCAGAAAAACACCCCCAAAGCATGATGCTACCACCCCCATGCTTCACAGTAGGGATGGTGTTCTTGGGATGGTACTCATCATTCTTCTTCCTCCAAACACGTTTAGTGGAATTATGACCAAAAAGTTATATTTTGGTCTCATCTGACCACATGACTTTGGATGCCAAATTGTAAGATTGTGTGTGAGTGGGAATGTGTTCCAGCACTCTCAGTGCTGGGTTGTGTCGGGAAGGGCATCAGGGGTAAAAACCTGTGCCAAATCAAAGGTGTGTGTGAAGCAGACCCTGCAAATGAGCAGGAAAAATGCTAGGAACATTTTACATGTCTAAATGGTGTTAACATGTTTTTGTTTCTTTTCACCCTAGACCTGATGGAGCTGAAAGAGGAGAGCCAAGAAATGCAAGAGAAAGATCAGTATGAGAAATGTCATGATTTCGTGACTGGTGAAGAATCTTTTAGATACTCACAGATGAGAGTTGACACTGGAGAGAGCCCTTTCATCTGCAAACAGTGTGGAAAGAGTTTCAGGCGAAAAGAGACCCTTAAAGACCACTTAAACATCCACGCTGGAGAGAAGCCGTTCATATGCCCTCAGTGTGGAATGAGGTTTACACATAAAAAAAACCTTAAAGTCCACTTGAGAATTCACACCGGAGAGAGCTCTTTGACCTGTCAACAGTGTGGAAAAAGTTTCAATCGAAGAGACAGCCTTGAAGTCCACTTGAACATCCACACTGGAGAGAAGCCATTCATATGCCCTCAGTGTGGAAAGAGATTTACACAGAAAAAAACCCTTAAAGTCCACTTGGATATCCACGCTGGAGAGAAGACATTCATATGCCCTCAGTGTGGAAAGAGATTCACACAAAATAAAAACCTTATTGCCCACTTAAGAGTTCACACTGGAGAGAAGCCCCACACCTGCCAACACTGTGGGAAGAGCTTCACAATAAAAGGAAATCTTAAGATTCACATGAGAGTTCACACTGGAGAGAAGCCGTTCATATGCTCTCAGTGTGGAAAGAGCTTTAAACAGAAAAAAGAACTTGATGTCCACCTGACAGTCCACACTGGAGAGAAGCCATTCCCCTGCAAACTGTGTGGGAAGAGCTACAGATATAAAGCACACCTTAATCATCATATGAGGATTCACACTGGAGAGAAGCCTTTCACCTGCCCTCAGTGTGGAAAGAGCTTCACAGTTAGAGGAAGCCTTAAGATTCACATAAGAGTTCACACTGGAGAGAAGCCTTACAAGTGTGTACAGTGTGAGAAGAGTTTCTCATATCACTCAAACCTGAAACGTCATTTGGAAATTCATTCTGAAAAGAAATAGCAGTTTTACTCAGTTTGACAAGAGGTTTAGAAAAAGGAGTGATTTCAACAATCATCTGCGCATTCACTCTGGAGAAAGACAATTCAATTGTGATCTGTGTAATAAAAACGTCATGCTTACACATACATATGAAAAGTCATGTAAATGTGAGAGGCTGTTTGTGTTTTTTGTTAAAGAGTCCCTGTTACGACCCTTCACTGGTTACTAAATTACTGGGAGAGTGAATAAGACCAACGGGAAGCAGCAGAACAGGTGAACATAAGTGTATTACGTGCAATGATTGGCCTATATATATATATATACATACATACGTATATATACACATACATACATATACAGGTGCTGGTCATTTAATTAGAATATCATCAAAAGGTTTATTTATTTCATTAATTCCATTCAAAAAGTGAAACTTGTATATTTTTATATTCATTCATTACATTCATTCATTTTAATTTTGATGATTATAACTGACAACTAAGGAAAATCCCAAATTCAGTATCGGAAAGTTTGAATATTACTTAAGACCAATACAAAGAAAGGGTTTTTAGAAATCTTGGCCAACTGAAAAGTATGAACATGAAAAGTATGAGCATGTACAGCACTCAATACTTAATTGGGGCTCCTTTTGCCTGAATTACTGCAGCAATGCGGCGTGGCATGGAGTCGATCAGTCTGTGGCACTGCTCAGGTGTTATGAGAGCCCAGGTTGCTCTGATAGTGGTGATAGCTGTGTGCAGGTGCCAAGTCCTGTTGGAAAATGAAATCTGCATCTCCATAAAGTTGGTCAGCAGGAGGAAGCATGAAGTGCTCTATAAAACTTCCTGGTATATGGCTGAGTTGACCTTGGACCTCAGAAAACACAGTGGACCAACACCAGCAGATGACATGGCACCCCAAACCATCACTGACTGTGGAAACTTTACACTGGACCTCAAGCAACGTGGATTGTGTGCCTCTCCTCTCTTCCTCCAAACTCTGGGACCCTGATTTCCAAAGGAAATACAAAATGTACTTTCATCAGAGAACATAACTTTGGACCACTCAGCAGCAGTCCAGTCCTTTTTGTCTTCATGTCTTGCATACGTCTGTGCGTAGTGGTTCTTGAAGCACTGACTCCAGCTGCAGTCAACTCCGTGAATCTGCCCCACAGTTTTGAATGGGTTTTGTTTCATAATCCTCTCCAGGGGTGCGGTTACTTTTTATTTACCACATATTTTCCTTCCCTTCGCCTCTCTATTAATGTGCTTGGACACAGAGCTCTGTGAACAGCCAGCCTCTTTTGCAATAACCTTTTGTGTCTTGCCCTCGCAAGGTGTCAATGGTCGTCTTTTGGACAACTGTCAAGTCAGCAGTCTTCCCCATGATTGTGCAGCCTACAGAACTCGACTGAGAGACCATTTAAAGGCCTTTGCAGGTGTTTTGAGTTAATCAGCTGATTAGAGTGTGGCACCAGGTGTCTTGAATATTTAACCTTTTCACAATATTCTAATTTTCTGAGATACTGAATTTGAGATTTTCCTTAGTTGTCTGTTATAATCATCAAAATTAAAAGAAATAAACATTTGAAATATATCCGTCTGTGTGTAATGAATGATTATACACTCACCTAAAGGATTATTAGGAACACCATACTAATACTGTGTTTGACCCCCTTTCGCCTTCAGAACTGCCTTAATTCTACGTGGCATTGATTCAACAAGGAGCTGAAAGCATTCTTTAGAAATGTTGGCCCATATTGATAGGATAGCATCTTGCAATTGATGGAGATTTGTGGGATGCACATCCAGGGCACGAAGCTCCCGTTCCACCACATCCCAAAGAATGTCTATTGGGTTGAGATCTGGTGACTGTGGGGGCCATTTTAGTCCAGTGAACTCATTGTCATGTTCAAGAAACCAATTTGAAATGATTCGAGCTTTGTGACATGGTGCATTATCCTGCTGGAAGTAGCCATCAGAGGATGGGTACATGGTGGTCATAAAGGGATGGACATGGTCAGAAACAATGCTCAGGTAGGCTGTGGCAAACTGTGGCTTTAAACTATGCCCAATTGGCACTAAGGGGCCTAAAGTGTGCCAAAAAAACATCCCCCACACCATTACACCACCACCACCAGCCTGCACAGTGGTAACAAGGCATGATGGATCCATGTTCTCATTCTGTTTACGCCAAATTCTGACTCGACCATCTGAATGTCTCAACAGAAATCCAGACTCATCAGACCAGGAAACATTTTTCCAGTCTTCAACTGTCCAATTTTGGTGAGCTCGTGCAAATTGTAGCCTCTTTTTCCTATTTGTAGTGGAGATGAGTGGTACCCGGTGGGGTCTTCTGCTGTTGTAGCCCATCCGCCTCAAGGTTGTGCGTGTTGTGGCTTCACAAATGCTTTTCTGCATACCTCGGTTGTAACGAGTGGTTATTTCAGTCAAAGTTGCTCTTCTATCAGCTTGAATCAGTCGGCCCATTCTCCTCTGACCTCTAGCATCAACAAGGCATTTTGGCCCACAGGACTGCCGCATACTGGATGTTTTTCCCTTTTCACACCATTCTTTGTAAACCCTAGAAATGGTTGTGTGTGAAAATCCCAGTATCTGAGCAGATTGTGAAATACTCAGACCGGCCCGTCTGGCACCAACAACCATGCCACGCTCAAAATTGCTTAAATCTCCTTTCTTTCCCATTCTGACATTCAGTTTGGAGTTCAGGAGATTGTCTTGACCAGGACCACACCCCTAAATGCATTGAAGCAACTGCCATGTGATTGGTTGATTAGATAATTGCATTAATGAGAAATTGAACAGGTGTTCCTAATAATCCTTTAGGTGAGTGTAATATACAAGTATCACTTTTTGAATGGAATTAGTGAAATAAATCAAGTTTTTGATGATATTCTAATTATATGACCACCACCTGTATATAGTTGCAATCGAAATTATTCAATCCCCTTGACCTGCGAGACATTTTGCTGCCAAGAACAACATTTTATGAAAACAATTCAACAAAGGCATCAGTATTATAGAAAGTTTATTAATACACATTTGAGTGATTCTGAGAACGTAAAGTTGAAGAGAAATGGAAAAAAATTCAAATAGGCTCTAAACCAGGGGTTCTCAACCCTGGTCCTCGAGGGCCACTATCCTGCAAAGTCCATGGGTCCCAAAAGTTCCAGTTTGGTCACATCACTTCATAAAACATTCTTCCAGAACTCCACAGGAGTCTCCTCCAGGGATACCCGGTCAAGACGGCAGCAGAGTTCATACATAAATAACCACAAAAACAGTAATCATACAAAACAATTAATAAAGATAAAATCAAGAAAAGCACTTACAAGACTTAAACTCTGCGGACCCTGTACAGGGTCCAGAATGAAATTATCATGTATATATTTTCAATTTTAAAAGTCTGTGGAGGAGCTCTGACCTCATATTTGAAAGCTGCTTTCTTGAGACATGCATCACTTTGGCATTTGTTTTACAAAAAGTAACTTATTTACACTAAATTACTCTGGAACCATTTCCGCCTGGATTTGGCCTACCCAAATTGAAAAGCTTCCCATACCCGCATACAGTGGTCTAAATACACAATACTGGTGTCATTTTACAGGAAACCCTTTGAAGTTACATAAAACACTGCTCAAAGAGATAAACATGTAAGCATATGTTGTCTGAGCTGTAATTTTTTTTTATTGCAATATTAACAAACAGAACAAGTCGATACCTACAAGAAATATAAACAATTTTTCAGAACAAAAAGGAAATTATGATTCAATCCTTTTACAGAGAAAATGTAAAAGAAACTTAATTTAATCTATTGAACAATACTAAAAAAGAGAAGAAAAAAGAAAAGAAGAGGGCACAAAAATAAAGAAAAACATTAAGGAAGAATATTAAACATGGCTTATTTAAGTCCCCTTGTATGCTCCTCGACGGGAGGTGGTCCTTCTGTCCCAGACTTTATTGCGATTTATCTTCTAATTTGTTTTTGTTTACATTTTCATATCAGTTTAGATATTTTTAAGGTCTGCATTATCTGTCTTACTAAGGAGGACTCCTATTTTGATGGGTATTATAGTCTTATGTGTATAATATGGCTATAATATAGATCAGTGTGTACGATTGTAACATGATCATTATCTGCAAGTGTAAACTTATTAAACATATTTGCCAATTGTACACTGCATATTTAAAAATGGGCTTTTAACGCATTAGTCTTACATTTTAGCTCTTTCTGAAAGAAATATGCCCAAGTAATTAAATTAATTTAAAGCATGAATAAGTAAATTTATAAATTTTACTCAAATTTAAATTTAAATAATGTATTTTTAGAATATACTTTCAGTACATTGTTACAATGACAATTTTGAGCATAGTTTAAAATATACTAAATACGTATATATTAAAGGTCCCGTTCTTCGTGATCCCATTGTTCAAACTCTAGTTAGTGTGTAATGTTGCTGTTAGAGCATAAATAATACCTGTAAAATTATAAAGCTCAAAGTTCAATGCCAAGCGAGATATTTTATTTAACAGAAGTTCCCTTTCAAAGCCTACAGCGAACGGCCGGCTTGGACTACATCCTGGTACTTCCTTCATAAATGACGTCAGTAGAACAGACTAACCTCCGCCCACAAGAATACGCGAAAAAAGGGGGCGTGGTCTTGTTGCTGTCCCACGTGGAGAAGAGGACGTGTCGCGTGGAGAAAAGGAAGTGTTGCGTTTGAGTGTGTTTGTCGCCATGTCGTCGAGACGCTGTTATTTTCATCCCGGAGTCAAATCACCTTTGTTTGGCTTTCCCAGGGACGCTGTAGAGATCATTGAGCGCATACATCTCCCGTTAAGAGGCGTGACCTTTCCACGTTCGCTAAGCTGCTGTCGAATCACAACACAGGAACCGTGCCACGTTCGCTAAGCTGCGGTCAAATCACAACACAGGAACCGCTGGCACAATCAGAACTCGTTACGTATTTCTGAAGGAGGGACTTCATAGAACAAGGAACTCATCAGCCGTTTTTAGGACAGTGAAAACAGCGGTACACAGATGAGTAAATTGTGTTAAAAATACTGTTTTTTTTAAAAACATGAACACATGTGATATTGCACACTGTAAACACAATCAAAGCTTCAAAAAAACACGAAGAGCGGGACCTTTAAGTAATTTTCAAATAAGTACACTTAAAAAAAAAGTATATTTTTCAACAACAACAACAAAAAAATATATATATACTTTTTTTTTTTAGTTTAAAATTGTTTATCAAGGTTTTTTTTTTATTGTTTTCAAATTATACACAAAGAACAAAGATATACAAAACTCAACTCCCCATCCCCCAAACACCAGACATAAACATAAAGATACTATACATGATCAGACGTCCATAAAGAAATAGTAATAACAAATAAACAACATGAAGTAAGTATGAGTAATATTCCCCTCCCTCTTTCTTTTACAATGTCATATTATCTGCTTTCATTCCCTCCACAAAATGTAAAAAAGGTTGCCAGATATTATAAAATGCCCCAGTAGACCCTCTGACTGTATACTTAATTTTCTCCAGCTTAAGATGGTACATAACTTCCCTTATCCATTGACTAAATGTAGGTGGAAAAGGGTCTTTCCATCTAATAAGTATCATTCTTCTAGCCAAAAGAGAACAGAAGGCCAATATTTTAATTTTACTTTTAGTAAAACTAGTATTTTCATGGGCCACACCAAACAATGCAATAAATGGAGATGGCTCTACTACCTCTCCAAATAGCCCAGAGAAGGTCTCGAAGATATTAGTCCAGAACATGTAAAGTTTTGGACATATCCAAAACATATGCAGTAGTGTTAGAGCCTGCCTGCATCTATCACATGTGGAATCTATGTTAGCATTAATCTTAGAAAGTCTGACTTTAGACCAATGCAAACGGTGAACAATTTTAAACTGTATCGCAGCATGTCTTAGGCAAATGGATGAATTAAAGATTCCCTGTATTATTTTGTGCCAGACTTCTTCTGAGATTAGTTCATCCAAATCTGCCTCTCATTTGTTTTTGAGTGAATTTAAAGGTGTTGAATCATACGTGCTGAGTAATTCATAGATCCTGCTTACAGCCTGTTTTTGGACTGATTCACATTCAAAAACTGAGTCTAATAAAGAAATTGGAGGGCAAGATGGGAAATAATCAGTATTCAATGCTACAAAATTTCGAAGTTGCAAATACCTATTGAGATGCGACTTGGGAATGTTACATTTCTGTGCCAACTGTTCAAATGATGCAACATTTCCATCAATATAAAGTTCAGACATTGAGACCACACCCTTTCTTGCCCAGACCTGAAAAGCATCGTCCATCAATGATGGAGCAAACATGAAATTTTTAACAATTGGTGCAGCCTGTGATAATCTTTAAGGGAAAAAGATTGTCTAAACTGATTCCAAATTTTAACTTCCAAAATTTTACGTTGTGTATAACAACTGGATTAGAAGTTATCAAGCTAGAGATTGGTTGTGTGAATGGTATTTTAGAACATAATAAAGCTGCTAAAGACGTAGACCCAACTGAGACCCCCTCCAGAGTCGTCCAGGCAGGGACAGTGATGTCATTCCCTAACCAGAACAGCAGTGTCCTTATGTTGGCTGCCCAATAATAATACATGAAATTTGGAAGCGCCATCCCTCCTTTTGTACGAGGTCTCTGCAGTATACTTATTTTAATTCTTGGTATTTTTTTGTTCCAAATAAAGGTCGATATCTGATTATTTAATTTGGAGAAGAAAGATTTTGTTAAAAAAAACGGGAGGCACTGAAAATATATAAAAAGTAGGGCAGTACATTCATCTTTACTGTATTAATTCTTCCGCCCAGTGAGAGAGGGAGGTGATCCCACCGCTCAAAATCTTGTTTTAGATTAGTTAAGAGAGGTGGGTAGTTGGCCCCATACAAGTCTTTATACTTGTGCGTAATCCAAACCGCAAGATACTTCAGTTTTTTAATGCTAATTTTGAAGGGAACTGAGCGTAAAGATAACAGGCCCCATCACCAACAGGCATTAGTTCACTTTTAATATATTTTTTATAAAATATACTACATTTTACAATTATGTGTTAAAAGTTGTATTGTGAAATGTTTTTGTTAGTATATAGGTTTGAAAAGGGAATATGTGAAATAGAATAAAGTATACTTTTTTAACCAGGGATCAGTGGTGTTGATAGCTTTGGGAATCTGCTATTTATCCTTTGAATCATTTATCTAATAATTTGAATGTGTTTTCTTTATGTGAATTTCTATTTCGTGTGAACGGGACTTTTATTTTGGTCTGGCGACATGACGTCATAAGGCTGCGCCGCGCTCCGCATCTGTGATTCTGCTGAAGAAAGGTTTGTGTTTTTAATAATTTAAAGTGTTTAAATCAATACAACCCGTTCAGACAGTTTTATAGAGACCTTTGAAAATATATATTTTAATTTTATTAGCATGGTAATGTATTTAATTAACAGTAATGAGCAGAGTTAAGTGCATAAGCAAAGTAATGAACAGTTGTTGTGTGTAAACACTCGAGTAACAGAAATGGTGCGTCTCATTTCGCTCCTTATATTATGAGTCAGTTCATCATAAACCGCTGTTTGCTCTCTGGCAAGTGATGATAGAGAAACGGAGCTTTTCGAAACCGATTCAGATTCAACTGAATCAAATGATTCGGAGTCTGTAACCTGCAGTTCACCAGAGTCAATGAACAAGAACAACAACACAAACATGTGTAATGACAACTTCTACAAATCAACTGATCATGTTCCATTCAATATAATCATGTCAATCATACATGCCTAAATATGAGTTGTCTGTATAATCTGTGTTCCTTTATTAATTTGTAGTGCTAGTTTTGAGTGTTTTTAGTCTCATTGGGTCATTAAAGTCCATGAACTCTCACTCTGACCGACTCCCTTACCAGTGCGCTGACTACTGAACTAGGGAGCTGATTGAGACGCACCCAGAGATTTAGTTTGGATGTGTTTTTCTTTCTGTTCATTATTCTCATCTTAAACATGACAGTGTCCAAACACACAGGAAAACTCCCGGTGAAGCGACTGAGATCCATGTGACGCACTATTATAAAGATGGCGTTTATTAAAGAGGAGAGTGAAGACGTGAAGATTGAAGAGACATTCAGAGTCAAACATGAAGATACTGAGGAGCAAACAGGTTGGTTTCCTTCTCAAAGTCTTTCTTCAGTCATTCTGCCTCATGCTTCTCTTTATCTGTATTTATTGATGCAACTTGTGACCAAATCAATGATGAGACGCATTAAATGAGGATAAACAATAAATAAATGGCTATTTTATCAAACCCAATATCAACTGAATTATAAACAATGAAAATCATTCATTTCTGTTACTAAAGTATGCAACAATATCTAACTTTATTTATTTAGCAAATCCTGAAATGTAGGGATTCACCGATACCACTTACAAGTACTTGGTTACCGAGTACAAGTTACCGAGTACTGATACGAGTACTTAATAATACCATTACAGTTCTTCTAACAATGTTTTATTTTCATCAGATGTTTTTCACTTTCTGACGGTAACAAACTAAATACACAAATTGATGCTGTTGCTGACATTTTAACATTCAACTGGGTGTTTTCCTAAACAAACATGGGCGTCGGAACCATTGTATGTGGGACAAGACCCACCCACTTTTTACGATCAATGATATTGGACCCACTCACTTTTATCGTCTCTAACATTCAGCACGTCTGTTTATCTACCCCTAATCGATAAACACTTATTATTAAACACATGTTAGATGCTTTATTTCCACTTTTCTAATATTTTCTTCATTTTTATTGAAAATAAATGCCTTTCCGATCTGATATGTGATGGGAAAAGGGAGAAGATTGAGTTCGGCGTAAGCCGGATTCGAACCGAGGTCGATTTGTGTCAAAACTAGATGCCGTGCGTCTTACCCCTACACTACTGCCACTCTCAATTAGTTAGCGATTTCCGTTATTTTGTCTTTCCAAACTATACATTTAGCAAGCAAAGCAGTATATTTGTACTTTATGAGGACCCACCCACATTTTTTTTGCTTCCGACGCCCATGCATAAATGTAACCTGTAACATTCAGTGGATTCCAGTACCACACAACATAGTAGCAGAACAACTGAATTAAATTATTATGTTATCATCATAGCCATACAGCCCTTTTCGGAAAAGTGAGAGGCTGGTTCTTTTTGATGAAAAGAAGCTTCTCTCGATTATCAGCTCTGAGCCTGTTTCCGTTTTCATCTACAATGTGTGACACTGAGTTATGGATGTGCGAGACTAATTGATTAAACGTTTAGCGCTGCTGCAAGACGACTTGGAAAATACTAGCCGTTTACATTTTTTTGGCACATTTAAGGTTTTGCTTTAAATATATATATTTTTTTACAAATGCCATGTTTAAATTACTGTCATGTTAATGTTATATCTTGAAATTAATATATTATTTTGAAAAGTGTATATCTGCAGCAAAACAAAATCATTTAATTTTACCTCAGGTTTTGCATGCGTTGGTTTTCTCTGGCACTCGCGGAGGCTTCAGATAAATCTCCACTCGGGTGAAGGAGGGATTTTGAAAGCTTACACAAAACTTTTCCATTTTCGTCCATGTCATGTCAAACTAGTATAACAATTAAGCTTGCTTATAGGCTTGTTATAGGCTAGTCATTGCGCACATCCCTACTAAACAGTCCTTCACTTTCAGCACTCACTACCGAGCGGTATCTGCCTCACGAGCGGTTAAGCTTGGTTTATACTCGCCGCGTCTGCACTAGCGCTCGCGCGCGGCAAAAATGAAGCCATATTATGGCGGTCCTGCGCTTTGAGCGCGCGAGACCACTTTGCACTTGGCGCCGTGGTGTGCACGCCAAATTATGTAACTTTCCGCGCGGCTCCCCATCCGGAGATGCGTTGCCATAAAGTGGTATCGGTTGCGGTTGTATCGGGGTAGTTTTACGAGTACTTGACAGCAGTATCTGACCGACACCCAAGTACTGGTATCGGTATCGGTGCATCCCTAATGAAATGTGAGTGATAAACTTTGCATTTGTTGCCTAGAATAGATTTGTTTTTGTCAAATCAGGGTTTGTAAACATTACTTTCTTTTCAGGCATTCTGATTTGTCTATTATGTTATCGATGAGTGTCAGATTTGAGATCTGTCTGTGATTAACAAGTTCTCCTGGGTCAGACTGTGGGTTATAGTCTGGTTATGTGGTGTTTTCTTAATCCCACTCGTGCTGAATTTCTGACCATTGCTTTTTCCTGCAATGTGGGTTATTCCTGGTATCCGGTGCCTTTTGCACAACATAAACTGTAGAAAAATCAAAAACAGCTTTTAAAGCAACTCTTTGTGTAAACATTATAGGGAGATGTAAAACATCACAAAAGGCAGGAATGACCCGTGTGTGTTATCACTGTGTTTGGGTATTATCTAGCCGTTGAGTGTATATCAGTTGTACACTCATTATTGTGGTGCATTGTGGGATCGAATGAGTGCATGTGATAACTTTCAGTCACCACTACAAATGGTATAGGGGTGATTTTGGATACCGCCCTACCTTCCTGCAGAGTTCAGTGCCAATCCTGCTCCACCACACCAGCTTGTAATTGCATGTAATGGAATTTCTCCGTTTATTATTAGGGCCCGAGCATCGATGGTGTGAGGAACCTATTGGAATTGCTCAGCCTATTTTTATTATTCTCCCAAATGAATCACATTTTTGAGGGCCTAAACATGCTCAAAAACTCATGAAACTTTGCACACGCATCAGAAGTGGTGGAAATTTACATCTGATATGGGTTTCAGAATTAGGCATGGCAAAATGGCTCGATAGTGGCACTTACAAAATTTCAATTAAGCGCCGTCCGAGCTACATTTCACGTACGAGTATGTAACATTTTCGCTGCTGTTCTAAACTGTATGATTTTCGGTTACCTCAAACAAGCTTGAATCCAAGTGCAGAAGCTGTTACCACTGAAACCTAAGTGGTTAGTTGATTGCTGTCGCGACTCGTGACACTCGCGAACGACACTGTACACGAGCAGCCGGTACAACTTGAATATTATTATAATGAACTTTTCATTAACTTTGGTAGGCTGTATAATCAGAGAATTGTAATTGGATGCTTTTTTTCTGCAGAGAGCGGATCTCTGTTGATGTGTCTCATTTTTCTTATAGATCATTTGTTGGTAAAGGGTGAGAGACCATGCAACCCACTTGATTTTTGTCAAAAGGCCAGGTGTGGCTCGCGAGCCATAGGTTCCCGACCACTGGCCTAGATCATGTCATCTCAATAGAGCATCTCAGAGATCATGTGGGTATCAAGGGTGTAGCCCTTTATGTGCTTCTCCTCATATTTGCAAGACGGGACATACTCAGTTAGGATCTGGACCTGTGCCTCATCATCTATTCATATTTATTGGGGGATTCCACAAGGGTCAATTCTTGGCCAGAATTTTGAGATGGCAATAGATGTGAAGGACTATAATGTGTTAAGAGCTCGCTCAAGTATTGAGGAGCTAAACCATTTAGTGCTTTGGCTGTCAATCATGGCCTGCCTAGATCCCATTGGGTTGGACATTCTGTGTTAAGGGAGTGTTCAGGCCGAATCAGCTGCTTCCGTGCCTCTGCAAGATCCCTCTTTTTTTACAACTAGGAAAAGCTGCTGATTAGCTTCTTGCAGACCCCCATTGCAAGGTCAATCCTTCATTGCATTCTCTAAGATTTTAGAGAATTTAGTATCATCAATATGATCATCACAATCATTTGCTGAGAGAGAGTGAGAAAGCATCAAAGAGTTGTTCAAGTGGTAATAATATATACACTGATCGGGCATAACATTATGACTGGTGAAGTGAATAACACTGATTATCTCTTCATCACGGCACCTGTTAGTGGGTGGCATATTAGTCAGCAAGTGACCATTTTGTCCTCAAAGTTGATGTGTTAGAAGCAGGAATAATGGGCATGCGTAAGGATTTGAGCGAGTTTGACAAGGGCCAAATTGTGATGGCTATACAACTGAGTCAGAGCATCTCCAAAACTGCAGCTCAGGACCCCCGAAACAGATCAAGGACGTGTAAGATGTGTACAAGGGAAACAGGTCTATTTAGCTCAAAGGGAATTATTAATTAATTTACAGGGAATTTTGAAAGAGCCACTTATTTTACAGCTGGACAAATGATCCCCTAATTCATTTCAACAGGCTGTAACTATCATCTCTGCAGCGGATATTAATATCCAAACAATAGTGAAAACACTATTTAATAGCAAGGTATCATAGATCAGCATTAGACATAAAATTCATAAGCACATAACACAAGAACATTTCTTTTTAAATAAAAACGAGACTTGATTATTCTAACACATAAAACTAATACACACTGTCTTTAAACGATAAGGGTTTATCGCAGTCACCACACTTGGCAAGAGTTACGTCCTGCTCCTTATGTGGGTGGCTAGCATTGAAGTCGCTCCCCTCAGACGTCTTCACTTGAGGGCAGAGCTAAATGGTTCAGACCTGTTGACTTTCCTGGGTTTTCAAGTGGGCACCCCACCTCACTGGTGTTTCGTCAACTAGCCCACGACACCTCAATGGGGCTTGACAGCAGAACCAGCGTCCTGGAACTGCTCCCTCGGCCATTCAGGACTTCCCCACCCCCTCTGCCAGCCTGGTTTAGCCACCGCTCACTTCTCTTTAACCACAGCCATCTGGATGCTGTCTCTGCCTGCTTTGTTCTGTTCAATCTTACTGTTCACCTGGTTCTTGCGGGTGAACTTGCCTAATACCAAAATGTCTGGTGGAGGACAATTACTCACTGAAAGGACAAAGGACACTGTTTGTATCTGAAATAACTCGTACAGTTGGCGCCTTATCACTCTCATCCGAGACAATGTCACACTGAGTGAATCATTTGAGAATGGTTTTTAATTTACATGCTTTTCCTTTATACATGTTTGATATCATTTGAAATGTCTCAATGCGACTGGTACAAAGATCTCATCACCACAGAAGTAAACAAGAAGGTAATCTTATTACGGTGGGTGTTGCTGCGGACAAATAGCCCACCTATTATAGTCAATACAGGTCATATGGGATAGTGATTAAATGTAAATTACCATTGTTAACATGTGTTTCCATTTGAGATTTCTGTCTTGGTCTGAGCATATAGGGAAGTGTGACAGGTTTGAGGCTCGATACTGTAATAAGTTAAGCCCAAAACGCAGAATGTCTGCTAGTCGCTCTGCGTTATGTAATTTTCAGAAAGTCAGGTATGCATCTTTCACTCTTTAGGCTACTTCAGAGTATTTGATTTTATGTATGGTTTATCTTTGAATTGATTATGTAATTGGCATTATACACTTACCTGACTGTTAATAAACTGTTACATTTTGATCTATTCTGACTTACTCTGAAATTATTAATTATCACTAGTAGATTGTGAAACGGGTATAATTTCAACAAAGGGTTAAACAGAATAATTACATGTGTGACTAACTATTAAATATAAATAACCAAACAACCAATTGGCATTCTAACCTAAATTCGAAATTATGATAAATGGAGTCAGATAAAAGATGAATTGGAATTAAATCCCTTTTGCCCAGCTGAAAAGACCGAACACGCAGCAACCTTCATCCGCGATCATTACCTCCATTGGAACGAATTTCAGTTGCCTTACATGGGTTGCCCCTCTAACCCCAAGCATCCCCAATGCTCTCTAAATTGACTGTTTCGGGAACCCCCTGCAACCCACCTCCACCGGTAGAATCCAGGCTCTCCGACCCCTCTGCTGGCTCTCAGAAATGAGGGACTGATACTTCCCTAGCTTGCATTCATGTGCCTCCTCAATCCTTTCTTCCTAGGGTACCGTCAGCTCTATTAGGGCCACCTGCATTGTTGCTTGGGACCAGAGCATGATATCTGGTTGGAGGCTGGTGACGGCAATCTCCTCTGGAAACTTGAGTTACCTTCTGAGATCAACTCTCATCTCCCAGTCCTCTGCCATACCAAGGATCCCTAAACATCTGTCCTCCTTCCCTGCCTTCTCACCAGGCCTGAGGAAGCCAATGATTTCTGCTTCCTCTCCTTCTCCCGTCCATCGGCTAGTTGCACCAGCATCTGGTCATGGCACCACCTGAACCTCCCTTCAGTCAGGCCTGCCCAACAGGACGCCAGAATGTGCTCCAGGTTTGCTGGTCTCTTGCACTGCGCACCGGAGGGATCCTCTCTCATCCTCTCTCCATCTTTGGAGGTTTGTTGGCACATCGTACACAGAGATAAGGATGAACTTTATCCAATGCCCCTCCATGTTCCAGATGTCATTCCAACTGAGGGATTTTCCTCAGACACTTTCCCACTGGGTCCAGCTGCCTTGCTGTTTCATGGCTACTGCCCTGGCTTGTCTGCGCTCTTCCTCCACAGCCCAAATTTCCTTCTGCACCATCCCTTTCCGGTCCTTTGCCCTTGCCTCCTTCCAGCTTGCCCGGGTGATGACTCCAAGGCCTAGCCTCCCCTGAGTCACCGTGCCCATGATGTCTGCATGTTGTAAGCACTCCTCCGCTTCCCTCAGAGCTCTGCTGGCCTTCCACTTCAATCCCATCTTTACTACGATGTTCGCCTGTCGCACAGCCTGATCATCACTGTCACGTAATATCATGGCCAACCGGGCTTTGGCTGTCTTAAATTCCTCCACAACTGATGTAATTAGCTCGCACTAGCTAGTAATTAGCTCCCTAAGCTCTTCAGCTTCTCCGTGACTGTTGGGATCGTATCTTCATCGATCTTAAACCGGAAGCGGTCCTGGACACGGCCCCACTTCAGGACCAAGCTTCTCATTTTTTAGGGTTTGAACTCCATCCTAGCTGCTGTAGTGAGCTCTATCAAATCTTCCAAGATCCATCTGCCCTTTGGGACTGACCTTGCCATGATTGTCAAGTCGTCCATAAAGGCCCTGACTGGGACCTGTAGGACCCCACTTGACAGCACAGCTCCCCGTCTGAGCTTCTCCACTGACTTGACAAGGAGGTTCATCGCCGCTGCGGAACAGAATCGCGGAGATGGTACATCCGGTCACGATTCTGACCTCCAGTTGGTGGTGAAGTCACCAGAGGTGAAGCGCATCTTGAAGTACCCAAAGTAGTTCCAGAGGAGAAACTGTACCTTCTGGGGGACGTGATGGGCTTTAAGTGTGTGGTCGACCAACTTGTGCAGTACTGTGCCATAAGCATTCGTTAGGTTGAGCAACAGGACTGCTAGATCTCCCTGATTACTCTTAGCATCCTCAATAATCTTGGAGATGATTCTGTTGTGCTCAATGCAACCGGGGACACCTGGTACTCCGCCTTTCTGTACAGATGTGTCAATGTACTTGTTGTTAATCAAGAACTGAGTCAGCCTCTTCACCAAGATTCTGAAGAACACCTTTCCCTCCACATTCAACAATGAAATTGTGCGGAAGTCTTTCAAGGTGCCATAAGAAGCAGATGGTTCTTCCTCCGCACTACCTTAAGTAGCCTCCAAAGACGTCTCCCCAGTCTCTTGCAGTTCTTGTAAACTCTGTATAGAATTCCATTTGGCCCTGGTGCAGATCTTCCCCTGGCCTTTCGGATGAAGTCGTTGACTTCCTGATATCTGGGCTCTCCGCCATCAAAGGGGATTGTCGGCTCCTCTGGACTGCACAGCTTTCCTTCCAGGTCGAGTTCTTCCTCTCGCCTTGGGCCACTGTGCACTTTACAGACTGTGCTCTTCTACCTCCTCCTTCGGGGTCTTTAGCACTCCTGATCTTTTAACTCCAAGGAGTCCTGACTTTTGAAGGGTTTATTTTTGTGGACTTGACCTTCTCCTTTCCCTGCCTCCTTCTATCCCATCGCTGGCACACCACTTGTCTCAAGGTCTTTATGCGCTCCCTCACGTTACCTCGCATCTCTTTAAGGGCAGGTTTTGTGTCTTCGGGAGCCTGTCGAAAAGCCTGGTTCAATCTTCTCAAGTCACCTCTGAGTTTTGCAATTTCCCTTGAGAGCCTGTTCTCTCCAGCATGCTGCGGACTCCTTGGTCTGTCTGTGCTCCATCCCAAAGTGCTCTGCTCCCATGTTTCATTGTCGGCAGGCTGTTTCTGACGCTGTCGTTCTGATTCTTTGTTCATGTTCTGAGGTTTTAAACTCAAATGTCTGCCCATCCTCCTGGATGAGTTCCGACCAATTAGTTGGCATCTTTGGTTCAGAGGTGACTGTTTCTCCACCTCTCACCATAAATTACACACTATCTGTTGTCTCTTAGCTTCCCTCTATAAGCAGATAGTACAGTTTAGACATGTCTACATGTCTAAATTATGTTAACTTATTTTTGTTTCTTTTCACCCTAGACCTGATGGAGCTGAAAGAGGAGAGTCAAGAACAGAATGAAATGGAAGAAAAAGATCAGTATGAGAAATGTCATGATTTCATGACTGGTGAAGAATCTTATATTTACTCACAGACTCATGAAAAAGAAACTAGGGACCTCCAGATGAGAGTTCACACTGGAGAGAGCCCTTTCATCTGCCAACAGTGTGGAGAGAGATTTACAGAGAAAAAAATCCTTAATGTCCACTTAAGAGTTCACACTGGAGAGAAGCCTCACACCTGCCAACACTGTGGGAAGAGCTTCACACTGAAAGGAAATCTTAAGACTCACATGAGAGTTCACACTGGAGAGAAGCCCCACACCTGCCAACACTGTGGGAAGAGCTTCACACTGAAAGGAAATCTCAAGACTCACATGAGAGTTCACACTGGAGAGAAGCCGTTCATATGCTCTCAGTGTGGAAAGAGTTTCAATATAAAAGAGAGCCTTAAAGTCCACTTGAAAGTCCACGCTGGAGAGAAGCCGTTCATATGCCCTCAGTGTGGAATAAGATTTACACAGAAAAAAAACCTTATTGCCCACTTAAGAGTTCACACTGGAGAGAAGCCGTTCATATGCTCTCAGTGTGGAAGGAGTTTCAGACGAAAAGACAACCTCAAAATCCACATGAGAGCTCACACTGGAGAGAAGCCTCACACCTGCCAACACTGTGGGAAGAGCTTCACACTGAAAGGAAATCTTAAGACTCACATGAGAGTTCACACTGGAGAGAAGCCGTTCATATGCTCTCAGTGTGGAAAGAGTTTCAATATAAAAGAGAGCCTTAAAGTCCACTTGAAAGTCCACGCTGGAGAGAAGCCGTTCATATGCCCTCAGTGTGGAAAGAGATTTACACAGAAAAAAACCCTTATTGCCCACTTAAGAGTTCACACTGGAGAGAAGCCGTTCATATGCTCTCAGTGTGGAAGGAGTTTCAGACGAAAAGAGAACCTCAAAATCCACATGAGAGCTCACACTGGAGAGAACTGTGTTATATGTCTTCACTGTGGTAAGCGTTTCACAAACAAAGCACACCTTAGTCGTCATATGAGGATTCACACTGGAGAGAAGCCTTTCACCTGCCCTCAGTGTGGAAAGAGCTTCACGATTAGAGGAAGCCTTAAGAGTCACATAAGGGTTCACACTGGAGAGAAGCCTTACAAGTGTCTTCAGTGTGAGAAGAGTTTCTCATATCACACAGAGCTGAAACGGCATTTACAAACTCATTCTGGAAAGAATCTGCCATTTTCCTCAGTTTGACAAGAGGTTTTGAATTTCAACAAGCATCTGCGCATTCACTCTGGAGAAAGACAATTCAATTGGGATCAATGCAATAAAAACATCACACTCCTGTAAATGTGAGACTTCTATACTTCACAGGCAAAGAAGCATAAACAAGCGATAGAAGTCATGTAATCTAACGCAATCATTAAACATCATAAAAATAAAAACTGCCAAATGTTACTGAATGACTCGTTGAACCCATTAAGAGGAAATGACTGTTAATCTTGGTTTGGTGTTGATGGACTCGATGTACTCTGTCATGTCATGTACGTTGATCATTGATCCGGATGTAATATTTGACATGATTTTTTTTTAAAGCTTTTTGTTCAAAATGTTGCTTTTTTATGAAACATATCCACATTCATGTGTTGATTTGAACAAATGGAATGCAGGACACTAGCATAGAATATTTTTGTTGTTGTTGTTTAAAAGCAGAGGCTCTTTTCTTTCTTTTAATATACTGTATGTTCAGATATTGATACAACAAAATATTCTGGAGGCCATTTTTTGTGAAAATGATCAAAAATACAGTATAATATAGTGCACTATGATGTGGAAATGAATGGGTCTTTATCATAGCTGAAGTGAACGATGATACGATGGCAAATGGACAAACAAGCGAACATGACACACAAGCATATTCAAGCAAAAGCCAGCATATATTAGTTCTGTGAAACAAAACAAAACCAATGTTAATCGCCTGTCGAGAAGAAATAAAGCAACGTCTGCGTCCGATTGCAGGCCTTAGCGCTCCTTGAGTTCTCTCCAATGCTGGAAAGCTGATACTTCTTGCCTGAATGTAAGCCTTCTTTTGTTCCTTAGACATTTTCCACTTTTGTTTTTTATCTGCCGTCTCTCGTCGCTCGGCTAATGTCTGTCCTGTGTGTCGTGTCTTTTGAATAATGACGTGCACTGAGAGCCCTCTTCTCCCCATCATTTGTAGACACGCCCCTTACATCTAATTGGCTACTTAGTTACTCGCCCAAGACACTTTCCTAAAGCATTTTTGAAATATAGCTTACCCCTTTAAGTGTGTGTATACAAGGTTCTCAGATATAAACACATTTTCTTTGCTTAACCTATTAATGCACAACTTAAGCCTAAAAATTATTTTAACGTCATATAAATAAATGTCAATTGTTACACACAAACCATTGAAAGCTTTTGTAGCATTTTCCACTACCGTTCAAAAGTTTGGGGTCAGTAAGAATTTGTTTTAAAGAAATTAAATTTTAAAATGCTTTTCGGGATCGAGTAGGCCCTGTTATTCCAATCCAGTATCGTCGCCATCAAGGTCAGGCTGCGATGTCACCTTGATTTTACTTGTCCTAATTCCCAAGAATGAGCGATGGACTTTACGCTTTCAATGTTTTATTAAATAAATAATGTATGGAAACATTCCATACATTCCATACATTCCCCACTTTGGAGGTAGGGAAGGGTTCCGAGCCCCACCTGTCCCCAATCGCCCCAACAAAATGGTAATTAGCCCCCCCCCCCAAGAGTGAGTTTTTTTTAAGGCAAGTGTTATTTTAGAACGTTTCCCCTTTATGTTTCCATTAGAGCCCGGCCGATATTGGGCATTTTTCCAAACTATCGGTATCGGCATTTATGATGGCCGATAAATTAATATTTTAAAAAATTATAGAAATGTGTTGGCGTTTCATAGTTTTTATACATTTTATTTATCAGAACTTTAATATATTTTTATGTTCCTCTGTTCTGTTGTGGCAATAGAACAAACAAGTTTATTTTTAAACTGCATTTCACATTATTTTAGAGAGGCTGAGGGATCATGGATAACTAAATAACTAATGTAAGGGAACTCTATATACGCCTTTCTATATATATATATATTACACTCACCTAAAGGATTATTAGGAACACCATACTAATACTGTGTTTGACCCCCTTTCGCCTTCATAACTGCCTTAATTCTACGTGGCATTGATTCAACAAGGTGCTGAAAGCATTCTTTAGAAATGTTGGCCCATATTGATAGGATAGCATCTTGCAATTGATGGAGATTTGTGGGATGCACATCCAGTGCACGAAGCTCCCGTTCCACCAAATCCCAAAGATGCTCTATTGGGTTGAGATCTGGGGACTGTGGGGGCCATTTTAGTACAGTGAACTCATTGTCATGTTCAAGAAACCAATTTGAAATGATTCGAGCTTTGTGACATGGGGCATTATCCTGCTGGAAGTAGCCATCAGAGGATGGGTACATGGTAGTCATAAAGGGATGGACATGGTCAGAAACAATGCTCAGGTAGGCCGTGGCATTTAAACAATGCCCAATTGGCACTAAGGGGCCTAAAGTGTGCCAAGAAAACATCCCCCACACCATTACACCACCACCACCAGCCTGCACAGTGGTAACAAGGCATGATGGATCCATGTTCTCATTCTGTTTACGCCAAATTCTGACTCTACCATCTGAATGTCTCAACCGAAATCGAGACTCATCAGACCAACATTTTTCCAGTCTTCAACTGTCCAATTTTGGTGAGCTTGTGCAAATTGTAGCCTCTTTTTCCTATTTGTAGTGGAGATGAGTGGTACCCGGTGGGGTCTTCTGCTGTTGTAGCCCATCTGCCTCAAGGTTGTGCGTGTTGTGGCTTCACAAATGCTTTGCTGCATACCTCGGTTGTAACGAGTGGTTATTTCAGTCAAAGTTGCTCTTCTATCAGCTTGAATCAGTCGGCCCATTCTCCTCTGACCTCTAGCATCAACAAGGCATTTTCGCCCACAGGGCTGCCGCATACTGGATGTTTTTCCCTTTTCACACCATTCTTTGTAAACCCTAGAAATGGTTGTGCGTGAAAATCCCAGTAAACTGAGCAGATTGTGAAATACTCAGACCGGCCCGTCTGGCACCAACAACCATGTCACGCTCAAAATTGCTTAAATCCCCTTTCTTTCCCATTCTGACATTCAGTTTGGAGTTCAGGAGATTGTCTTGACCAGGACCACACCCCTAAATGATTTGAAGCAACTGCCATGTGATTGGTTGATTAGATAATTGCATTAATGAGAAATTGAACAGGTGTTCCCAATAATCCTTTAGGTGAGTGTATATAGCGCATTTTATAACACGGATTGCTTCAAAGAAGCTTTATAGTGATAATAGGAAATACATTTTGCTTTAGAAGAAAAGCTAAAAAGTAGGGTTTTTTATTATTATTATCAAGCACTGAGGCCCTAGCCCGGCCCGTGTCCGACAGCTTATCAAAACTTAGCGACCTAAGCACTGGTAAGAGCATTTAGTCTCATTTGTTTTAATGAAGATGATTGTGTTTTTGAGCATCTAAGACGTAGCCTATTTTCAGTTTCACTTGGCAGTTTGCGTGTTGGCTTGCTTTACTCATTTGTGACGATGCGTTGCATAATGCCAGCCCTGCGCCACTCTAAACACTGTGTGAGCCATCTTGACAGTCGTGGTGTCATGGTCTCATGTTGTTTCCACCAGCGCAGCACATCTCATCTCAGGTGCACCGAAATAAAAATCCCACATGTGGGACCGCTCAAAAGGGTAATAGAGATGGGCTCAAAAATGACCACATTTCCTCCCGTTTGTCGCGCCCCACTTGTCATGTCTCTATGTCATGTCCAGTGGGGCGCGCCCCACACTTTGAGTAACGCTGTCCTAGGTGTATATGACATTCTTCTTTCAGACGAATACAATCAGAGTTATATGAAAAATGTCTCGGCTCTTCAAATTTATAATGGCAGTGAATGGTTGTGTCATTTTTGAAGTCCATAAAAGTGCATCTATCCATCATATAACTGCTCCACACGGCTATGGGGGGTTGACAAAGGCCTTCTGAAGTGAAGTGGCATGTTTGTGTAAGAAAAATATTCATATTTAAAGGGGTGATGAATTGAGAAATCAACTCTCCCTTGAGCCTTTGATATATAAACGTTAATCGTGATATAAGAATATCCTGTTATTTTTGGAGCTGAAAACTTCCCTGTTAGTCAAAGAAAAGCTTTTATTGATACCAGACCCAGAAAACGCTCGATCTCAGAATATGTCGACCATTGACATCATAGATTGCAGAAACGCCGCCTCAACAGAAGAAGAAGAACGCCTGCTTCTGTAGCCCCGCCCACCGACTCGTGGAGCTAAACGGGTCGCGCTACAGAGCAATAAACATGCCGGTTCCAGCTCACATGCGTAAGACATTGTGCATTTGTTCACTTCATTTCACCGCAGAATCGTTTGTAAACAAGATACAGGTCGAGACTGGACTTGCAGACATATTGAGATTAAAACACAATGCTGTGCCTTCTATATTGGATCCGACAGGAATGGTGCGACACACTTATGTGAGTAAAACATGTTTTTTATATGTGATAGTATTGCATTGTTACTGATTGTATTGATTATGTGTACGTGTCTAACTGAACATACTTTAGCGCGCTGTCAGCTGGCTGGAGAATCCTTTATTTGAGGTGTTATTGGTTCATTCGTGATCAGACTCGGACTTGTAACGTTATGGGCAGAGATGGGCATAAATACATGGTAATGTTTATAAAATACAAATACAAAATACTGTGTGGAAAAATGTAACTAAATACAAATACTGTATTTTGAAAAATTCAGTGCAGGTATCCCTATTAGGCTGAAATCTATCTGGGCCTATTCATTAATATTGTAACAGACTTCATTGTAATGTATCTGATTATTTGTTTTGTGTTCATTTTTGACATTTCTGTATGTTTAAATAAGTTTTAGGTCTTTATTTTCTGTGTTAATAAGTGGGGACTTTTATTTTGACGGGTGTTGGAGTCTACGGGGCGAGATGGAAAGAGAGTGAGCACTCGTGAAAGCTCGAGGTTCTTCATTCAGTGCATTTTAAAGATTTAAAGTTTACAGTTTATTTAGCACCCCCCCGAAAAAGGCATAAGGTGTGTATGTGTTTGTTTATTGTCATTTGTAATAAGTACGTTTGTGTATTTCGCTGTATTGTGTTGTTGATGGTGTTATGGATAAGAGAGTTTGTGTACGAGGTGTTGACGCGCACTTCTTTGCTTTGTTCAGCTCTTACGTTGATTTTAGGAGATCAAAAGGTTACAATAAACTCCTGAACCACCAGTCAAGTCTGGCCATCATTCGGACGGGGTCCGCTACAGTAAGAGCTTCACCTTCGCTGATTCAGATCCCCGCTGCACGTGCGTGCTGAAGGTGGCAACGTGACGATCGTAAACGGATGGAAGCACGTTGGGATCAGCGTGATGGTCGACGGAGCTGAAACGCCATAAAAGTGAGTTCATTATGGAAATTGGCAATGAAGATCAAGAATCTGCAAACCTGCTTCAGACAGAAAAAGAAGGTGAAAAGTATGGAAAAGGAGCAGTTAAGCGTAAAGATACGCATACATTTGAACTTTTATGTCATGAACAAGACAGAGCAGAACTCCCTCGACGTTCAGAACGTTCACATATTCCTACAGAGAAAATGCTTGCTTACCAGAAAGATGAGTGCTCTAAGAAAGAAAAAAGGTTAAGCACTTTGTATGAACAATGGAAATTAGACGCTCGTAAAGCAAGACATGACTTGAAATCAGACATATCTGACAAGCAGCTCGCTGAAATTGCTGACTCTCTTGAAGATAAAAAGAACTGTATTACAAAAATCTTCAGTGAAATAAGGGAATATATCACACCCGCTGCTGATTTAAGACGTAAAATTGATGCATGTGAAGCGGTGACCAATGACATCGTCAAAATTGTGCTGGAAAGGTTGTCAACAGTAGATGGCGAGTTTGATGCAGAACAGGAAAAGGGCCGTCTACAGGAACTTTTAGCTCATAGTTATGCTCGCTCCATATATGGTTCCAGTGTTTCACAAGCAAGTGTCAACAGCCATTCTGGATCTTCTTGTACAGCAAGCAAACGAGCAGATGCTGCAGCAGAGTTGGCTGCGAAAGAGGCTGCATACAAGATGATGCAAACGGAAAGACAACAAAAGGAAAAAATAAGAACTCTAGAAGAGCAGCTCAGAAAAGAGCTAGAAACTCAAAGGTTTGAATTAGAGCGGCTGCAGATAGAAAAGGATTTAGAGGTTGCTCGGGCCCGAGTACAATCTTATGATGAAGGAATAAAGCAAGAGACAAAGAGTCAGTCAATACAGAACGAACATGAAAGTAAGAGAAACGAAATCTCTTCTACGACACATCAGCAATGCAATGTTGTCCAGTCAACACCTCACAGTGAAGTGTCTCGCCTTGCTCAAGCAGTTCAGGACAGCATAGCCATCAACAGGTTACCCATTCCTGAGCCTCCAGTGTTTAATGGAGACCCAATTCAGTTTGTGGACTGGAAAGCTTCATTTATGTCACTCATCGATAGGAAGGGTATTTCAGCAGCTGAAAAACTGTATTATTTGAAAAAGTATGTAAGTGGCTCAGCACACAAATATCTTGAAGGCACCTTTTATCGAAATGATGAAGAAGCATACAAAGATGCTTGGAACAAGCTTAACCAAAGATACGGCCAGCCCTTCGTCATTCAAAGAGCATTCCGGGAAAAGCTGTCAAAGTGGCCTAGAATACAGTCCAAGGATGCAGAAGGCCTGAGAACATTTTCAGACTTCCTAAATGCCTGCCTGCAAGCCATACCTCATGTTAAAGGCCTAGAAATATTAAACGACTGTGAGGAGAACCAAAAGCTGGTGCAGAAACTTCCTGATTGGGCGGCCTCCAGGTGGAACCGCCAGGTCACAACATCACTTATGGACGGCAAAGAATTTCCTAGCTTTCAAGACTTCGTTAAGTTCATGTCAACAGAGGCAGAAATAGTGTGTAATCCTATCACTTCTTTACATGCTCTTCATTCACACGAGCCACCTCATGAGAGAAGAATCTCAAAAGAAACCAAAAGAAACAAGGCAATTGTCTTTAAAACTCAAACAACAGTAAACAGTGATAAACTGACAGTGGCTAAAGGACAGTTAAAAGCGCCATGCATGCTGTGTCTAGATGACAATCATCAACTGTGCAAGTGCCCAAAATTCATGGAGAAGTCTCTGAAAGACAGAAGGTCCTATGTCAAAGACAATAAACTCTGTTATGGGTGCATGAAACCAGGTCACTATGCTAAGGAATGTCGCCGGCGCCACACATGTGATGTATGCAAATTGCGACATCCCACATGTCTTCATGATTACAACTATGAGAATCAAGGAAACAGAAAACAACCAATGGTAAGCAATGACCATGGACATGAGAGTGAAATTGCGGATGCCATGTCACTTAATATCACAAGCGAAGGTCATTCAGTCATTACATCTATGATTGTACCTGTATGGGTGTCGTCTGTGAAAAATCCATCCAATGAACAGCTTGTCTACGCTTTGTTAGATACTCAGAGTGACACGACTTTCATTGATGAAGAAATTTGTAATGTACTGCAAGTGGATAGTCAACCAATAAAACTCAAACTTACCACCATGATGGGAGATAACATGATCATTAAAAGTAAAAGAGCATCTGATCTTCGTGTGAGAGGGTACAATTCCTCAGTACATGTCAATCTTCCTCCAGTATACACCAAGGAGTGTATTCCTGTCAATCGTGATCACATACCAACGCAAGAAACGGCAAAGAACTGGAGTCATTTGAAGGTAATCACAGACGAAATGTCACCTCTTCTCAGCTGTGAAGTTGGTTTACTGATCGGCTACAACTGCCCCAGAGTGCTAGCTCCCAGGCAAGTCATACTAGGTAAAGATGATGAACCTTATGCTATTCTAACCGACTTAGGATGGAGTATCGTGGGCTGCTCCACACCAGGCTTCAATGAATCAACAGCAGTCTGTCTTTGTCACAGAATAGTCACAAAGGAGATACCTGCTTTGACACCTGTGGATGTTATCCGTGTACTTGAGTCGGACTTTAAGGATGACACATCAGATGACAAGACCATCTCTCAAGATGATATTATGTTCCTAGACAAACTCAAAGAAGGCATAAAGAAAAATGCTCAAGGACATTATGAAATGCCTCTTCCGTTCAAACAACGGCCATACTTACCTGACAACAGAGAGCTTGCCAAGGTCAGACTCAATCATTTGAACAAGAAGTTCTGTAGAAACGAGAAATACAAGACGGACTACATTACTTACATGAATGACATCATTGAGAGAGGTGATGTAGAAACAGTGAATGATGATGGAACTGATGGTGAAAAGTGGTACATTCCTCACCATGGCATCTACCATCCAAAAAAGCCAGACAAGCTACGGGTCGTTTTCGATTGTTCTGCGAAATTCAAAAGCACAAGTCTCAATGAACATTTGTTAACAGGACCAGACATGATAAACAATCTCACAGGAGTCCTTGTGAGGTTCAGAAGGCATCCGATAGCTGTGATATGTGACATCGAAAAAATGTTCCACCAGTTCCATGTCCAAGAAAATGACCGTGATTACCTGCGCTTCCTATGGTGGAAAGACGGAGACACAAATTCAGCGCTTCAAGATTACCGAATGAAAGTGCATCTTTTCGGTGCAGTGTCTTCGCCCGGTTGCGCAAACTATGGGCTAAGATATCTAGCCAGTGAGCATAGTCAATCACACTCATTAGCTGCACAGTTCATCGCAAGAGATTTTTATGTTGACGATGGAGTCGCAAGTGTGGAGACTGTGGAAATTGCCATTCAGCTGGCAAAAGAAGCACGGGAGCTGTGTGCAAAAGGTGGTCTTCGACTTCACAAATTTGTATCAAATGACAACGCAGTTCTGCAGAGCATACCAGCATCAGAACGTGCTGTATACTTTGAAACAAAGGATCTTACCTTCAATGACATGCCAATCGAGAGAGCTCTGGGAGTTCATTGGAACATACAGAGTGATAGCTTCAAATTCCATATTCCACTAAAAGGTCAACCCACAACACGTCGTGGAATATTGTCAACTGTTGCCTCCATATATGATCCTTTGGGCTTTGTAGCTCCCTATGTTCTCAATGGTAAGAGGATCCTTCAAGAAATGTGTCAACAGGGTACAGGCTGGGATGATCCACTTTCTCCTGCACTTATCCCACGGTGGGAGAGATGGCAGAACGACTTCATCAATCTGGAAGGGGTGAATATACCACGATGTTATACACCTGCTGAATTCGGTAAGATTGTAAAAACCGAAATACATCATTTCTCTGATGCAAGTACCTATGGTTATGGCCAGTGTTCGTACCTGAGAATGATAAATGAGAAGGATGAGATTCATTGTACTTTCCTCATTGGCAAAGCCAGGGTTACTCCTGCAAAGATTACTACAATACCGAGATTGGAATTGACGGCAGCTGTGGTATCAGTCAAAATGAGCAACATGCTCAGAGAAGAGCTTGACCTCGCCAATGTCAATGAATTTTTTTGGACTGACTCAAAGGTGGTCTTGGGTTACATAAATAATGATGCCCGTCGCTTCCATACGTTTGTTGCCAATAGAGTCCAAAAAATACGGCAAAGCACAGCACCCAAGCAATGGCTGTACGTACCAACGGATGAGAACCCAGCAGACAATGCTTCTAGAGGAAGAACAATAAATGAATTGCTCTCATCCAACTGGTTCTCGGGTCCCTCATTTCTGTGGAAGAAAGAAATAGCCATCTCAAAGGTGGTACCAGAACTTCCAGTAGGAGATCCAGAAGTAAGGAAAGCGCAGACATTTCAAACAGAAACCATTGCAAGTAAAGATCTTGTAGACCATTTGTCTAAGTTTTCATCTTGGTCTAATGCTGTCAAAGCCATTGCACGACTTCTGAGACGTATTAGGAAAGATAAAACTAACTCATCTGCTTCTGTAAGTGAACAAGAGGATGCAAAATGCTTGATTCTTAAAGGAGTGCAAAAGCAAGTGTATCAGAAAGAAATGGATGTCCTGAGTCAAGGAAAACAACTGCCAGGTTATAACAAACTTCATCACCTGGACGCATTCATCGATACGGATGGTATGATCAAGGTGGGAGGAAGATTAAGCCACTCATCATGCACTCACTCCTTCAAACATCCACTGATCCTTCCCAAAGATCACCATGTGACAAAGTTGATAATTGCACACTATCATGACAGTGTAAAGCATCAAGGAAAGGGCTTCACAATCAATGAAATCAGATCTTGTGGCTATTGGATACCTGGAATAAACAGAGCGGTCACATCTTACCTTCACAACTGTGTAACATGTAGAAGGCTGAGAAAATCTGTTGAAGGTCAGCGGATGAGTGATCTCCCCACAGAACGTGTAGAGCCTTCCCCACCATTTGTGTACTGTGGTATGGATTGCTTTGGTCCTTTCATGACTAAAGAAGGAAGAAAACAGCACAAAAGGTATGGCCTGCTTCTAACTTGCTTTTGTTCAAGAGCCATTCATATTGAAATGTTAGAAGATATGTCGACAGATGCGTTCATCAACAGTCTACGGTGCTTTATTGCAATTCGAGGTACTGTACGACAGATCAGATGCGATCAAGGTACCAATTTCGTAGGAGCAAAGAACGAACTGAACTCCGCATTACAGCAACTTGATCCAGAAAGGCTCACTGCATTTCTTGCAGATAAGCAGTGTGATTTTGTTATGAATTCCCCTCATTCCAGTCATGCAGGTGGTGTATGGGAGCGCCAAATCAAAACTGTAAGGAGTGTTCTTAATGCTACAGTCTCTCTCTCATCAGGCAGGCTCAATGATGCTTCACTGCGCACTTTGTTTTACGAAGCCATGGCAATAGTCAACAGTCGCCCTCTTACAGTGGATAACCTGAACGACCCCAAGAGCTTAGAACCACTCACGCCGAATCATCTGATTACCATGAAAGCCACCACAGCCCTACCACCACCAGGAAAGTTCATAAGAGAAGACCTCTATGGGAAAAAGAGATGGAGACGGGTACAGTATCTCACGGAACAGTTTTGGAGTAGATGGAAAAAAGAGTATCTACACAACATTGCTGCTAGACAATGCTGGCATACTCCAAAAAGGAATTTTCAAGTTGGTGATGTGGTCATGGATAAGGATGAGACCCTTCCAAGAAATGAGTGGAGACTAGGACGGATCATAGACACTGTAACAAGCCAAGATGGACTAGTGAGGAAAGTCACAATAGCACTTGGTGACAAAAAGCTAAACAAGAAAGGAGTACGGGTAAACAAGGTCTCTAAAGTAGAGAGACCAGCTCAGAAGTTGGTCTTGTTATTAGAAACGGAGTAAACTAATCGTTAAAAGGACTTTGCTTTACGTACACAAGAGTTATAAGTGAAAATTATGCATGTTTGAAAAACATTTATAATTTGGTGGGAGTGTAACAGACTTCATTGTAATGTATCTGATTATTTGTTTTGTGTTCATTTTTGACATTTCTGTATGTTTAAATAAGTTTTAGGTCTTTATTTTCTGTGTTAATAAGTGGGGACTTTTATTTTGACGGGTGTTGGAGTCTACGGGGCGAGATGGAAAGAGAGTGAGCACTCGTGAAAGCTCGAGGTTCTTCATTCAGTGCATTTTAAAGATTTAAAGTTTACAGTTTATTTAGCACCCCCCCGAAAAAGGCATAAGGTGTGTATGTGTTTGTTTATTGTCATTTGTAATAAGTACGTTTGTGTATTTCACTGTATTGTGTTGTTGATGGTGTTATGGATAAGAGAGTTTGTGTACGAGGTGTTGACGCGCACTTCTTTGCTTTGTTCAGCTCTTACGTTGATTTTAGGAGATCAAAAGGTTACAATAAACTCCTGAACCACCAGTCAAGTCTGGCCATCATTCGGACGGGGTCCGCTACAAATATGTTTTGTTCTAATGTCACAACAAGTCACAATTTCAAGTTTACTGGGTTCAACTTGATTATTTTGTTAGGGTTTAAGAAGTGTACTAAAAAGCTTTTTCACATGTGTCTCCAAAATGACCCACAACCTAATCTGTTTAGTGAAGAAATCCATTTATTCCCAAACTTCTCACGAGACGAGTGTTTGACAAATTACTCGGCAAACTACTTCCTCTCATCACTGCTTTTTGATGGTTTGAAGAACAATTACTCAGAGTCGCCCTCTGTCGTTTCACAGAATTATACAACGTAGAGCACGTCAAGCATTACTTTACTGAGGAGCGCGCGCAGTAAGCAGGTTCGTGGTGTAGCGCCATGCGAATTGCCAAAGTATAAACAAGGCTTCAACCAGCGTTGCCAACATAGCAATTTTGTTGCTAGATTTAGCATCTTTTCAGACTATCTCTTTTTTCTAAAAGCACCTAGCAACAAATGTAGCAATTAAAAAAAAAATAATTGGCAACTTCTGGAAAGTGACTCTAATACAAACAACACGCATACAAGCTAGCTCAATAGGCCAAGCGGTTCATTCATAATTCCTTAAGATCGCTGTAGAAATTTGGAAATCGCTGTAAAAACCGGAAGATCGTTTAGGTAGCATATTTACAAAGCCCTGCATATGACATGCAGGAAAAAAATAGTAGGCAAAATCGTGCACACGATTTATAAATTGAGGGAACAAATGAGTAAATCATGTGGATGGTTTAGCAAATCGAGGGAACAAATTAGTAAATTTTGCGCACAATTAACTTTTTTTTCCCTCATCCATCATGTGTGGGGCTCCGTACATATTAACTAACACATTGCTTTAATTTATTTGACAAACAAATCTAAATTAGCATTTCAAATAGTATATACGCGTTACATAATGGCGTAGTTTTGCCTTGCGATTACGTAATGACGTCATAGCGCAATGACGTCACAACGTCATTTAGCAACTTTTAGCAACAACTCAATCTGCCTTTAGCAACTTCCCCTGAAAATTAGTTGGCAACAGTGGCAGAGTCGGCTCCAGAGCAGATCTAGATCTGGAGGGGCATTGGGTCATCTGCGGGGGGGCACTGCTGTATGAGAAATATTTTGAAGCAGTTGCGACATCATAGTACAACACAGCAGAAATGCAATAAAAAAGCAAAACACTTTTTATTATTAGAATTATTATTATTATTATCAATCAGGCACAGCGCCAGGATTCCAGTTTTGGATGGGCCAGAGCCAGACCAATTATGGGTGGGCCTTAAATTCAAAACGTTATCAAATCACTCTTTAACCTAATAAAAATGACTGACTAATATACTGTTATATTGTCTGTGCTTACATAATAGAGATTTTAATAGCTTGATGCTCTTTAAATATTTTGTTGCATTGTAAAAATGTTCGGTGCATAGGACGGACCTGTCCGCGATCGCTCTCCGTGGTTCTGACCAAAGAAGAGCACTTTGGAATCTCCATTACGCACCAGGCATCTCTCTATAAGGCCTATAGACTGTAAAAGTGGTCAGGAATCTACACTGTAAAAAATAATCAGGTCTTCAATTGAAAATTTTCTAGTGACTGATCACATATACATTTTTTAGTTGGCCAAATTGAATTTCTGTTAATTAAATTGCAAATTTAGATGTGATTGGTCACTAGAAAATGTTCAATTGGAGACCTGATATTTTTTTTTTACAGTGTAATATTTCCTCAGAATAAAGTTTAGTTTTGCTCATATAACATGAGCCCGAATATTTGACAATTCTGTTTAATTGTGTTAAGGAAACATGCTACGCATGTCAATCCATTCCCGACGATCTTGGTTTGCTTCTTATTCATTAAAGGTCCCGTTCTTCGTGTTTTTTTGAAGCTTTGATTGTGTTTACAGTGTGCAATATAACGTGTTCATGTTTCACGTGTAAAAAAAACAGTATTTTTCACACAATTTACTCATCTGTACACCGCTGTTTACACTGTCCTAAAAACGGCTGATGAGTTCCTTGTTCTATGAAGTCCCTCCTTCAGAAATACGTAACGAGTTCTGATCGTGCCAGCGGTTCCCGTGTTGTGATTTGACCGCAGCTTAGCGCACGTTGCACGGTTCCTGTGTTGTGATTCGACAGCAGCTTAGCGCACGTAACTTGCACGGAAAGGTCACGCCTCTTAACGGGAGATGTATGCGCTCAATGATCTCTACAGCGTCCCTGGGAAAGCCAAACAAAGGTGATTTGACTCCGGGATGAAAATAACAGCGTCTCGACGACATGGCGACAAACACACTCAAACGCGACAATTCCTTTTCTCCATGCAACACTTCCTCTTCTCCACGTGGGACAGCAACAAGACCATTATAAACACACACTATTATAAAGATGGCGTTTATTAAAGAGGAGAGTGAAGACATGAAGATTGAAGAGACATTCAGAGTCAAACATGAAGATACTGAGGAACAAACAGGTTGGTTTCCCTCTAGGGTTGGGCACTGAAACCCGGATCCATATAACTGGTATGTTACCAGACCAAACCAGAACGCATATTTCGGTGCCTCATTTTGGTGCCATTTAAATTCAAACTGTGCTTTCACTCTTTAGCGGGCGCTGATCCAGAGAAAAACACATTCAGCGCTTGTCACATATCACAACTATTTAGTATTTTCAACCACATAATGTCTATTTTAAGTTTCAGTTAACTATATAGTTTACTCTATTCTTCTCCCAGTTCAGCGGTCACTTACTGTCATGCATTTTGTGAGGCGTGGATGAAGTTACGTGATGTAAATCCAACAGATGTGATTCTCTATATTGCGGCGCAAACTTGAGCATTATAGACTAACTAACATGATGGCTTTAAATGACAAAACACATTCACTTACATATATTTGAAAATTAGGAATATCAGATAGTTCATGACAGTTAAGTTTGTGAATACAATCGTTTTGTGGCTTTACTTTTTTTTTTTTTTAAGTAACTGTTTAGGCACCGGTACCATTTTAAAAGTATCAGTTTGGCGATACCCAACCCTAGCCTCATTATCTATTAATATTTATTGGGGGATTTCACAAGGGTCGATTCTTGGTCCAACTTCATTGTATATGTTGCCCTGAGGTTCATTTTTAAGAAATATGGAGTTAGCTATCATTTTTATTCTGATGACCTGCTATTGTGTTTCCATAGAGTATGATGATTAATCATCAGTCTCCCGTTTAAAAAGTGTTTGACTGAAGTCTAAGGGTCTTAAATATGAAAAGGATCTGCCGCCTGCAGTTGATTATCATATTCTAGGTATTATCAACTGGCCAGAATCTTGAGATGGCAATAGACGTGAAGGATTATAATGCATTAAGAGCTCGCTCATGTTGGGGGTGAGCTAAACCAAATTAGTGCTTGACTGTCAATCATGGCCTGCCTAGATCCCATCGGGTTGTGTGACCATTTTGTCCCCAAAGTTAATGTGTTAGAAACAGGAAAAATGTAGCCTGGGAAAACCCAGACAACTTCCGGCAAATTTCGATTTGCTCTGCAAGTAGTCTGGAAAAGAGCCCATTCAAGCCCATTTCTAATGCCTAGAAATCGAGGCACCAATCAGAAACGTTGGGGCGGGCTTTACACGATGACGACAGCGCAGCGACGGTGAAGCAGATTTGCCGCCGTGGAGCATCACTCGTTCGAATCAGCTATCGTGTCTGTTTTAAGCGATTTAAACTTTTCCTTTTCGTTAAAACCCGAGCAAAGAACAACACTCGAAGCCTTCATATCTAAAAAAGATGTTATCGCTGTCTTACCGACTGGATTCGGCAAAAGTCTGATACCAGCTTGGCCCTTCGGTGGCTAAACGAATGGGTCTTAGCGAGATCCCTCTGGTAGTGTTAATGTTTCACAAAATATAGTCTTAAGTCCTTTTCAGGCGAGAATGGAGTTGTTTAAAGCTCAAATCTGTGGTTTATTTATAAAGAGAGCGCCTTTTTGAAAATTTGATCTGCCGTTTTCGGAGTTGTGAGCTCCAGTGGATCAGCGGCGCTCAGCGCTCATTAACCCCACCAAGAGGCGCCTTTCCTCGGCCAGTCCTTCAGCCGCCTGCCGCTGGCTCTGGTGTCTCTGTAGTGGTTAAACATAAGATATGATTCGTCTTGTCTTGTGTAGATCTAACGGCTGCTCTTTGCTCTCATTAATCAATAATTTGTTCCCTGACAGATCGTTTTGTCTGAGGGCAAAGTGAAGTTTCATAACTTTATATTTTTAAGCTATTAAACTTTACCGTTGTAGTCTCTTGGCGCTGACTTTGTTTGACGGAATTGCTTTATTTATTGTATAGCTTCATATACCTTTTACTTATACTTTTATAATTGCTATTGATCACACATAAACTGACATTTAACAGAAAAAGACTGGGTTGTGTTTTATGTCATATTTCATTTATTACAGTGATAATCATAGCCTATATTATGCACACATTAATGTGTGTTTTTAAAAAAAATGTAAACGAAAAGCGGCTGGGTTTTTTATATTTAGTTTTGTTATAAACATGCATTGAAGATAATATGCATTGCCTGCACTACATTTGTGTGGCTATAATATGTTTAATATTTTTTTTAAATGAAAATTAAAAGAGGTAGAGTGGTGTTTTATCATATATTTCGTTTTATTGTAGCCTAAAATATACAAATATATACTGAGTGATACTGTCAAGAACGCTGCTTGTCCATTAGCAGAGTAGGCGGACTAGTGTCCTCCCGTCCTTGGGAGTTCGTTCTCCGGAGTCAAACTTGGCAAGTCACGGACGCAAGTCAGAAGTTCGCGGACGAAATATGTCATAAAACACCACTGCCTCATTTCATAAAAATAAAAAAAACATTCTTAAAGGTCCCGTTCTTCGTGTCTTTTTGAAGCTTTGATTGTGTTTACAGTGTGCAATATAACATGTGTTCATGTTTCGCTTGTAAAAAAACAGTATTTTTCACACAATGTACTCATCTGTACACCGCTGTTTTCACTGTCCTAAAAACGGCTGATGAGTTCCTTGTTCTATGAAGTCCCTCCTTCAGAAATACGTAACGAGTTCTGATTGTGCCAGCGCTTCCCGTGTTGGGATTTGACAGCAGCTTAGCGCTCGTGGAAATGTCACGCCTCTTAACGGGAGATGTATGCGCTCAATGATCTCTACAGCGTCCCTGGGAAAGCCAAACAAAGGTGATTTGACTCTGGGATGAAAATAACAGCGTCTCGACGACATGGCGACAAACACACTCAAACGCAACACTTCCTTTTCTCCACGCGACACTTCCTCTTCTCCACGTGGGACAGCAACAAGACCACGCCCCCTTTTTTGCGTATTCTTGTGGGCGGAGTTTAGTCTGTTCTACTGTTCTATCGACGTCATTAATGAAGGAAGTACCAGGATGTAGTCCAAGCCGGCCGTTCGCTGTAGGCTTTGAAAGGGAACTTCTGTTAAATAAAATATCTCGCTTGGCATTGAACTTTGAGCTTTATAATTTTACAGGTATTATTTATGCTCTAACAGCAACATTACACACTAACTAAAGTTTGAACAAGGGGATCACGAAGAACGGGACCTTTAAACATAATAGCCACACGAATGTGGTTCAGGCAACGAGTAGCTAGGCCTACATTGATTATCTTATATATTTATAATAGAACGAAGTATAAAACACCCTGCCTCTTTTCGTTTACATTTAAAAAAAATAATATATTAAACATTAATATGTGGTTTAGGTAAGGTGACCAGATTTCTGAAATGGAAATATCCAAACAATAGTGAAAACACTATTTAATAGCAAGAAAGTGAGGAAAGGATGAGTTCTAAGAGATTGAAATTATGAAATCCCAAGTTTCAAGCAATATATTATACTGTAAGATATGACCTGATGTCACAGACACGCCAGGCTCCACCATCACCCAATCTGTTAGGTTTTCTGTCCCATCGTACGCCTCATCTCAGTCCTGTGCATTGGCAATTGAATGAATAAGTACTCAGCGCTGAGGGAGAATAAAACGTCTCACTTTTATTTAGAGAAAATCAGAGATTATATAGACAGAGCACAAGAGGCGCAGCATGCTTTTAACCAATGAGACAGACACTACATCATATAGCAGCTCATGGTCTAGGAATGTGATACATATAGCAAACAAGTCTAAATATGGTCAGATACCCAAACTTCTCCTAGGGATCCTACAGGACCCTATCATGTATTGCAACAGAAAAGCTGGGACCATTTTCCTGACTACCCTTATATCCTAGTGGAGCCTTGTTCCTTCTATGGGAATGATTCCCATACATAAACAAACCATATGTTTAAACACAGAACACCGCTTCAACCAAGGACAGAATGAGACCAGTATAAAATCTTATCAGCAATCACAGCGCACTCCTTCACTAGAGTACTGATCTCGAACACCTGCACCTCATCAGCACAGTAATCACCAGCTACACAAAAGACACACTCACGCACTCAAGCTTGGAACATACACTGCAAGAACAAAGAAATTTGTTCGTTTTCTCGACGTGGCAAGAACAAGAACAAAGTTCGTTCTGGCCAGGACATTACATACTTCACGAGAAAAGCAGGTGCCGAACATCTCCGTATTAACCCCGCCCACTTTAAAATTCTGACCAATCACACAATAGTTCTCGGACACCCACAAGAAAAAAGTTCTGCTCAGACGATGTGTCGAGAACGAGCTGTGAGAACTCCCAAACCAGGGCTCCCAGAACAAAATGACGTCATTTTGTTCTCGCAGCCCTGGGAGCGAGAACTTTTTTCTCTGTTCTTGCGGAGTATGTTGCAGCCTTCAGTCTTTGTCCGGTCTCATTAGCACCAAGAAGCTTACCTTCATGCTTACCTTAAGGACTGCCAAAACCTACTTACCTGTCTCCTGTATTTCTCCAAGTCTCCATCGTGTTCCCTCGTCTTGTGTGATCCTTCAGAGTCTCCTTCTTTCCAGTTCTGTCTCCAGTCCGCATCTGCAAGTACAAAGACTGTGTCATTCAGTTATCCTCATCAGACTCTTACCAAGCTCACTCACCTGCACTGCCGTCAACTCCTCTGGTTGTTCAATAAACACCATTTACCTGTATCTCTTGTCTCCGTCCCTTCTGATATGTAACACCTGAACGAACCATCAGTCATTCATTTAAGCCTCCTATCGTTTCTTAGGCGGGGTTATTAAGTTTGATATCAAGGCACCAATTCAGTTAGAATCTGGAGGTATTACTTGCGTTTGTAATTTGTATTTTCTTTGCGTGGGGATTCCCTTTTTCGGTCCTGGCTGGAGAGGATTTCCCAGGTTCTTTCATTCGCTGGTAGTCTTGTCGTGTCTTTGATCGATGTCTTGGGAAGCCAATCACGTGGTGTGTTGCAGATGGATTGAAAGTCTTGTGGATAAGGTTTGAAGTTAACTGTTGACTGTAGAATTGTTGACCGAAACTTTGCGGCAAAACTTCACTTAAAACACGAGACTCAACGGAAAGAAAAGAGCTTAAGTAAAAGAAAGAAAAGTGAGAGGAGAGTAGTTAGATGGCTTGAATTTAAGCTGTTAACCCATTTTCTCTGTTCTTTGTCCGCAGTCTGTTTCTGACTCTGTCGTCTGATTCTTTGTTCGTGTTCTGGGGTTTTAAAATCAAATGCGTGCCCATCCTCCTGGATGAATTTCGATCATCTTTGGTTCAGAGGGGACTGTTTCTCCACCTCTCACCATAAATTACACGTTATCTGTGGTCTCTTAACTTCCCGCTCTAAGCAGAGAGTACAGTTTAGACATGATTTATATTAATAAGAATACGATACATCTTACACATATTTAAATGAAGCCATCCTCTGAATTATGAACAGAGATTTACACTCATACCAGACAAGGCACACTTTCAATCAGCCATACAATAGTAATAACAATTATATGAATTGTGAGTGATCTATGCAATGATCTATGCAATGTATTGGTTGTAGACATGATATATAACTATGCAGTAGAAGGATGTTTAATTAATAGTAGGGCTCCTATCCTTTTTGAATGATTTGATGCAGTTTATATGTAAAAACAGTCTCTGTGGGTTTTCTTGTGGATTTCAACTCTGAGTCTGTGTCTTCATTCAAAGGTTGTTGAGAAGAAGATCCATTTTGGATCTTTTGTCTAAGGCAGGGTTCCTCAAACTCGGTCCTGGAGGGCCGCTGTCCTGCAGAGTTTAGCTCCAACCCCAAATAAACACACCTGAACCAGCTAATCAGTGTCTTACAAGGCCCTAGTTAGACACTGATTAGCATGTTCAGGTGTGTTTAATTGGGGTTGGAGCTAAACTCTGCAGAACACCGGCCCTCCAGGACCGAGTTTGGAGACCCCTGGTCTAAGGGATCAGAGATGTTGTCTTGCTGTGGCTTGAGCTCTGCTCTCTCCAAAACAATCCGTCTTTTACAAACTGCCTAGCATTGACGACGCTCTTCCTTTTGCAAGGCTAATCTCATTCAAGCTTGCAAGGCCATAGAGTACTTAGCTGGGGGTTTCATGGGTTATCTCAGACAGGATGGGGCCCACTTCATTTGTTGATTTGGGGTCTGGAGTGTTGAGCTGGGTTTTTATGTGGGAATTATGTTTGAACGAATCATCTGGAAGATTCAATTGTGTCTGGTGCGCCCTCAAATCCTACATCGGGCTACCTAGAGAAAGCAGTAACGGAGAGCTATGAAGAGCGTTGTCGGATATGTGTACTTAGGGCATGTGTTTAAAGTGTGTATACATGTGTTAATACATAGGATGTCAAATGTTTGATTATAATCAGGTATTTTATTCTTTTTTCTTTAAAGCTTATCAACCTAATTTGAACTTTTTCTACTGAAATGGCTAACTACTGTTTCAAGTCACTTATCTAACTTCAAACAAAATTCATCTGTTGGAAAGCTGCTCTAATCAATTGTTAAATTGAATGGAATGGATATGAAAGGAAATCAAACACTGCAAACCAACTAAGAACGTAAAATTTTTATCAAAGATTTAAAGTAACGGCCATTTTTGAGTTGATCCTTGTGTCCGTGGTTGAAAGAGCTCATTTGTGAGTTAGAGGCAAACTGATGTGTGGAATCCAAAATTAACTCCACAGCCAGAGTAAGAATATTTGGGACGTGTGATAAAGAAAGCAAAGAATTAACAATTATCATTAAATCCTGAGATTACAGGTCACACCTTTTTTAATTGTTTAGTGGGTATAGGATTCAGCATACATGTCTAAATGGTGTTAACTTGTTTTTGTTTCTTTTCACCCTAGACCTGATGGAGCTGAAAGAGGAGAGTCAAGAACAGAATGAAATGGAAGAGAAAGATCAGTATGAGAAATGTCATGATTTCATGACTGGTGAAGAATCTTTTAGTTACTCACAGACTCATGAAACAGAAACTAGAGACCTCCAGATGAGAGTTCACACTGGAGACAAGCCTTTCATCTGCCAACAGTGTGGAAAGAGTTTCAGACGAAAAGACCGCCTTAAAGTCCACTTGAACATCCACACTGGAGAGAAGCCGTTCATATGCTCTCAGTGTGGAATGAGTTTCAGACGAAAAGACAACCTTAAAGACCACTTGAACATCCACACTGGAGAGAAGTCGTTCATATGCCCTCAGTGTGGAAAGAGATTTAAACAGAAAAAAAACCTTATTGCCCACTTAAGACTTCACACTGGAGAGAAGCCTCACCCCTGCCAACACTGTGGGAAGAGCTTCGCACTGAAAGCAAGTCTTAAGACTCACATGAGAGTTCACACTGGAGAGAAGCCTCACACCTGCCAACACTGTGGGAAGAGCTTCACGATAAAAGGAAGTCTTAAGATTCACATGAGAGTTCACACTGGAGAGAAGCCGTTCATATGCTCTCAGTGTGGAAAGAGTTTTAAACATAAAACAGAACTCAATTCCCACATAACATATCACACTGGAGAGAAGCCATTCCCCTGCAAACTGTGTGGGAAGAGCTTCAGAAATAAAGCACAACTTAATCGTCATATGAGGATTCACACTGGAGAGAAGCCTTTCACCTGCCCTCAGTGTGGGAAGAGCTTCACAATTAACGGAAATCTTAAGAGCCACATAAGGGTTCACACTGGAGAGAAGCCTTACAAGTGTCTTCAGTGTGAGAAGAGTTTCTCATATTACACAGAGCTGAAACGGCATTTACAAACTCATTCTGGAAAGAAACTGCCATTTTCCTCAGTTTGACGAGAGGTTTTGAAAAGGATGAATTTCAACAAGCATCTGCGCATTCACTCTGGAGAAAGACAATTCAATTGGGATCAATGCAATAAAAACTTCACACTCATGTAAATGTGAGACTCTGTTTGTGTACCATTACAAAAAGTTTATTCAAGTGTGCTATTAGTATAGTTCTATACTTCACAGGCAAAGAAGCATAAACAAGCGATAGAAGTCATGTAATCTAACGCAATCATTAAACATCATAAAAATAAAAACTGCCAAATGTTACTGAATGACTCGTTGAACCCATTAAGAGGAAACGACTGTTAATGTTTGTTGGTGTTGATGGACTCGATGTACTCTGTCATGTCATGTACGTTGATCATCGATCCGGATGTAATATTAGACAAAATCATGATTTATTTCAGCTTGAAATAACCATCCACTTTCATACAACTAAGAACATTTTATGATTTTATTAATTCTACAGAATGTCTATGTTTATGTTAAAGGTGCTCTTAGATCCTGGGTGGAGTAACTTCTTGTTGACGTTCGAAGTGTTGTCAAACAAAACAGAGGCTAGCTAGACCCTCCCTCCTGTAAAACTGCACAAACGGAAACAACCGCAAACTATATAACATCTTTCAATAAACACTTGACACAGAAAGAAAAATTCTTAAATGTCTGTTCCACTAATCTATATAAATGACTGGATTGTTTATCGCGTTCTAAACTGCCATCAGGCAGTGAAGCCACCGGAAGTGTTCAAGCGGCCATCTTACTATTCCCTACCAACAGAGTGCATCATTGACGTACAGCCAAAACATTGACCTAAAATCACACGATTTGCAGCATCTCAGTCTCACAGGATTAGTTTTACGATATACAGTAAGGAAAATAAGTATTTGAACACCCTGCTATTTTGCAAGTTCTCCCACTTAGAAATCATGGAGGGGTCTGAAATTGTCATCGTAGGTGCATGTCCACTGTGAGAGACATAATCTAAAAAAATAAATCCAGAAATCACAATGTATGATTTTTTAACTATTTATTTGTATGATACAGCTGCAAATAAGTATTTGAACACCTGAGAAAATCAATGTTAATATTTGGTACAGTAGCCTTTGTTTGCAATTACAGAGGTCAAACGTTTCCTGTAGTTTTTCAGCAGGTTTGCACTGCAGGAGGGATTTTGGCCCACTCCTCCACACAGATCTTCTCTAGATCAGTCAGGTTTCTGGCCTGTCGCTGAGAAACACAGAGTTTGAGCTCCTCCAAAGATTCTCTATTGGGTTTAGGTCTGGAGACTGGCTAGGCCACGCCAGAACCTTGATATGCTTCTTACAGAGCCACTCCTTGGTTATCCTGGCTGTGTGCTTCGGGTCATTGTCATGTTGGAAGACCCAGCCTCGACCTATCTGCAATGCTCTAACTGAGGGAAGGAGGTTGTTCCCCAAAATCTCGCAATACATGGCCCCGGTCATCCTCTCCTTAATACAGTGCAGTCGCCCTGTCCCATGTGCAGAAAAACACCCCCAAAGCATGATGCTACCACCCCCATGCTTCACAGTAGGGATGGTGTTCTTGGGATGGTACTCATCATTCTTCTTCCTCCAAACACGTTTAGAGGAATTATGACCAAAAAGTTCTATTTTGATCTCATCTGACCACATGACTTTCTCCCATGACTCCTCTGGATCATCCAAATGGTCATTGGCAAACTTAAGACGGGCCTTGACATGTGCTGGTTTAAGCAGGGGAACCTTCCGTGCCATGCATGATTTCAAACCACGACGTCTTAGTGTATTACTAACAGTAACCTTGGAAACGGTGGTCCCAGCTCTTTTCAGGTCATTGACCAGCTCCTCCCGTGTAGTTCTGGCTGATTTCTCACCTTTCTTAGGATCATTGAGACCCCACGAGGTGAGATCTTGCATGGAGCCCCAGTCCGAGGGAGATTGACAATCATGTTTAGCTTCTTCCATTTTCTAATGATTGCTCCAACAGTGGACCTTTTTTCACCAAGCTGCTTGGCAATTTCCCTGTAGCCCTTTCCAGCCTTGTGGAGGTGTAAAATTTTGTCTCTAGTGTCTTTGGACAGCTCTTTGGTCTTGGCTTAGTTAGTAGTTGGATTCTTACTGATTGTATGGGGTGGACAGGTGTCTTTATGCAGCTAACGACCTCAAACAGGAGCATCTAATTTAGGATAATAAATGGAGTGGAGGTGGACATTTTAAAGGCAGACTAACAGGTCTTTGAGGGTCAGAATTCTAGCTGATAGACAGGTATTCAAATACTTATTTGCAGCTGTATCATACAAATAAATAGTTAAAAAATCATATATTGTGATTTCTGGATTTTTTTTTTTTTAGATTATGTCTCTCACAGTGGACATGCACCTACGATGACAATTTCAGACCCCTCCATGATTTCTAAGTGGGAGAACTTGCAAAATAGCAGGGTGTTCAAATACTTATTTTCCTCACTGTATTTACAATTCTATCAAACAGAAACAAAGCCAAACATTTGCTTGTGCAGCCGCAACAGCAGCACATTGCAAAACTATTTATTTAACTATCCTACTCTCTTTGCAGAACACAATCAATGCTCCCTGTGTCTCCCCAACCATTTCCTCCACCTTAATCTTTTTTCCTTTTCTCCTTTTTGCTGCAAATCAGCGCACATACAATTTGGATAGCAAGTTTCTGAACTGCAGTCTATATTCGAGAACTCCAGTCTGATGCTCGTATGATCTCGCGTTGATTCCTTCTCACTTCTCACGTGTATTTTGTTGTGAAACGTAGTTTGCGGACGGGACAGCTGTCGGCGATTCTTCCTCTTGTACATTCATGCAGAGTGAAATCCCCCGTCACCGATCCATCGTGCAGTGTGAACACAGCAGTGACTGAATGCTGGCCCAGATAGTCATGCAGTGTGAAAAGAACAGCTATCTGACGAGGTTGAAAATTGTGCAGTCTGAACTCGGCATTAGTTTTTGTGCATTTTGACTACCTGTTACAACTTACCCCAGTATGTGTTTCAACTTACCCCAGACAAACACTAAATCTGTAGACTCCTGTACAACTTCCCGAGCTGCAAACTGCAAGAGTTGTACATCATCATCCCACTCCTTTTCAAATTCAAGGCAGTAGGCACAACCTGCCCAGTGCGCCTTGACTTTCTGGGTGGTAAGCACTTGAGAAGCGGTGGGTGATGTTCAGCTGATTGGCCACCTGCTCAAAAACACGAGACATAAAGTTTGTTCCCCGGTCAGTTTAAATTACCTTAGGGAGTCCAAACAACGAAAATAACTTAACGAGTGCTTTTACAACTACAAACGCAGATAAAAAGTGTTAAAAAGCTACAAACATGACAGATGTGCGAGTCCAACGGTTAAGTAGAGAGGGTTAGATAAAGGGGTTTGAGTGATCAATTATCAGTATTTAACCTGACGAAAAGATATTTATTAAATATTATCCACATTATATTTCACCTGCAGCAGCATTGAGAACTTTTGTAATGATACGTTTGGCCATTAACTTTTAAATGCATCATTATATTTAAACTGCAAACACATGAGAGGAGTCTCTGCATTAAAGACCCACGAATGGCAAATCAACGTGCGACTACATTTCTCTCCGATACGACAGGAAATTAAATTGAATGTGGAGGATTTGAACTGTGACGACGATTGACAGGGCAGTTTAAACGGGGACGGGATGCACATAGCTAAGCGACAGAGTCCGTTAAAGATCACGAAGTAGTATGTCCCAAAGCTTGCATACTCTTCTGCTACACACTCAAAAGTATGTACTTTTTCTTCACAAAAAGAGTACATACTTTTAGGTCGTAGTATAAGTAGGCGAATTGCAACGCAGCAATACAAAATGTGTAGGCCCTAGAAAACCCCTGCCCTATACATGTGCTCACCACCAAAGCTCTCCAACGGCTTCTGCTGTTCAAGCACAGCATGAAGCAAACTGTGCGCGCCGCCTTCATATGACGCAGAGGAATAAAAAGCAGTAGGTGGAGGACACGCAGTAAGGCTACTGTCAGCGGATAACTTGGACTCTATGTAGGGCACAAGTCGCTTTGGATAAAAGCGTCGGCCAAATGCATAAATATAAATATATACATATAAATATATAATATGTCAGGATCTATCATAAAGCTACCCTCTAAACCAGGGGTGTCAAACTCATTTTCACTGTGGGCCACTTCACTCCACTGTATTATGGCTGCCCTCAAAGGGCCGGGTGTAACTGTAAGACTGTAAAAATGATTACAGATGAGAATGATTACTCCTTAACATATTGTTAAATAACTGTCTCTTTATTTGATTATTATTTAAGTTACAAATATTGTATATGTATTTACATAGATGTAAAAATATGTTTTTGCTCTGTGATATTTGACTTTGTTAAAAACTTTGTCACATTTGAAAGGGGTATATCTATGGTACAACAAATACATGTGAAATGTTAAGAACATGTGTGACAGATGCGGCATTTACAAAAACAAATAACTACACAGCCTTGCAGAGGACATAGATTCAACAAATAAGAAATAGTTTGATTACAGTAAACATTTGGCTGCATGAACATACAGCTGTAAGACAAAAACAGTTTGTCTTAGCTCACAACTATATTGGTCAAGTTTTGGGTTGAAGAGGTGATGCTGCTTGTCCTTGAACACACCAATGTAAATCCCTCCTCACCCAAAGATACCAGTCTCATCCATCCGTCATGCTCTGAAAATACACAACACATTAAGTAAGCACAAACAACAAATTCTTATTCTTGGTTGAAGTACACTTTAAAATATTTTTAATTTTTGTAAAAAATATATATATATAATACTTACATATTGGTTTTCTGGCCAGATGTCTGACACCGTTTTCCCATGGTCAGTGTGTCAATGTCTGGTTTCAGGTCTTGTGCTGTAGCAAGCCGTAAAAAATGCTGGAACTTTGCTCTCAGGCCACTATCGCTTTGAAACTCTATTAACTCCATCTGAAGATGATGGGGCGCACTGTCGAAATTCGGCGTTCAAAGGATTGGCAAAGATGGCAAAGGCTGAGTGCTGTGATATAAAGCCAGAGAAGGGCCAATCAAACTCATTAATTAACCGGCTTACTTACTGAAAACGCACCGGGAACTGAGGCTGAGATGCTCTGACAAACAGGAATATGGGTAAGATTATCCTGTTCCAGTTGGGACTTCCAAACGTTAAGATTACGCTGGAAAGCTACGATCATGTCAGACATCTTTGTGATGATTTGTTTGTGTCCCTGCAGCCTCTGATTCAGTTGGACGAGATGCTTAGTTTTATTATATCACACAACATAGCAAAATCACACAACCAGTTCGGATCTGACAGTTCAGGCAATGGTTTTCCTTTTCTTTGCATGAAAAGAGCAATGTCTTTCCTAAGTACAAATAATAGTTTGAGGACTGCACTTCTGCTCAGCCACCTTACTTCTGTATGGTACAGCACATCTCCATGCTTCGAGCCCACCTCCTGTGAAAACACCTTGAACTAGCGGTGATTCAGTCTACGTGCTTGAATTAAGTTCACTGTTTTAATGACCGTGGTCATTATTTCATCCAGTTCCAGAACCTTTCCACACAGAGCTTCTTTTGAATCATTACTTCATAAGCCAACTTTTGGTTACAAAGCCCCTTGAGGAAGAAATCTGTGGCAAGTTTGTCTTGCAGATCGAGGTCCACACCAGGGTAGGCCAAAGGAGACTAAACATTGTACCTCTTCTGCAAACTCTGCTGCCGACTCTTTGAACTGGCAGAGTTCTCCCAGCTTCCTTCAATGCTGCAACATGAGGTGATGGTCGTGGATGAATGGCACAACAATGGGCCTCAGGATCTCGTCGCGGTATCTCTGTGCATTCAAAATGTCATCAATAAAATGCACCTGTTTTCGATGTCCATAACATACGCCTGCCCATACCATAACCCCACCGCCACCATGGGCCACTCGATCTACAACGTTGACATCAGCAAACCGCTCACCCAGACAACGCCATACATGCTGTTTGCCATCTGCCCAGTACAGTGAAAATTGGGCTTCATCCGTGAAGAGAACATCTCTCCAAAGTACCAGACACCATCGAATGTGAGCATTTGCCCACTCAAGTCCGTTACGACGACATACAGCAGTCAGGTCGAGACCCCGATGAGGATGTCGAGCATTCAGATGAGCTTCCCTGAGACGGTTTCTGACAGTTTGTGCAGAAATTCTTTGGTTATGCAAACCGATTGTTGCAGCCGTTGTCCGGGTGGCTGGCCTCAGACGATCTTGGAGGTGAAGATGCTGGATGTGGAGGTCCTGGGCTGGTGTGGTTACATGTGGCTGCGGCTTTGAGGCCGGTTAGATGTACTGCCAAATTCTCTGAAATGCCTTTGGAGACGGCTTATGGTAGAGAAATAAAGATTCAATTCACTGGCAACAGCTCTGGTGGACATTCCTGCAGTCAGCATGCCAATTGCACGCTCCCTCAAAACTTGCGACATCTGTGGCATTGCGTGTGATAAAACACATTTTAGAGTGGCCTTTTATTGTGCCCAGCCAAAGGCACATCTGTGCAATAATCATGCCGTCTAATCAGCATCTTGATATGCCACACCTGTGAGGTGGATGGATTATCTCAGCAAAGGAGAAGTGCTCACTAACACAGATTTGTGAACAATATTAGAGAGAAATAGGCCTTTTGTGCACATAGAAAAAGTCTTAGATCTTTGAGTTCAGCTCATGAAAAATGGGGGCAAAAACAAAAGTGTTGCGTTTATAATTTTGTTCAGTGTATGTTCTATATTGCTGTTATGTTCCACGCGTGTTTTTGTTGTTGTTTTCTTTCCCTCTCTATCTGTCTCCTATTTGCTGTCTTGCTCTCAGGTTTCCTGTGAAAGGCTATGGCAGCTGTCAATCATCGTCAGGGCAGTCCTTCGGTGTTCTATCCGCTGCCGGTCTGCGGGTTTAAAAGCATTCCAGCGTGGGCATTATTCTTTCGTTCAATTTATTCACGAGTGTTAGTCATGTGTTTGTCGGTGATCTAAGTTGGCCGCTCTTTGTTGGGGAAAAGAGATAGGCAAGCAGGTCGCACGACATACATGGTACCCGCAGTGTTTTTACACACTAGGTAAGGAGTGTGCGCCACCCCTTGTATTTCTGTTTTCTCAGTTAGAATAGGGACAGGGCGTCGTATGCGCTGAAGATTTCGGTTTGATTTTCACATTTTTCTTTTGGTAGGTTAGAGGGATTAATTGGGGTTAGCTTTAAAATCATTATTTGGTTTTATTTTGTTCTTTGCTTTGGCGCCACTTTAGTTCTTTTCCTCAACAATGCTTTCTTTTTATTTTAACTTTATCACTTTGTAAATAGCTCATTCAGTGAATCTAGTGGCTTTTGCTTATTGTAGCCTTGATTGCAGACCACCTGTCATGTAGCCTTGAGACAACAGACTGTTGAGTGCCTCGTAAATAAACCGTATCAAACTCAGTGACTGTAACTCAGTGTCCTTTATTATTCCTCCACATGTCAAGTACCTTCTTCATTTCTCTTTTCATTCTTTTCACTCTCTCACCAGAGCTCCCTCTAGTGGCTTACTCTAGAACACCACATATCCCTTTCTCTTAAGAATAAACATTTACATTTATGCATTTGGCAGACGCTTTTATCCAAAGCGACTTACAGTGCCCTTATTACAGGGACAATCCCCCTCTAGCAACATGGAGTAAAGTGCCTTGCACTGGTGGTGACCGCTGGGATCGAACCAGCAACCTTCTGCGTATCAGTTCCATGGTTTAATCCACCATCTCACAATAAACATACCATAGCAACTTTGTCTTGTTACTAGTAACAGTAAAGATAACATTTTAACATTTTCCTTTATGGCCTTTTTATAATGGTACTCCCAACAGTAAGACTTGGAATCAAAACCTTGTTGAACAAATGTTATCAAAATAATGTAATTACAAAACCCTCAACATAATCCTCACAGAATATTCACATAACAGTTATGTTATTTTTCCTTAAACTGCAGAGACGCAATTAATGTAATATTAATGCGTTAAACCACATTTACATCACATAATCCCGGGTCCATGCAGGCGCACACCTACTCCGAACAGCCCGTGCAACTACATTTGGTTGTTCACCCCCTACCGGTTCAGTGTTCCTAGAGTCAAACAACGGCAAATCACTGTATTCCTCTGTTCTGCTTGGAGCGGGTACAGGTGCCAGGTGAGATGCATTCCAGCATTGCCCATCTGACAGCTTGTATATGTACCGTCCTTTTTTACCCACAACCTTTAGTGGTTTTCCGAATTTAGACTGAGTCTTTGGCACAATTCCTGGCCTCCTTACACGGACATAGGATCCACACTGAAATGAGACATGCTTTGTGCTGCGTTTGCTGTCACTGTACTGTTTGCTTTTTGACTGTTTCTCTCTCACACGTGAAGCAAGCTATTGAGGTGAGAGCGGTTTACCTGCAGGTGGTAAGTGAAGACCCGAAACGTTAAGTTTGGTTAACATGGGTCTACCATGCAAGAGCTCAGCTGGTGTGCAGTGTGTTGTGGCATGCGGCGTTGAACGATATGCCTGCAGAAAGTCTTTAGTAAACTCCTTCCACCCTCTTCCTTCCAGTGATGCAGTCTGTAAGCTATCCTTTAGGCTGCGATTGAAACGTTCAACTTCTCCGTTCGCTCTTGGGTAGTACACAGATTATGTCCTGTGTGTGATTACTCTGTTTTGCAAAAACAGCTTGAAGTCGTATGAAGTGAATTGTACTCCATTGTCAGAAATCAGCTCTTTTGGATTCCCTTCTCTACTAAACACCGTAGACAGGAACTGAATCACAGACTGGGTGGTAAGTTGTGAGACAAACGCCATTTCAGGCCACTTACTGTAATAGTCCACCAGAGTGACTACAAAGCGACAGTCCACAGGTGCTGCATCAAAAGGAAAAGGCCACTTTTTCCCAGGCGTCAGTTGGATATGGCACAGGTTGAAGTGGTGTTATGTGTGTAACAGCCGATTGGTCATGTAACTGACACGTGACACAAGATTTGACTGCTGTTTCCACTTGTGCGTCCATGCCAGGCCACCAGTAGAGTTCTCTCAGCCTCCTTTTTGTCCTCACGATGCCCTGATGTGTGTTGTGTGCAAGCGCAATAAACTTGGGCTGGAGACATTCTAGAACTAGGAGGCGGCTGGTCCCACGCACCACACAACCATCCTGGAGTGAAAGTTCATGGCGAATTTTGAAAATATGGCCGTAATGCACGATCCAGTGCTTTTGCACACTTTGGCCATTTTGAAATGAGTAGTCTGCGCAGCTCGGCTTGAACAGGACAAGAATCGCATGCTGCTTTGAACTCAGAGCTGGTTATTGTAGTGAGCGTAGAAGTAAGAAGTAACTTCAACATCATGTTCCAGACTAGGTTCAGTACTAGGCAGTGGTAAGCGAGATAAACAGTCTGCAGTCACATTGTCACACCCTGGCTTATACTCAATATCATACAGAAATGCCATCAGCCTAGCTGACCATATGGCTATGCGCATACCTGCTCTGCCTTGACCCTTATATGTCAAAAGAGTGGTCAGTGGGCTGTGATCTGTCCGTAGTATGAAGTGTTGTCCCCACAGGTAGGTCCTCCATCTCTTTGTAGCCCAAACACATGCTAGCGCTTCTTTTTCTACCATGGAGTACTTCCTTTCTGCTGCTGTAAGAGTGCGTGAGGCAAATGCCACTGTTTTCTCTGTGTTGTCTGCATGCAGCTGGGTAAGAACCCCTCCAATTCCATAGTCTGAGGCGTCTGTGGTCACGATAATGGTTAGTTCTGGATTGAAAAGTGTGAGGGTAGCACTATTCACAATCAGTCTCTTTACAGTCTCAAAGCTCTCCTGAGCCTCAGGTGACCACATGAATGGAACCGAACCTCGTAAAAGCATGCGCAGTGGCTCCACCACTGTAGCAAAGTTTGATATGAACTTAGAATACCATGATGTAAGCCCCAGAAATGAACGAAGACTGACCACGTCAGCCGGGGGTGGAGCATCTGCCACTGCAAAGACATGAGAAGCATCAGGCTGCAATCCCTTCCCAGACAGTGTGTGGCCCAGAAATGACAGTTCTGGCTGTCTAAAGTGACACTTTGCTGTGTTCAGTTTCAGTCCTGCCTTTTCAATTCGCTGCAGCACGGATTGCAGGGTATCATCATGTTCCTCGAGTGTTGCTCCTGCGACCATGATGTCGTCTAAGTAGTAATGGACTCCAGACTGACCTTTAAGGATTTCAGACATCATCCTCTGGAAGCAGCTTGGAGATGAGGCCAGTCCATACGGAACCATTTTGAAGCAAAATAACCCATCATGTGTTATAAACGCAGTCAAGTTTCGACTGTCCTCATGCAACACAACCTGATGGTAAGCACTTTGGAGGTCTAATGTGGAAAACATTCTGGCTCCACTCAGGCTTGCGAACATCTACTCCATATGCGGAAGAGGGTAGCTGTCCACTACGATGGCTTTATTAGGCTCACGTAAATCAACGCAGAGCCGGATCCCCCCGTCTTTTTTTCTGGTGACCACTATTGGGGAGACCCACTCAGATGCATCCACAGGCTCGATTACATCCTGTTGTACAAGCTTCTGTAATTCCTTGGACACCTCATCACGGATTGAGAAAGGTAAGCGCCTGGGTTTCTGCTGAACGGGCTGAACCTCAGACCGCATCTTGACACGATGTACAAATCCTCTTGCACATCCCAGTCTGTTTTCAGAGCTTGCAGCCACAGACGAGACAGGATTCACACAATAGGCTGTACTAATCTGGCCATCACATAATTGTAAACACAGTCCAGTAAAGAGGTCTCTGCCCAGCACAGCTGATCCTTTTTGTACGATGTACAGGTCTGCAGTAGTGCAATGGTCACCATAAGAAATGCTGGCTGGCATGCATCCTTTCACTTCAATTGCATCGCCCCCAAAACTAACTAGACTGAGTTTCGGTGATGAGAGGGGTGCTTGATTGAACAATGCAGTGTAAATGGACATTGGTAATATAGACACAGCCGATCCAGTATCTACCATTAGCTGAATGTCCCGTTTTTGTCCTGCGCTTACACTTATTTGTACTGTACACATTATCTTTGCCACAGTCACGAGAGGAATGTTCCACATTTAACACAATCCCTTTAGGCACTGTAATTTCACTCACCCGTTTGCTTCCACGACATGCCTGAGCATAATGTCCATTTTTGTTACAGTTCCTGCATACCGCATCCGTAGCAGGGCATCCAGGAAAATTAGCTGCGTGCTGCTCGGATCCACAGCGGTAGAAGGTAAGTGAACGGGTGGATTTGGGAGGTCCGGCTTTGCTTTTGCTCCGTCGGGGCCTGTTGTATTGTTGAACTGCTTGTACTGAGTTGTCCGATGACGTTATCATCGCTTTGGCCTCTGCTGTTGCAGTTTCAATTTGCCGCGTGACCATCACAGCTTTCTTAAGGTCGAGTGGTACTTCCAGCAGCAACCGTGCTCTGATGCGTGCTGAATTAGTCCTTCCAACCAGCTGGTCGCGTATCATCTCGTCCTCCATAGCGCTGAATTCGCAGGTGGCAACGAGTTCACGCAGGGCAGCGACATATTGGTCTGTGGTCTCGCCTGCGCGTTGACTCCGTTGGCGGAAGCGGTAACGCTCAGCAACCACATTAACTTTAGGGACAAAAAAGTCCTGAATTGCACTCAAATCAGAAGCGTACATATCATCTCCCTGTTGGCTCACATTTAGGGTGCAGATCAGTCTTTTCCCCTCGGCTCTGAGGCAGTGTATTAGAAGTGCACGCTTCCTAGCAGTAGATAGGGCCAGCAAGAAATTGTCGAAAGTTTTAATCCATGCTTTGAACGGAATCGGCGGTTCTCCCGGTGTTTGCAAGAACGGGGTGGGTTGGCTCAAACTAAAAGCCATCCTCATCACCAATATGTTGAGTGCCTCGTAAATAAACCGTATCAAACTCAGTGACTGTAACTCAGTGTTCATTATTATTCCTCCACATGTCAAGTACCTTCTTCATTTCTCTTTTCATTCTGTTCACTCTCTCACCAGAGCTCCCTCTAGTGGCTTACCCTAGAACACCACACAGACCATCAATTCTTCTGTGTGCATTGAGATGAGAAGTGACAAAAAATCTTGTTGACTGTGGTTTCAATGTCTATTTCCAGTCTCCAGTTTATTTTGCACAGTTGTGCTCAATGTGAGCCATACAGTTCGCCTTTATAATGCCAGAGTTTTCTGCTTTTAGCTTTTGGAAAACAGAATTGTGTTTGCCATAATTTACACTTGCATTATCAGCAGTGTATGCAGAAATCATATCAAGCTGTAGGTCATTCTCTTTTAGCTTGTATTGAAGTAGATGATTCGTCACTGTCTTCATAAAAACTGAGCAGTTTGCTTTTTAATCACAGCTCTGGAGTCCAGTATATCAGTGACAGTGGGGAAAGTTTTGTGCTGCCGTGATTTGACGTGTCTGAAGCCACAGGGAGAATAAAACACATTTGTTTTGCTTAACCTATTAATGCACAATTTTATCCTAAACATAATTTTAACGCCATATAAATACATGTCAATTGTTACACACAAACCATCTAAAGCTTTTGTAGCATTTTACACTACCGTTCAAAAGTTTTGGGTCAGTAAGAATTTGTTTTAAAGAAATTAATAGTTTTATTCAGCAAGAATGCGTTAATTTTGTCAAAAGTGCTTTTCGGGATCGAGTAAGCCATGTTATTCCAATCCAGTATCGTGGCCATCAGAGCCGGCCCAAGGCATAAGCGAACTAAGCGGCTGCTTAGGACCCCCTTGGCCACCAGGGGGCCCCCAAGAGCACATTAAATGACTTTTGCTGTATGTTATTTTATGATTATTGAAATCACAAAATGCAGAGCTGTACAGTGCGACATATATGTCGCACGTGCTACCAAAAAATCGGTCTGTGCGATGAATATATTTACCCCAGTAGCACACGTGCGATACAGTTTAGCATGTGAGACAGAGCTCGTTTGAGTGAAGGGAGATTTTGTTTTGTGCTCGTGTAAGGTTAATCTAGGGCTGCACGATTGACTGAAATTAAACCAAAATCGAGATTTGTCTCTGTGAAATTATGAAAATCACTTAAATTTTTAAATAAATAAATATATGTGTAGATGATGTGCAGCACTGTTCAGGGCGATCGGTTTGCAATAAATGCTGCTCTATCTCTGCACGCACTGTGAGATGGAGTCATTGGTGTTTTAGTTTGAAAAGGGGCACGGTTTGCATGAAAAATTGCTAATGTAAAAGCTGTTAATCGCGGGCTCGGTGCGCATCGGGGTACCCGAGACTATCTGAAGGAGGTGGCACTCGAACTGTGTAAACTGACTGTAGTAAACAAACACGGACATTCAAATGATTGCGTAACGCGGGAAAACAACATGAGGGAGTAAATTCTTGGATGAGCTAAACATTTACAGTTTGACTGGTCATTTTGACACGCTTTCTTGTGATGAGAACTGTGACTTATTTAAAGCGGAAACACCATTTAAAGCGGCACTCCTTGGTGAAAGCGCAAACATTATTTAAATCACCAGATCACATTTAGTTTTACTAGCATGATTATCAAAGCATTTTAGATGGTTTATTCTATATGTATAGTGCATTAATAGCGGGAGAGGCGGGACATAGCGAGCACTGGGAGAGATGCTGCCCTCATTTAAAGCGCGAGGGAAAAAAATTAAGTTTACGGAGTTTCAGTGACATTATATTACATTAAACAACTATATATATTGTTGAATATAATGTATAATGCAATGGGGAAATATTTGTTGGGTCCTGATAATAATAGACACTAATAATAATATTATTATTTTAATAATAATAAAAAAGTGCAACATTAAAAAAAACACTCTTGATTTTGGCTACATATCGGGATACATATCGTATCATGAGTTCAGTATCGAGATACATATCGTATCATGAGTTCAGTATCGAGATACATATCGAATCGTGACACGAGTGTATCGTTACACCCCTAGTGCGAATATCTCTGCTCTGAACGCATGTCTTGGAGTAGCTATAGGCTACAGCATAGCTTCCAGTTTCTCAGTATATGTTTTTCTGCAAGTGCTATATCGTCCCATTGGAATTATAAGTTGTGTAGCCTACATTTAGGAAGTTTTTATTTAGAAAATAAAAAGGTTCTTTCTACACAGTCGAATGGAACGCAAAAAATTAAATTTCATTTCCGCCAAAATAAAAGCTCTGTTTAATGTTTGAAAGAAATCAACATTTCTTGTTTTTAAAAGAAGTCTCTTCTGCTCATCAAGGCTGCATTCATTTGATCAAAAAACAGTAATATTGTGAAATATTATTATAATGTAAAACAGCTGTTTTCTATGCGAATATATTGTAAAGTGTAATGTATTCCTGTGATCAAAGCTGAATTTATCATCATTACTCCAGTCTTCAGTGTCACATGATCCTTCACAAATCATTCTCATATGAGGATTTGATACTCAAGACACATTTATGATTATCAGTTTTTATATTACAATATTTTTAGGATTCTTTGAAAGCTTTCTATTTAAGAGAAATGCAGTCCTTTTGAACCTTCTATTCATCAAAGAATCCTGGGGAAAAGTGAGCATTTTCAGCATAAGAGACTAGGCTGAACTAGTGAACTAGTGCATATCCCAGTCTGAACTGTAGTACTGTAAGGCTTTGAATATTAACACCTGACCACTCTTGTGAGTTTGCTACTGTCACAATTAAAAACTGTGTAAGGGTAAAAACATGACAGGCAGACATGATGTAAGCAACACAGCTACAACTACTAACAATGATATACTGGGTGTGCAAATGATCAAGATTTGACAATAGTCAATCGTATCATGGTGGCACCGAGGGGCCCAAAATACAATTCTGCTTAGGGCCCCATAAGGGCTTGGTGGCCATCAAGGTCAGGCTGCGATGTCACTTGATTAAACTGATCCGAATTCCCAAGAATGAGCGATGTACTTTTCGCTTTCAATGTTTTATTCATTTTGTCATGTTTCATTTCATTTTAAGTATATTTAAAAAAATATATATACTAAATTACAATTGTGTTACAATTATACAATTATGTGTTAAAAGTTGTATTGTGAAAATATGATGGCACTATATTTTTTATATATTTAAAGATGATACAATTGTTTGTTAGTATATTTGCAGTATAGGTTTGAAAAGGGAATATATGTGAAATACAATAAAGTATAATTTTTTCACCAAGGATCAGTGGTGTTGATAGCTTTGGGAATCTGCTATTTATCATTTGAATCCTTGTTTTCTGTATGTGAATATTACTTTTATTTTGGTGTGGCGACATGACGTCAAAAGGCTGCGCCGCTCTCCTGCATCTGTGATTCTGCTGAAGAAAGGTTTGTGTTTTTAATCATTTAAAGTGTTTAAATCAATACAATCCGCTCAGACAGTTTTATAGAAAACTTTGAAACATTTTTTTCAAACGTAGCATGGTAGTGTTTTGTTCGAGTTAAGTGCATAAGCAAAGTAATGAACAGTTGTTGTGTGTAAACACTCGAGTAACAGAAATGGTGCGTCTCATTTCGCTCCTTATATTATGAGTCAGTTCATCATAAACCGCTGTTTGCTCTCTGGCAAGTAATGATAGAGAAACGGAGCTTTTCGAAACCGATTCAGATTCAACTGAATCAAATGATTCAGAGTCTGTAACCTGCAGTTCACCAGAGTCAATGAACAAGAACAACAACACAAACATGTGTAATGACAACTTCTACAAATCAACTGATCATGTTCCATTCAATATAATCATGTCAATCATACATGCCTAAATATGAGTTGTCTGTATAATCTGTGTTCCTTTATTAATTTGTAGTGCTAGTTTTGAGTGTTTTTAGTCTCATTGGGTCATTAAAGTCCATGAACTCTCACTCTGACCGACTCCCTTACCAGTGCGCTGACTATTGAACTAGGGAGCTGATTGAGATGCACCCAGGGATTTAGTTTGGATGTGTTTTTCTTTCTGTTCATTATTCTCATCTTAAACATGACAGAGTCCAAACACACAGGAAAACTCCCGGTGAAGCGACTGAGATCCATGTGACACACTATTATAAAGATGGCGTTTATTAAAGAGGAGAGTGAAGACGTGAAGATTGAAGAGACATTCAGAGTCAAACATGAAGATACTGAGGAGCAAACAGGTTGGTTTCCTTCTCAAAGTCTTTCTTCAGTCATTCTGCCTCATGCTTCTCTTTATCTGTATTTATTGATGCAACTTGTGACCAAATCAATGATGAGACGCATTAAATGAGGATAAATGGCTATTTTATCAAACCCAATATCAACTGAATTTTAACCAAATTATAAACAATGCAAATCATTCATTTCTATTACTAAAGTATGCAACAATATCTAACAAATACATGTATTTTGAAAATCCTGAAATGTGAGTGATCAATTTTGCATTTGTTGTCTAGAATAGATTTGTTTTTGTCAAATCAGGGTTTGTAAACATTACTTTCTCTCCAGGCATACTGATTAAAACATCTTTACTCCTCAAAATAATAACTTTTAAAAGGAAATAAGACTGAAAACACAGAACTGAACACAGTTGAGAGGACTAATGTTGAGTATTTGTCTAATGTTATCGATGAGTGTCAGATTTGAGATCTGTCTGTGGTTATGTGGTGTTTTCTTAATCCCACTCGTGCTGAATTTCTGACCATTGCTTGTTCCTGCAATGTGAGTCATTCGATGGTATTCAGTGCCTTTTGCATCATTCTTTTTTGGTTATGTTCCCCTAAATGGGGATTATGTTGATTTTGGACTCATTTCAATCGGGAGCATCAACTGTAAGTACTGATGTGCCATTTTCCACGTTCGGAGCATGTTTCGTGAAGTTACAAGCGTAAAAGTTACGCCAGTTTAAAGCTACTGTTTACTTCGCTTATGTGCGCCTGTCAGGTTAAATGTGTTATAACTCCCATGAGGAATAACTTTCGATCCGAGTGACGGATTATGGCTACTTTGGTCTCTTTTTAATCGCGATAGTCTGCTGTAAATAATGATCGTTTTCAACGATCGGAGCATGTTTCATGAATTTACAAGCGTAAACGCCACTTTAGAGCTACAATACCGTATTTCCTCAAATAAAAGCCAGGCCTTTATTTACCTGAACTGCAGAAGGTCACCGGCTTTTATTTGAAGCAGGCTTTTATTAGGGGCAGGCCTGTATTTCGAATTCCATCTATTTGAAAAAATTATTGTTTTAAATAAACTGTTTTAAATGAAAAGCGATCGCGCTCCAGAGGACAGATATCATCAGGGGCGCGGGAAGTGGGGGGGTTTCAAAGGATTGCAAATGCAATGCAAATTTTTGTTCATTTTATTCATTTTTAGAATTACTAATTTATTTGTAATAAACATTTTAAGTGGCCCATTAAAAAGTATTATTTATAAGTTGAATTGTGTTTTTAAAACATACATGAGGTCATATTGTGACTGTTGCGGTGTGTGTGTTGAAAGAGCGGTAATATTTCCTCCAGTGGAGATCAAGCGTCTCTCTGGAGATTCTGCTCATTTCTGAAGCTCCTTCCGCTCAGCACCGCCGCTCAACCCAGAACTCCCTTTGTGACCTGCTGGATCAAATATAAGCCTGTCTGAAATAAATAGTAATGGCTGTCCCTGACTAAAGTTTTTTTCTTTTCTAGTAGTTCATTTAAGCCTTTGATCGCGCTGCGCCTCCACCTCATGGCATTGTCTGTTATAGGCTATTTGCTTGTTATTTATTAAATCCGGGCAATTTGGTTGATAAAACAGATTAAAATTAAGATACAATTTATACCAAACGAAATTCATTTTAAAGAAAGGCTTTTTTGTGATATATTTGTTGTTCTTTCGTGTTTTATAGACTCAACCCAACTAATGTGCTTTCTATATTCCACGTGAGGGAAAAAAGCTTCCTTCCACTTAAGAAGAGTTGTGTTCCTTTAAGCACTTTTTATTTTAATATACATCTCTTTACATAAATCTTATTTTCTACTTAAAAAAAAACCTATAATTTCGTTATTCTTCTAACCCAACTAATGCGCGCACTTTTCTCAATCCGTTATGGAGCTATTCCATTTTGATTTTGCATATTGTTTTTTAAATGTTCGTTCGTGTAGTTCAAATGACCACTTTACAATATTTCAATAACATAATTTATTTTGAAGCCTATGCTGTTTTCTTGTACAAAATAAAATAGTTTAAGTTAAATGCAGCGTAAGATGTGTAAAAAGACGAGAGGCTTAGAGATTGTCCAGATCATTTGTGTAGCTTTCACAGACTAACACACGTCACATCTCTCATTAGACTACAGTATTTAAAATAGCAGATATGCATCAGTTATATTCTCTATTTAATTTACAGAGCAATCCCTGCGAAGTGTTTAGGTTAAGTATAGAAGAGACCAGGATTGTGCGTCGCACTCGCAAGACTCCCAGCGGGGGGCGATGGCCACGATGGTTTCGCTCCTTCGGCACAACCCTACTGTACATTACGCTGAACTTGAATGCACATGAAATGAAAGGAAATATTTTTCCCCCGGCCTTTATTTGAGACCGGCCTTTATTTGTTCGTGCTGGCCACGCCCCCGGTCACTATCAGAGGCCCGGCGTTTAATTGACTACAGGCTTTTATTTGAGGAAATACGGTAGTTTATTTAGCGTACGACTTGTGACACTCTCGAACGGCACTGTACATGCACGGCCGGTACAACTTGAATATTATTATCATAAACTTTTCATTAACTTTGGTAGGCCGTACAACAAGGGAATTGTAATTGGCTGCTTTTTTCTGCAGAGCGGATCTCTGTTGATGTGTCTCAATTTTTATCGTCATTTGTTGGTAAAGGGTGAGAGACCTGGCGAGCCACATGATTTTTGACCCCCTTCCTAAAATCCATCTATATATTTTTATGTACATGGAAAAAAAGAAACAACAAAAAAAACATTTAAACTGTTAGATAAAATAGAAAGTGTGACATTATTAGTTCAACATATTGTTTCCAAACTTAAATTGGCTATTAATGTTGGATGTATAAACCTGAAGAAGAACATTTTCAATTAAAAGTGATTTGTATAAGCAACTTTCACAATAAATGTATGCAAGCAGCTCACGTACTGTGTTAAGAATACTGCCTTACAACCCCAGTGAGTGAGATAAAGGAGAGTATAGTGAGAACAACTCACTAGAAAGATGCAAAGTAAACAAATACAATTCGGGAAAGTATATACGTCAAGAAAGGAGAGAAACATTTAGAAATTAAACTGAATGTTCGGTAGACTTGATCCATTTTTGCTTTGTCTTTTTATTCTCTGAAATTTCCTGGGGACCCCTTAGAACCTTCTGGAGGACCCCCCTTGCCTAGATCATGTCATCTCAATAGAGCATCTCTGAGATCATGTGGGTATCAAGGGTGTAGCCCTTAAGTGCTTCTCCTCATATTAGCAGGACGGGACATACTCAGTTAGGATTGGGACCTGTGCCTCATCATCTATTCATATTTATTGGGGGATTCCACAAGGGTCGATTCTTGGTCCAACTTCATTGTATATGTTGCCCTGGGGTTCATTTTTAAGAAATATGGAGTTAGCTATCATTTTTATTCTGATGACCTGCTATTGAATGTTTCCATAGAGTATGATGATTAATCATCAGTCTCCCGTTTAAAAAGTGTTTGACTGAAGTCAAAGGGTCTTAAATAGGATAAGGATCTGCCGCCTGCAGTTGATTTTCATATTCTAGGTATTATCAACTGGCCAGAATCTTGAGATGGCAATAGACGTGAAGGATTATAATGCATTAAGAGCTCGCTCATGTTGGGGGTGAGCTAAACCAAATTAGTGCTTGACTGTCAATCATGGCCTGCCTAGATCCCATCGGTTTGGACATTCTGTGTTAAGGGAGTGTTCAGGCCGATTCAGCTGCTTCCGTGCCTCTGCAAGATCCCTCTTTTTTTTTTTTCAACTACAGGAAAAGTTGCTGATTAGCTTCTTGCAGACCCCCATTGCACGTTCAATCCTTCATTGCGTGCGTTCTCTAAGATTACAATAAATACTAATTTAGTATCATCAATATGATCATCACAATCGAAGAATCACTTGCTGAGAGAGAGTGAGAAAGCAACAAAGAGTAGTTCAAGTGGTAATAATATATACACTGATCGGGCATAACATTATGACAGGTGAAGTGAATAACACTGATTATCTGTTCATCACAGCACCTGTTAGTGGGTGGGATATATTAGGCAGCAAGTGAACATTTTGTCCTCAAAGTTGATGTGTTAGAAGCAGGAATAATGGGCAAGCGTAAGGATTTGAGCGAGTTTGACAAGGGCCAAATTGTGATGGCTATAGGACTGGGTCAGAGCATCTCCGAAACTGCAGCTCAGGACCCTCGAAACGGGTCAGGGTCACATGCAAATAGAGAAACACTGCAAACACTCACAACACATGCAAATAAAGAAACGCTGCAAACACTCACAACACATGCAAATAGAGAAACACTGCAAACACTCACAACACATGCAAATAAAGAAACACTGCAAATACTCACAACACATGCAAATAAAGAAACGCTGCAAACACTCACAACACATGCAAATAGAGAAACACTGCAAATACTCACAACACATGCAAATAGAGAAACGCTGCAAACACTCACAACACATGCAAATAGAGAAACGCTGCAAACACTCACAACACATGCAAATAGAGAAACACTGCAAACACTCACAACACATGCAAATAGAGAAACACTGCAAACACTCACAACACATGCAAATAGAGAAACGCTGTAAATACTCACAACACATGCAAATAGAGAAACACTGCAAACACTCACAACACATGCAAATAGAGAAACACTGTAAACACTCACAACACATGCAAATAGAGAAACACTGCAAACACTCACAACACATGCAAATAGAGAAACACTGCAAACACTCACAACACATGCAAATAGAGAAACACTGCAAACACTCACAACACATGCAAATAGAGAAACGCTGCAAATACTCACAACACATGCAAATAGAGAAACGTTGCAAATACTCACAACACATGCAAATAGAGAAACACTGCAAACACTCACAACACATGCAAATAGAGAAACACTGCAAACACTCACACCACATGCAAATAGAGAAACACTGCAAACACTCACAACACATGCAAATAGAGAAACACTGCAAACACTCACAACACATGCAAATAGAGAAACGCTGCAAATACTCACAACACATGCAAATAGAGAAACACTGCAAATACTCACACCACATGCAAATAGAGAAACACTGCAAACACTCACAACACATGCAAATAGAGAAACACTGCAAACACTCACAACACATGCAAATAGAGAAACACTGCAAACACTCACAACACATGCAAATAGAGAAACGCTGCAAACACTCACAACACATGCAAATAGAGAAACACTGCAAACACTCACAACACATGCAAATAGAGAAACGCTGCAAACACTCACAACACATGCAAATAGAGAAACACTGTAAACACTCACAACACATGCAAATAGAGAAACACTGCAAATACTCACAACACATGCAAATAGAGAAACACTGCAAATACTCACAACACATGCAAATAGAGAAACACTGTAAACACTCACAACACATGCAAATAGAGAAACACTGCAAATACTCACAACACATGCAAATAGAGAAACGCTGCAAATACTCACAACACATGCAAATAGAGAAACGTTGCAAATACTCACAACACATGCAAATAGAGAAACACTGCAAACACTCACAACACATGCAAATAGAGAAACACTGCAAACACTCACAACACATGCAAATAGAGAAACGCTGCAAATACTCACAACACATGCAAATAGAGAAACGCTGCAAATACTCACAACACATGCAAATAGAGAAACGCTGCAAATACTCACAACACATGCAAATAGAGAAACACTGCAAATACTCACAACACATGCAAATAGAGAAACACTGCAAACACTCACAACACATGCAAATAGAGAAACACTGCAAATACTCACAACACATGCAAATAGAGAAACGCTGCAAACACTCACAACACATGCAAATAGAGAAACACTACAAATACTCACAACACATGCAAATAGAGAAACACTGCAAACACTCACAACACATGCAAATAGAGAAACACTGCAAACACTCACAACACATGCAAATAGAGAAACGCTGCAAACACTCACAACACATGCAAATAGAGAAACACTGCAAACACTCACAACACATGCAAATAGAGAAACACTGCAAACACTCACAACACATGCAAATAGAGAAACACTGCAAATACTCACAACACATGCAAATAGAGAAACGCTGCAAACACTCACAACACATGCAAATAGAGAAACACTACAAATACTCACAACACATGCAAATAGAGAAACACTGCAAACACTCACAACACATGCAAATAGAGAAACACTGCAAACACTCACAACACATGCAAATAGAGAAACGCTGCAAACACTCACAACACATGCAAATAGAGAAACGCTGCAAACACTCACAACACATGCAAATAGAGAAACGCTGCAAACACTCACAACACATGCAAATAGAGAAACGCTGCAAACACTCACAACACATGCAAATAGAGAAACGCTGCAAACACTCACAACACATGCAAATAGAGAAACGCTGCAAACACTCACAACACATGCAAATAGAGAAACGCTGCAAACACTCACAACACATGCAAATAGAGAAACGCTGCAAACACTCACAACACATGCAAATAGAGAAACGCTGCAAACACTCACAACACATGCAAATAGAGAAACACTGCAAATACTCACAACACATGCAAATAGAGAAACGCTGCAAACACTCACAACACATGCAAATAGAGAAACGCTGCAAACACTCACAACACATGCAAATAGAGAAACGCTGCAAACACTCACAACACATGCAAATAGAGAAACGCTGCAAACACTCACAACACATGCAAATAGAGAAACGCTGCAAACACTCACAACACATGCAAATAGAGAAACGCTGCAAACACTCACAACACATGCAAATAGAGGAGAAACAGGCCAAAATCCCTCCTGCAGTGCAAACCTGGTGAAAAACTACAGGAAACGTTTGACCTCTGTAATTGCAAACAAAGGCTACTGTACCAAATATTAACATTGATTTTCTCAGGTGTTCAAATACTTATTTGCAGCTGTATCATACAAATAAATAGTTAAAAAATCATACATTGTGATTTCTGGATTTTTTTTTAGATTATGTCTCTCACAGTGGACATGCACCTACGATGACAATTTCAGACCCTCCATGATTTCTAAGTGGGAGAACTTGCAAAATAGCAGGGTGTTCAAATACTTATTTTCCTCACTGTATATATATATATATATATATATCGGAATATCAGATTTTTAAATCACCAAATATTTATATATCGGTATCAGCCTTGAAAATCCTTTATCGGTCGGGCTCTACAGGTCACACCTTTTTCAGTTGTTTAGTGGGTATAGGATTCAGCATACATGTCTAAATGGTGTTAACTTGTTTTTGTTTCTTTTCACCCTAGACCTGATGGAGCTGAAAGAGGAGAGCCAAGAACTGAATGAAATGGAAGAGAAAGATCAGTATGAGAAATGTCATGATTTCGTGACTGGTGAAGAATCTTTTAGTTACTCACAGACTGAAACTAGGGACCTCCAGATGAGAGTTCACACTGGAGAGAGCCCTTTCACCTGCCAACAGTGTGGAAAGAGTTTCAGTGGAAAACAACGCCTTAAAGACCACTTGAACATCCACGCTGGAGAGAAGCCGTTCATATGCCCTCAGTGTGGAAAGAGATTCAGACGAAAAGACAGCCTTAAAAAACACTTGAAAGTCCACGCTGGAGAGAAACCGTTCATATGCCCTCAGTGTGGGAAGAGCTTCACACTGAAAGCAACTCTTAAGACTCACATGAGAGTTCACACTGGAGAGAAGCCCCACACCTGCCAACACTGTGGGAAGAGCTTCACAATAAAAGGAAATCTTAAGATTCACATAAGAGTTCACACTGGAGAGAAGCCGTTCATATGCTCTCAGTGTGGAAAGAGCTTTAAACAGAAAAAAGAACTCGATTCCCACTTGACAGTCCACACTGGAGAGAAGCCATTCCCCTGCAAACTGTGTGGGAAGAGCTACAGAAATATAACACACCTTAATAATCACATGAGAATTCACACTGGAGAGAAGCCTTTCACCTGCCCTCAGTGCGGAAAGAGCTTCACGATTAAAGGAAATCTTAAGATTCACATAAGGGTTCACACTGGAGAGAAGCCTTACAAGTGTCTTCAGTGTGAGAAGAGTTTCTCATATCACACAGAGCTGAAACGTCATTTACAAACTCATTCTGGAAAGAATCTGCCATTTTCCTCAGTTTGACAAGAGGTTTTGAAAAGGATGAATTTCAACAAGCATCTGCGCATTCACTCTGGAGAAAGACAATTCAATTGGGATCAATGCAATAAAAACGTCACACTCTTGTAAATGTGAGACTTACGTTTGTGCTGATTTTTGCGCCAAAAACGAACGTTTGTGCTGGTTTGCTGTTATTAATCATCGTTGTAATTAATCGTTTTAATCATATTAATCATTCTTTTTTTGGTTGTGTGACGTCACTTTCCACCCCACGTCTTTCAAATCGCTCCAAACCGGTGCCATTCATTTGTGCTCGGCTTGTGCTGTTAAATCAAGCACTGTATCTATTTTCCTTTCGCATATACAGGTGCTGGTCATATAATTAGAATATCATCAAAAAGTTTATTTATTTCACTAATTCCATTCAAAAAGCGAAACTTGTATATTATAGTCATTCATTACACACAGACGGATATATTTTAAATGTTTATTTCTTTTAATTTTGATGATTATAACAGACAACTAAAGAAAATCCCAAATTCAGTATCTCATATAATTAGAATATTACTTAAGACCAATACAAAGAAAGGATTTTTAGAAATCTTGGCCAACTGAAAAGTATGAACATGAAAAGTATGAGCATGTCCAGCACTCAATACTTAGTTGGGGCTCCTTTTGCCTGAATTACTGCAGCAATGCGGCGTGGCATGGAGTCGATCAGTCTGTGGCACTGCTCAGGTGTTATGAGAGCCCAGGTTGCTCTGATAGTGGCCTTCAGCTCTTCTGCATAGTTGGGTCTGGCATATCGCATCTTCCTCTTCACAATACCCCAGAGATTTTCTATGGGGTTAAGGTCAGGCGAGTTTGCTGGCCAATTAAGAACAGGGATACCATCCTTAAACCAGGCACTGGTTGCTTTGGCACTGTGTGCAGGTGCCAAGTCCTGTTGGAAAATGAAATCTGCATCTCCATAAAGTTGGTCAGCAGTAGGAAGCATGAAGTGCTCTAAAACTTCCTGGTATACGGCTTTGGTGACCTTGGACCGCAGAAAACACAGCGGACCAACACCAGCAGATGACATGGCACCCCAAACCATCACTGACTGTGGAAACTTTACACTGGACCTCTCTTCCTCCAGACTCTGGGACCCTGATTTCCTAAGGAAATGCAAAATTTACTTTCATCAGAGAACATAACTTTGGACCACTTTTTTAACTTTTTGTCTTTAGCCCAGGCGAGACGCTTCTGACGCTGTCTGTTGTTCAAGAGTAGCTTGACACAAGGAATGCGACAGCTGAAACCCATGTCCTGCATACGTCTGTGCGTAGTGGTTCTTGAAGCACTGACTCCAGCTGCAGTCCACTCTTTGTGAATCTCCCCCACATTTTTGAATGGGTTTTGTTTCACAATCCTCTCCAGGGTGTGGTTATCCCTATTGCTTGTACACTTTTTTCTACCACATCTTTTCCTTCCCTTCGCCTCTCAATTATTGTGCTTGGACCATGGGCGTCAGTTTGGTTTGAAATGTGCTGGGGACAGAGACGCATTCAGGAGTGCATTTTCAGAAGTGCTGGGTACATGATGCATTATTTTTTTTTCTCTTTAGCGCAGGTCATGTTTTGAAAGACTGTATGCTTAATGTCCTGTAGCTTACTAATGTAAATAAATAAAAATGTCAGCTGACAGACATATTGCGGTCTTATAGCCTATCTTACTCATGCGGACGAAAGCGCCCCGCGAATTCTTTAATATCTTTAATTATTGCAATTTTTTTACCACTTCGTTATCAGAGTCCCACTGGAGCCGGTGTTTTTTTTTATTTTATCCTCCCTATTACACATTAGTTGCAGCCATTAAAATAGTTCAGTTTTGTTTTTAATGTCAAAGTAGTTATATTTCGTTTTGTTTCTTTATTAAGTTAATTTAGAAAAATGTTTGAAGCATTTTTTTGCTTGTTAAACTAAAGTTTTTGCTTTTTAAAGTGGCGGCCAGCGGCCGACAGTGAGTTAACCCAACACTTTAGCCTCTGAAATCAACACTTGACTTGTCTTGCTTATAAAATCCATATAAAACACTTAAAGCATCGTTTAAACGTTTAGCCTACTATCACCACCATCACAGTAAAAAGACATTTTTGACAAGATGAGGCAGGCAGATCGCAACGGCGCGTGCAAACGAAACGGGCTACACAATCGAAACAAATAATTAAAAAAAAACATGCTGGTTGTCTAACCTTAGGCTGCACCTATCCGCGAAATGAATATAAATCCGATCTTCAATTCCCGTGCATTATGCACATTTAACGGAGTTCAAGTCTACGAAAGCAACAGATATGAGCATTTTATTCATCAGCTCATTTCAACATCAAAGACCGCATTATGAGAACGAGCGACCTAAACACTGGTAAGAGCCTTTAGTCTCATTAGTTTTAATGAAGATGATTGTGTTTTTGAGCATCTAGACTTAGCTTATTTTCAGTTTCACTTGTGGCAGTTTGCGTGTTGGCTTGCTTTACTCATTTGCGGCGATGCGTGTTGCATAGCGCCGTCCTATAGCCTAAAAAGGCCCGAAGCCCGGCCCGCGTCTGAGGTAGGCTATGACTGGAAAATTGTCCCGAAGCCCGGCCCTAGGGGCGTAAAAAAGTCGGGGCCCGTCGGGCTCGGGCAGAAATGTAGGGCTCTACTTTGAGTAAGGCTGAAAGCGTCTTTCTTTTTAATACATTTCTTGAATGTCTTAATTACAGTAGGCCTATAGATAGTTATGATATTTGTGGCTGCACCGGGGTCCGTCATTACGCTAATCATGAGTGGTCCATTGGCACCTGCTACCCATGGCTGTTAAGAACTGTAGGCTACATCAATACATTACAACAATTTCGTGCTATGGGCACTGCCACTGATACAGGCAGCGGAAGAGCCTATTTTACGGAGCTTGCTTCTGCTTTTCAAACGTTTTTACAACAAAAGATGTCGTTATTACGACACAATTGAGTGGAAAAAATATGTGTGTGGCAGCAATGCTTCACCGTAAAATTGAACTCGAGGTTTAAAAAAAAAAAAAAAAAAAAGTGGTGGGTACAAAAGGACTCATGACGAAATCTGGTGGGTACGCGTCCCCCCCGTCTCCCCCGAAATCGACGCCTATGGCTTGGACACAGAGCTCTGTGAACAGCCAGCCTTTTTTGCAATGACCTTTTGTGTCTTGCCCTCCTTGTGCAAGGTGTCAATTGTCGTCTTTTGGACAACTGTCAAGTCAGCAGTCTTCCCCATGATTGTGTAGCCTACAGAACTAGACTGAGACCATTAAAGGCCTTTGCAGGTGTTTTGAGTTAATTAGCTGATTAAAGTTTCAATATTTCTTCAATATTGAAACTTTTCACAATATTCTAATTTTCTGAGATACTGAATTTGGGATTTTCCTTAGTTGTCTGTTATAATCATCAAAATTAAAAGAAATAAACATTTGAAATGTATCAGTCAGTGTGTAATGAATGAATATAATATACAAGTTTCACTTTTTGAATGGAATTAGTGAAATAAATCAACTTTTTGATGATATTCTAATTATATGACCAGCACCTGTATAACAAATATAATTCGGGAGCTGTGACGTCACTCTCCACCCCACTTGGTCTAAATCGCACGAAACTGAACACTGTATCTGTTTCCCTTCTTTAGTAATAACAGATTATGTTTTATTAACAAGGTTCGGGAGGAGCACGTTCAGATAATTGACACAGGTGGAGAGCACTCCGCTAATCAACAATAAGAGGTGTATATATATATATATATATATATATACATATATATATACACGCAGCTGTCTTACCTCCGTTCATTGACAGTTCATCAGCAACCCTCCACCACCCCTTCTCCACACTTTTAGTTCTAACCACTTACATACACGTGGAGTACTCTGGGTTCAGGCCAAATTCCGAGCTCGAAGCCCTTTCCCCGGACAGCATGCCAAATACGCATCTAAAATGACTCCATAAATAAGTGTGAACTCGTGAATTATAATTCGGGAGCCGTGACGTCACACCCCATGCAGTGCAAATTGCTCCAAACTGGTGCCATTTGTTTGTGCTGGATTTGTGCCATTAAAACAAGCATTGTAACTAATGGTGCGTTCACACCAGATGGGAATGAAGTATTTTGCGCGAATGATTTACATGTTAAAGCTACACTGTGTGATATTTTCCCCCCATCTAGCGGTGAAAAGGTATATGACCATCCAGTAAATATTAGTTTCTGTTCTTTCCAATTCCGATTTCGTTTTAACTCCTACGGTGGCCGATTTAGTCCAAAATTAACATGGCTTCCAGTTCAATCCAGCAATCCCCCTCTTCACATTCGACACGGTGCCATCGAGTGTTAAAACGCGAAAGGCGAAGCTTGAATTTACGGGTATGTCCCTCTTTGGCTAATGTACTTTCAAGATGGAGGGGCAACATGTCGACCCCTATTCGAACCCCTTACCCGTATGTATTTTCAATGGCATATTATAAACTTATGAGAATACTTTATTACTTGAAAGAAGTAAATATACATTAATGAGCACATATATTTTTGAAAGAACTAAGTGTTTTTAGCTAAGAATAAACTCAATGCAAAGACGCGACTAGACATTCTGCAGTGCGATTCGCGCAACTTGAGCGTTTGATGCCTGATTCGTACGAGTTGAAAATCTGAACTTTGGTGGATATTTGCGCTGTGTTAACCAATCAGGAGCTTGCTCTAGTAGTGACAACAATGAGGACAAATCATATGTGGATACCCGGAGCTGTACGTACTTTATAGAAACAGGAATAAAATAATCTTGCTTGGAAGAAAGTGACTGAGGAGGTCAGACAATCTGGTAAGTTGTAAAAAATGCTCTTTACTCAATTTGAGCTATACATAAGTATTGAGACTACAAGCTAGTTAAAGCCAGTAAATTGAGTTTATTCGCCGTATTTTAAAACAATCCATGTCAGCCATTTTGCAACGAGACGAGCCGGCTGGCAGAAGCCCCTCCCATGACTCGAATTTGCGTCTGTTGTGAAGTGAATGTCACACGCGAATGAAGTGAATTTCATGTGTGAATGAAGCGAGTAAACTCAACTCAAATTGCTCTAAACTGGTATCGTTGGTTTATGCACGATTTGTGCCGTTAAAAGAATCCCTGTAAATGATCAAATGAAAAGTGATCCCTTTTTTTTTTTTTAAATAATGAAAAAACCCAATCTCCACCCTATGTCATCTAAATTGCTCCAAAACTGGTATCGTTCGTTTGTGCTCGTTTTGTGCCGTACAAAGAACCATCATAAATTAGAAATAGATCAGTCTTTTTTGATAAATGGTTTAATATTTTTTTTGTTTTGTTGGTGATCTATTCAACTCTAATGGTTATTTGTTATCTAGTGTACATTATTAAGCTGTCATTCTAATTGAGATGTTCATTAATTCAAAAGCCGTTATTGTTTGAGAATGCGGCTCAAAATACATAATCAGGTTATACATTACAAAATATAGTATATAATAATATAAATGATAAAGAATGGAAAAGATAAAGAGACCCCATAATTTTAAAAGACCCCCCTGTTGCAGTACAAAATATATTATGTATTATTTCGTTTAATGTCACTATCGCTAGGCGGCTAGCGGGGCCAGGGGTAGTTGGTCGTCCCATAAATGCTGTTTCTGTTTCTAAGTTTTCAGAGCAGTACAATACTCACAAGCTAGCAAACAAGCTCATTTCTCCAAATCAGAGTGTAGAAGAGCGTGTCGTAGAGTTTAATACGGGGTGCAACCATATATTGGATTGTATCGCCCCCTGGAGACAGGTAAAAGCAAAAAATATATCCCAGCCATGGCTTACTGATGAGAGTCGTTTGTTGAGGCAAAAATGGAGGCAGGCAGAGAGGAAATGGTTGAAAGACAGACTGCAGGTCTCGTTCGAGATTTTAAGAGAGCGTATGTTGTCTTATCAGCAGTTTGTAAAAGCGGCTAAGGCGAAACATTTTTCGGATTTAATCTCAAAAAACCAGCATAGCCCAAAAATTTTATTCCGTGTGATTAATTCTGTTATGAGTCCTGCCAGTCACAATGTTTTTGAGCATACAGGGAGAGCCTGTGAAAAGTTTGTGCAGTTTTTTATGGACAAAATCACAGCTATCAGAGCCGGCATCTCTAATTCTGTCAGTGTTCAAAGCAGCCTGGAACTACCATTCAATTTGGGCGCTGGGGGTCAGTTGACCACATTTGAGCCGGTCTCTTCATCTGAGTTGCTGGATATCATCCGACATCTGAAGCCAGCTTTCTGCACGTTGGACATTCTACCGCCCCGACTGTTAATTCAGGTGTGGGACGTGGTAGGGCCCACTATTACAGTTTTAGTAAATCAGAGTCTTACGGAGGGGCAAGTGCCATCTTACTTCAAGCACGCTCTTGTAGTTCCGCTTTTAAAGAAAACGAGTTTAGACCCCTCTGTATTAAACAACTACAGACCAATTTCTAAGGTACCTTTCTTATCCAAAATGCTAGAGAAGGTGGTACTTAAGCAACTCTCTTTATTTTTAAATAAAAATAATATCTTTGATACTTTTCAGTCAGGTTTTAGATCGCAACATAGTACAGAAACCGCCCTTCGTAGGGTGTCGAACGACTTGCTTTTATCTGTAGACTCAGGGAATTGCACAGCGCTAGTTCTGCTGGACCTTAGTGCAGCCTTCGATACAGTGGACCACAGGGTTCTCCTGGAACGATTGAGTAAGTGGGTGGGTATTGGGGGATCTGTGTTAGCCTGGTTCGACTCCTATTTACAGGGGAGAACCTGTGCGGTGGAAATAGGGACTTCTATCTCTTCCGCTCACCCCGTTGTGTGTGGGGTTCCTCAAGGCTCATGCCTCGGCCCTGTCCTGTTCTCATTATATATGCTCCCACTGGGTTTAATCTGTCAGAGACATGGAGTAGCTTACCACTGTTATGCTGATGACACCCAGTTGTATTTTCCTTTGAACTCTGAGGGCAATTCTAATGGGTCTGCTCTCTTCAAATGCCTGGATGAGATAAAGCAGTGGATGGCAGACAGTTTCCTTCAGCTCAATGAGTCTAAATTCGAAGTGGTGGTGTTCGGCCCACCGAAGCTAGCTAAACAGCTCTCTGAGGATCTGGGCATCCTAGCTTCAAATGTTAAGACTCAAGTCAGAAACCTTGGAGTGATCTTCGACGCCGAATTAAAATTTGATAAACAGATTAATGCGGTGGTGAAGGGTAGCTTTTTTCAGCTCAGAGGTATTGCTAGATTGAAAGGCTTCCTGTCCTCCAAAGCCATGGAAACTGTTATCCATGCTTTTATCTCATCCAGATTAGATTACTGCAATTCTTTGTACATGGGGGTGTCTAAAAAGTCCATGGCACGTCTGCAGCTAGTGCAGAATGCAGCGGCCAGATTGCTGACTGGAACCAGAAAACATTTAAATATCTCTCCAGTACTGGCGTCTTTGCACTGGCTCCCTGTGGAGTACAGGGTCCAATACAAGGTCCTTTTAACGGTTTTTAAAGGTTTACATCTCAGAGTTATTACAGCATCATTATACCCCCAGACCACTAAGATCATCGCAAAGCTTATTGTTAAAGGCTCCGAAATCTCGCCTGAAAACAAAGGGAGATCGAGCCTTCTCGGTGGCGGCACCGAGGCTATGGAATGGTCTCCCGGTTTACATCAAGTCCTGTGACTCCATCGATGGTTTTAAGTCTATGTTAAAGACACATTTATTTTCCGTTGCTTTCAACTGTCCTTAGTTTTATGTGGTTGAATGATTTGTGTCTATGGATGTCTGTTTTTACTACTGTACTGTGGAATCTGTAAAGCACTTTGGTCAACTTGTGTTGTGTTAAATGTGCTGTATAAATACATTTTTGATTGATTGATTGATTGATGTATGGTAAATAAAGTACAATAACCTATATGGTATATGCCGCCATGTCATGCATTAAACATTTGCAGGTGCACACAAGTTTATGAGTTTATAGTAAACTATGGATCAAACATCAAACACAGATTTGACTATAAAATGTTTGCTGTGAGTTTTGTGAGACTGCTGTACCTAATGTAAATTGTGTTTGCTTTGTTTTATTTTGTTAACTATTAATCTACTTTGAAACTCTGTAGCTTTGTGCAACAGTCTAAAAACTGTATGCTCTTCACCTTACAGTTTTTTTATTGGCCTCTGTTTAGTTTTGTATTAATAAAAGCCTGTTACACTTTGCACCCTGAGTCCTTGTCCTCTCCCTAGGCCCACACTTGACAAAAATGTACCTGAATGGATGCTGTGGTTACTTTTTGTTAAATATTACCTGTCCTGGACACATATCTTGTTATAGAGATAATCATATTAATAAATACCATACCATTTTGGTTTGGCACCACTCATTGACTAACATATTTGCAGTGATGTTTGTATCTGTCTGTCTTTGTAAGACGTATTGGACTTTTGCCTTTTTATTGTCTATGTATCTGCAGTATCTACAGCTGAGTCACTGCTTACAGAAGCACGCCTCTCAAACACGGAACCAGGAAACTGTTTCAGCTGCTCAAAGAAAAAAACAGTTGTTCACCTGTTGTATTTGTCTCTCAATCTGTGCATAAAGTGAAATGGCAGAAACTGGGTTTTCTCAGGACCAGTGCAGCTGTCCAGTGTGTCTGGATTTACTGAAGGATCCGGTGGCCATTCCCTGTGGACACAGTTTCTGTATGAGCTGTATTACAGGCTACTGGGATCAGAAGAGAGTCTACCGCTGCCCTCAATGCAGACAGACCTTCACTTCAAGACCTGCTTTAAATAAAAACACCCTGGTGGCTGAAGTGGTGGAGCAACTGAAGAAGACTAAACTCCGAGCTTCTGTTCCTGCTGAAGCTGGAGATGTCGAGTGTGACGTCTGTACTGGAAGAAAACACAAAGCTGTCAAGTCCTGTCTGGTGTGTCTGAGCTCTTACTGTGAAAATCACGTCCAAAAACATGGCCGTCTCTTTAAAGGTAAGAGACACAATCTGATCGATGCCACTGGACGACTTCACAAGATGATCTGCCCAGAACATAATGAACTGCTAGAAATCTACTGTCAAACTGACCAGCAGTGCATTTGTTATCTGTGTACAATATATAATCACAAAAACCATGATACTGTAACAGCTGTAACAGAGAGGATAAAGAAACAGGTATGAACTATCTATCTATCTATCTATCTATCTATCTATCTATCTATCTATCTATCTATCTATCTATCTATCTATCTATCTATCTATCTATCTATCTATCTATCTATTCTAAGTCATTCTAAATTAAATGTGAAACATTTAGTTATTAGTTCCGGTTCACTCAATATTGAGTCAGTATATATAGGTGATATAGGATGATATAGGAGCACATTCAGGTGTAATGATTGTCTGAAGCGAATGTATTACGGTAATCTATTGGCTGATAGCGCAAGCGGTGCCCTCCAAGGCATTGTGTCACCAGTGCCTCAAAAGGACACCCCACACCATCACATGGAATAGTGCACACACACCGTGATATGAGAATAGGGTATTTAACAGGGTACACAGAGGGAATGATGTAGAAGATCGCTGGAGTATAACACTAGAGAACAGGTAAGTAGCCCAATTTGAGAAAACAAGGCTGGATAATGAGCTGAGACGAGGTGTGTGCTTTTATGGCAGTCCTGATGATGAGTGGGATAAGATGCAGGTGTGTGTTCAGAACTCCAGTGAGGGTGTGTGCTGTGATTGGCTGTGGTGAAAGCCTGGCAGATCCGTGACAGTACCCTCCCCACTCCTCTCCACGGCCCGCTCCTGAAGGCAGACAATCCTGACACTGTGGTGGCCGACCTCTTGCTCGGGGTGCAGGTTGGATTCATGGAAGGTAGCTAGCAGCGTTGGATCAAGAATCCTGTCTCTGGGAACCTTTGAGCGTTCTTCTGGGGCATAGCCTTTCCAGTCAAACAAGTCACCTTCAAGTGACCACCATGGTGCCACGCCCTCCAGAATCAGCAGAAGGGGGAGGGGGTCCTCTGCTACGCCAGGGTCTGTGTAGACAGAAACAGGAGAGTGATAAGGTTTGAGGAGTGAGACATGAAATGAAGAATGTATCCTGTAATGTGAGGGGAGTTGAACTTGGCAAGTGACCGGGTTGATCTGTCAGGTGATGGTGAAGGGGACAATGTATCTGGGACTGTGCTTCTTGCAGGGCAGGCACATCCTGATATCTCTGGTGAACCGAACCTTTTGTCCAGTTTGGTAAGTTGAGTCTCAGTCCGCCGGGCGTCTACCTGGATTCTCTGCAGTCACACTGCCCGTTGAAGATGGTGAACTGCGTCCCAGACTTTCACTCTCTCGGAACCAGTAGTCGATAGAAGGGACATCTGAAGGTTCAGAATAGGGGCAGCTGGTAACCGAGTATGCACTGGAAGGGAGTGAGTCCAGTGGCAGGCTGACGAAGGGAATTCTGCACGTATTCAGCCCAGCCCGGGAACTGGTTCCAAGAGTTCTGGTGGCTGTGGCAGAAGGTTTGTAGGAAACGTCTTAAGTCCTGGATCTTTCTCTCATGAATTGGGGAGCCCGTTCTGAGACAATATCCACTAGGATTCTGAAGTATCTGAAGACATGATTAAAGAGCAGTTCAGCAGTTTTGATAGCCGTGGGAAGTCCCTTGAGAGGAAGCAGACAACATGATTTTGAGAAACAATCCACAACAGCCAGAATGCATGTATTAATGTCGGAGGGCGGCAGGTCCGTGATGAAGTCCACTCCTAGGTGTGACCCCGGGTGGTTGGAGTTTGCGATAAGTGGCGTGGGCTCTTAGAGATGCCGCAATCAGAGCATCCTTGGATGAACGTTCTCACATCTCATGACATATTGGGCCACCAGAAATGGTCTTTTAACAGCGAGAGGGTGCTATTGACCCCAGTAGGGGTTCTTGGCAGGAAAACTGTTGAAGAACCTAGGTGAGTTTGCTATGTATATATATAGTCCTCATCTTGTACTAATTGGATAGCAATTTGAACGTGTTCCTCCCGAACTTTGTTTATATAACATCATTTAATACTGTGAAAGGACGTTGTGCACCGTCCAACCAATGCCTCCACTACTCCAGTTGATGAGAGTCCAATGAGAGTGTTATGGATTCACTTTGACTGCACAAGCCAGTGGCAAAATCTAGAGAGCTGTTTCTTTGTTTTGATGGCCATAACAAGGGTGTTGTTGCTAACAAATTATGTTGCATTGGGTTAAGCATGCAATTTATCTTTCTTATGAGCCACGTGGGTTAACTTGACCTCTTGGCATTTAACTAGTTGTGTTGCCTTTTCAGGCATTTTTTAAGGTTGTGGAACCTATTCAATGGAATGTCTTGGTTATGCATACACCCTGATTCCCTATGTAGGGAATGAGACATATAGCTCTGCCATACTCCTTAGTTACTGCTACGATTCCTTCATAGAAGCGATGTTGAAGGCGTGTCCTTTTGAGGCAATGGTGAGGCCATCAGCCGATGAGTTGTTGTGACTCTATACAGCAGGGGTGTCCAATCCTGCTCCTGGAGGGCCACTGTCCTGCAGAGTTTGGCTCCAACCCCAATTAAACACACCTGAAACAGCTAATCAAGGTTTTATTAGTCATACTAGAGACCTCCAGCAGGTGTGTTGAGCGAAGCTGGAGCTAAACTCTACAGGACAGCGGCCCTCCAGGACCGAGTTTGGACACCCCTGCTTTACAGGATTCAGACAATCATTACACGTGGAGGTTAGTGCCATAGCATCAGATACTTATGCAGATACTATTCAGGGATCCTGGATTACTTGTATAACCGAGACGTGCAGACCATAGTCCAGAATTAGGCCCAATCCCAATTATATTTCATACCCCTTCGCCTTCCTCTACCCGTTCCCCTTGCCCCTTGAAACTTGAAAGAGTGGCAAGGCGTAGGGGTGAAAATGTTCCCCTAAGAAATGGGACACCACTACTATACCATTACACGTCATATGTCATCATACCCCGTTTCTTTTATTAGTGTCCTGTGACATTTAACAAGTAGGAACAATGAAGTGCATAGGCTATATCTAACAGAAATCTCACTCCCAACAGAGTTTTGCACTGTATTTGGACTTAATAAAACAGTGCTCGTTTTCAGTTCAAAAGTGTATGAGCCTTAGAGTTTCCTAAGACGATGCAGAATGATACAGAACATACAAGACTAGTGAAGCCGCTTTTCCATCGGGCCAAACTGTTCTCTTTGTTTATTAACCATTCCATTCCATGCTGATCCGAGCCGGCTGGTACGGATATGGTTTTGTTTTCTACTGTGGTGCTGCGATAATGTTCATACGTTATACGCCAAGTCAGTCGTTGCCTTGGTAATGCAAGAGTTTACAGATGATACGTGATGTAAATAACGACTGCGTTATGAAGGTTGACCAGAGAGAGATTAATATGTCAACATCACTCAAATAGTGCATTTAGCAAGCTACGGAGAAACTGGCAGCCAGGCAACACAAGTGATCGATTCTGAGTGCAACATACACACATTCTAGCAGCACGGTAGTCGTGGAGAGAAACTCCTCATACCCCTTTGTTCGAAGTGTGGTCCTGAAAAATATTTGTTTGAAGATAGATCTTTGTCTATCTGGCCCTTCCCCTTCCCCTTCCCCCTACCATTCCAGCCAAAAGAGAATCGAGACACCCCATCCCTTCACGTGAACGCACAAAACGAAGGGGTAGGGGCAAAGGGAAGGGCTAAGGGGTAGAAATGGGATTGGGCCTTAGACTGATCATTTCTTAATTTTATAAATACATTTACAGAAGTCTAATAATGGCTCTTTGTACACTGGTGCCTCATTAAAAATAATTATGTATAATCTCTAGAGTCATGATTCATTTAGTTTCTTTATTCTTATTCTTTATATTTGTTCAGCTTTATGGCAATACATTTCTTACAATATATAGCTTGCAAATGATAGTAATTTCTAACAGTTTTATGTAATATTTTATTTACTTGTTGTATTAACTTAATTTAATGTTTTATTTAATTTCCATACAGATCATTTTAAAAGAGCAACAGAGTAAGTTCCAGCAGAGAATCCAACAGAGAGAGAAAGATCTTGTGGCATTGAGAGAGGCTGTGGAGTCTCATAAGGTGAGTTTGGAGAAGAACAGAAGTTTAGACTCCAGTGTTCAAGCTCTTTCAGCCCCACTAAAGCCTATTGTGATCCACAGGCCGTATGAGGCAACAGTAAGAGCTGATTGTGATGTGTGTCCTAACAGCGTTCTGCAGAGACAGCAGTGGAGGACAGTGAGAAGATCTTTACTGAGCTGTTCCGCTCCATTGAGAAAATCCGTTCTAAGGTGACTCAACTGATCAGAGAGCAGGAAATGTCTGCAGTTAGTCGGGCTGAAGGATTCATGGATCGACTAGAGCAGGAGATTGATGATCTGAAGAGGAGAGACGCTGAGCTGGAGCTGCTTTCTTGCACACATGATCACATCCATTTCCTCAAGGTAACAGATCTAGGGCTGTATTCACAAAACATCTTAAGGCTAAAAGTAGCTCCTAACTTGCCGATTTAGGAGAAACTCTTAAAAATAATGTCTGTCTGTCAGTTTAGGACTCCTACATTTTTGCTCTAAGAGTATTTAACAAAGCATTTTAGCACTAAAACTAGCTCCTAAATCCATGAAACGCTAGGAGTAGTCAAGAGGATTCCTAAATCACTAAGACCAAATCACTAAACAATCCTACTGGCTGTTGCCGCAATCCGCCCAAAGACATTATACAACATTGAGGCAATAGTGATAATAAATGTATCTTTAATAAAAATATATATATGGTAAGATTACCTGTGGCAGTTGTTTTTACGAGTTCACACTTGCAAACTTGCTTGGAATTTAGCCCAAACCCAGAGTTATCCTCCGCATTGCAGACATTGTGAGTGAAGAACGGGGTGGCGGAGGGATGCAGAAAACTGTCGAGGTAACTAGGTGAGTCGGCTCTCGGCTGTGTATATCTCCTCTCACTCTGATCATATAGACCAGGGGTTCTCAACCCTGGTCCTCGAGGCCCACAGTCCTGCAGAGTTTAGCTCCAACCCTAATCAAACACACCTGAAACAGCTAATTAAGCTCTTCAGGATTACTAGAAAGCTACAGGCAGGTGAGTTTGATCAAAGTTGGAGGTAAACTCTGTAGGACAGTGGGCCTCGAGGACCAGGGTTGAGAACCCCTGATATAGACCATTTGAATGTGCTCCTCACTAACTTTGTTTATAAAACATCATTTTTGCTTGAATCCATGTAAGAGACATATAAGAGGCTGACAATTAGCTGAACATAAATTAGTTTAATTAGTTACACTTGGCCTACTTTTTAAAATCTTTATTTGAATATAGCAACATTCTTATTTTAAACTTTTTATTTGAATATAGCAACATGAAACCTCGTTCAACAAAATATTTCTATAATTAAATCACTGACAGAGATCCCTCCCCTATCAGCCAATCACAGTGGTCATAGTTAGTAAGCGTGTTGACATCATCCATAGCAACGAAGTCAACCCCGCCCTTACTCTTAGCTTAAGACGTCTATCTATTCCTTAGTAAAAGTTGATCTCAGCAGCTTTGTGAATAGGTTTTAAGAGAAAACTCGTAACTAAGAACTTTTACTGCCAGTGGTGTCCTTTTAGTGGTAAGATAAAATGTTTTGTGAATACAGCCCCTGAAATACAGGACATTGGTTATAACAAGGCCTTGCTATTAGATGCTTTTTTAGTTTTAATGGCCTCAAGAGCCGTACTAGCAACTGACAATTTACCAACTGACAATTACCAACTCCCATGATCGATGGTTTGGACAGAAGCAGTTACAGAGGCAAGCATTGCTTTTGATCATACTTATCCCTGTTGAAAAAAAGAGCATATGCTGGTTAGGTAAGTTTTGAAGCCTGGCAGCTGGTTTGAGCTGGTTTATGCTGGTCCTTAGTTGGAGCCAGGACCATGGTGCAACACTTGACCAGCTTAAACATACCTAACCTTATGCTGTTTTCTTCAACATGGTTATTGACTTAAACAAACACGTAACTTTAAGTATTCAACCTCACCTTGCTCTATTTGTGCAATAGCAGAAATGTCCAGTCCTTTTTTTAAAGACTTCCTGTAGTTTGGCTCCAACACACTTTATAAAACTGTCTGGAAGTTTCTGCTAAAACTTCATTAGCTGGTTCATGTGGTTCAAATTACGGTTGAAGCTAAACTCTGTAGGACAGTGGCCCTCCAGGAGTAGGTTTGAATATCCCTGTGCTAGAGATATGAATGATGCATACAATTGGCTTTATGCACAGCTGCACTACTTCCTGAACTTCAGCCAGCTCCTTTGTTTCCTGTCTGCCATTATTGGACAAACTGATTAATCCAGGTGTGTCTGATTATTGTTGTTGTGACTACAGAGGTCAGGCACACCTGGATTAATCAGTTTGTCCAATAATGGTAGACAGGAAACAAAGGAGCTGGCTGAAGTTCAGGAAGTAGTGCAGCTGTGCATAAAGCCAATTGTGGTGGAGTGGAGATGTACTAAATCAGGGGTGCCCAATCCTGTTCCTGAAGACCTACCTGCAGAGTTCAATCCCAACCCTGATCCAACACACCTGTCTGTAATTATCAAGTGCTCCTGAAGATCTTATTTAGCTAGTTCAGCAGGGGTGTCGGAATGAATCGTTTCTTCGATGCATCGCGATGCAGACGAGGACGATTCGGTATCGGTTCAGTAATAGACCATAACTGATTATAATGTACTGACGCTTTTCTGCCGTCATTTGTCACGTACGTGCGTTGTCGTGGTAGCATACAAAGGCAGAGGGAGGCGAGACGCGAGTAATTAAAAATGCTCCAACTACTAAGCAGACATCTGGGCACATTTTAGCTTTTGTGAACAGCCTGGTAAGCACGACCTGGAGAAGACACGTGCTGTGTGTAAATCATATCACACACAAATAAAATGTGCATGGGGTAATAATACCATTAACTTTAGAAACCATGTCAGCAGTTTTCATTGTGAGCTGTTAACGCCTGTCAGATATCTATCTGATTTATCAAAACGATTGAATTTACATTTGGTCACATAAATGTATCTCCGCAAAACGGATATAAATCCGATCTCCAATTCCCGCACTATATGCAGATTTAATGGAGTTGTAATGAGAACTCGGCAAGCTGGTGTGGATCCATTTGCAGAGAGTTTATTAAATTGACAGGCGGTACACAGCATAGGTAAGTAAGCAGGGTCAGTAACCAGGGAGACAATCCGAACGAAGCAAACAAATCCAAGTCGTGCGGCTAACGGGAAAAACACAAGACAGTCCAAGGCGGATACACAGGGAAATCCAATAGTAAACAGAATCGCTCGGAAAAGTACTCAAACAGAATATCAAGACTTTGCAACACAAGCGTGCCGTGTGCAACCTGAGCTATATATAGCTAAACTGAAAAGCCTAACCCCCAATTTCCACCGGCTGCGTTACGGCTGTGGAACGGCTCCGCTGCGTGACAGCTCCGTGTTCCGTCGTCCGTCAATACCCACCAGGTCCGGATTTGTTGCGGAACGGCTGCGGTCATGACTGACAGCTGACGTCACGAGGCCCCATGTAATCTCGCGAATTCTGGTGTGATCGCGCGATATGTAGTTTCTATAAACTATAAATCTTTATTTCTTGGACAAAAATAGTGACTTACCATCCACACCAATCACTTCTGCTATAGTTTTCCACGCTGCATCCTTTTTAATGTTGTCCTTATAAAAAGGATGTGAGGGGTCATAGATGATGGGTTGATTCTGTACCTCAATAATCAGCATTTCTTCATCCATCGTGTCAACGGGGTTAAAATATAAACAAGCCTGTCTCCGCCCATTATGACGTTTTCAAGGTGTAGTGTAGGGAAATATGAGCGCGGTGTATTTTATTTTGAAAATTAAACGGATCTTTTATTTTGTTTCTGGCTGTTCTGTTTTGTCACTCGACTTCCTGTCCTGCGTACTCTGCCCTGTAGTGCTGCGGAGTGCTCCGGCATCCGGCAAAAATAGAAGCTCTGCGTATCTGCTCCGGAGGGCTGCGGATCGCCGGAGTCGGAACGCAGCTGTACCGCATTCAGTGGAAATACACTCATTGACTTTAATGGAAACCTATTGACTCCGCCGCCGTCGTGCCGGAGCCGTAACGCAGCCGGTGGAAATTGGGGGAAACAGTTCAGGTGCGCAGTAACCCGGAAGTCAGTATTCAGGTGACAGTTCCCTCCTGTGGTGAGGAGGTGGTACTTCAGATACAGATGCAGTTATGACAGGAGTTAACGTCACCGAAAACAACAGATATGAGCTGCATTTTATTGATCATCAGCTCATTTCAAAATCAAAGACCGCAATAGGAGAGCGCGGCAACAGCACTGGTAAGATCATTTGGTTTCTTTACTTTTATTGAATATGATTGTACACTCACCTAAAGGATTATTAGGAACACCATACTAATACTGTGTCTTCTGCCCTCGGTTGAGTGTGTGGCTACTCAGCCTATGCAGCGAGCTAAACATGCAGTAAGAGAAGGTGCGGCTCCAGGAATGACAGGACACAGTTTTCTTCTTAGAGCCTTTACTGAAGACCTCAATTTTCTGCTTTTGTAAAACTGTAAACATACAAGCAAATTTTATTACAAATAAATTATTTAACAAACCAAGACACATTGCTGTGGATTTAAATGCTGGAAGTGATCAGAATTCAAGATATAAGAATCACAAGATTACATTTTAAATAATTCAGTTTGTGTCAGTTTGCCACCATGTGGTTGCAGAATATACTGCAGTCAATTGCAGTTTCAGTACACCGATTAACAGGAAGTTCAAAATACTGTTCGACATATTTATAATCCCAAAATTTATTTACTACTACTGTAGAAGAAAGTTATACATTGTTTCTTTTTTCACTTTTCTGTAAAAGTATAACAGGTCTTTCCTCTTTAGTTAAATTTAATAGAACATGAACTCAGCAAGCCTTGTTTAAAGCTACACAGGAAAACAAAAGCTAACATTACTTGTTTTACTTTTACAACCTGTATGAGCAACCTGACGACCTAGGTTGTGTGAAAAGCAGTGCTGACATTGACTTATAAGAAACTGTGCAACCACACAAGCTAGCAACATTAGCTTGACTTAGACCACAAACATCTTTTTGCTTGTAAGAGTCAAAATAACCTCTTAAGTAACAGAACATTTAGAAAAACAAAATTGGCCATATATTACTTACAGATTATGTCATGTCAAAGCTTCCCAAGGATATAAAAGTACTGAGAGGAGTGTAGCATGTCAACACCTCCAGACATTTTCTCACACTGCCTGTAACAAACTTTTGGCCTGCTGCCTCAACACATCACCAACAGAGTGCAGTCATAGTGCATGCAACATATAATCGAAGAAGAACCCCCCAAAAAACACTAAAGGAGATACTGAACCCTAGTGGGAAAATAAAGAAATGCACTAGCGAACTAATACAATACTATAGAACATAGAGGGACAGAATACTGTGTTTGACCCCCTTTCGCCTTCAGAACTGCCTTAATTCTACGTGGCATTGATTCAACAAGGAGCTGAAAGCATTCTTTAGAAATGTTGGCCCATATTGATAGGATAGCATCTTGCAGTTGATGGAGATTTGTGGGATGCACATCCAGGGCACGAAGCTCCCGTTCCACCACATCCCAAAGATGCTCTATTGGGTTGAGATCTGGTGACTGTGGGGGCCATTTTAGTCCAGTGAACTCATTGTCATGTTCAAGAAACCGATTTGAAATGATTCGATCTTTGTGACATGGTGCATTATCCTGCTGGAAGTAGCCATCAGAGGATGGGTACATGGTGGTCATAAAGGGATGGACATGGTCAGAAACAATGCTCAGGTAGGCCGTGGCATTTAAACGATGCCCAATTGGCACTAAGGGGCCTAAAGTGTGCCAAGAAAACATCCCCCACACCATTACACCACCACCACCAGCCTGCACAGTGGTAACAAGGCATGATGGATCCATGTTTTCATTCTGTTTATGCCAAATTCTGACTCTACCATCTGAATGTCTCAACAGAAATCCAGACTCATCAGACCAGGAAACATTTTTCCAGTCTTCAACTGTCCAATTTTGGTGAGCTCGTGCAAATTGTAGCCTCTTTTTCCTATTTGTAGTGGAGATGAGTGGTACCTGGTGGGGTCTTCTGCTGTTGTAGCCCATCCGCCTCAAGGTTGTGCGTGTTGTGGCTTCACAAATGCTTTGCTGCATACCTCGGTTGTAACGAGTGGTTATTTCTATCAGCTTGAATCAGTCGGCCCATTCTCCTCTGACCTCTAGCATCAACAAGGCATTTTCGCCCACAGGACTGCCGCATACTGGATGTTTTTCCCTTTTCACACCATTCTTTGTAAACCCTTGAAATGGTTGTGCGTGAAAATCCCAGTAACTGAGCAGATCATCGTTTTGAGTCGGTTTCAGTGGTTTCGTGTGTACGCAGATATTTGTTGAGACGAAGGAAAAAAAAGATAGGGAATAGGGATAGGGAAAGCTCTGGCTTCATGTGGATGTAGCCTCAGACTGAAGGCAGAAGGTCTGGACTCCATGGCTTTCATTGGCCAAGGACCGTCCCAAGATGCCGTTTGACTGACATGTAAAGAACCAATCATAGTTTGTTTTGATTAGAGGCGAGGAAATGTAAAGTGGTCAGGCCGACATGTTTATACTGTGAACTTCACATACTTTTGACAATCCAGTGTTTAGTTATCCCAATAAGCGCTCACAGTTAGATTACCAAGAAGACCAAGAAACTGAGTAATTCAAGAATGACAAAACCATTGCAAATAAAGCACCAATACTACTAAACTGGTAGTTAGTCACTGAAGAAGATTTGAATAAACATGCAAGTAAATACTGTATGTGATTGGCGTGCAGATGAGTGGTGCAGGTTTGAAGGTCATGTAGGTAATGTTTGTTTTGCACCTTTATTATTTTTTTGTGTTTATTTCTTCCTGTAGAGTTTCCAGTCTCTCTCTGAACCTCCTGAATCTACAGGTGAACCCAGCATCACTGTCAGCTCTCTCCTCTCTTTTGATGATGTGGGAAAGTCTGTGTCTCAGCTGAAAGAAAAACTGGAGGATTTCTGTAGAGAGGAGATAGAAAAAATATGTGGTAGAGGTAAAGTAGAAGACGGGCATAGATCAGTCTTGCATAAATATAATGGAAGTAATACATTTGTTATGTGTTAAATGCATTTTAATGTGAACTATACAATGTCTGTTTTTTTTCTTAGTAACATACATTGAAATTATTCCCACCAATGAACCCAAGATCAGGGAGGAGTTCCTGCAATGTAAGACACAATGGAAACACAAAGATATATTTACACACACACATTGGTACTTCTATCAGTATGAGGACTTTCCAATGACCAAATGGTTTTATACTGAGCTAAGAGAAATGAAAATTTGAAGATATTTGTTTGCACAATATTTGACTGCAATTGTTGTAGGCCTCCCAGAGGCACACACATTTAAACTCTTTTAAATTAAATTCAATGATTTTGTGTTTTATCTCTATCAGATTCCAGTCAGTTCACTCTGGATTCAAACACAACGAATGAACAGCTCCGTCTGTCCGTCTGGAATCGAGTGTTTAATGTTCCTAACGCAGTCCAGCAGTATCCTGAACATCCAGAGAGATTTGATAATTATCCTCAGGTGTTGTGCAGAGAGAGTGTGTGTGGACGCTGTTACTGGGAGCTTGAGTGGAATGGTGATAATGGTGTGGAAATATCAGTGTCATATAAGAGCATCAACAGGAAGGGAAAGAGAAATGAGTGTGTGTTTGGATGTAATGATCAGTCCTGGAGTTTAGACTGCTCTCCCTTTATTTACTCATTCTGGTACAATGACAGTTATACTGATCTTATTGTACCTCCCAGCCGCTGTAGAATAGGAGTGTATGTGGATCACAGAGCAGGAACTCTGTCCTTCTACAGCGTCTCTGACACGATGAGCCTCATCCACAGAGTCCAGACCACATTCACTCAGCCGCTCTATCCTGGGTTTGGGGTTCACAGTGGATCAACAGTGAAACTGCGTGATCTAACACAATAGATCACAGAGAGCGGACTGTAATGTGTAATAATACTAACGTGGCTTTAGAGTAGTTCACTTCAAAATGAAAATTTCCTGATAATCTCATCCAAGATGTTCATGTCTTTCTTTCTTCAGTCAAAAAGAAATTAATTTTTTTGAGGAAAACATTTCAGGATTTTTATTCACATAATGGACTTCTATGGCAGGTTAAAGGTCCAAATCAAGGCAGTTTCAAAGGAAGGGCTTCAGAGGCTCTGCACGATCCCAGCTGAGGAATAGGGTCTTCTCTAGCGAAACCATTGGTCATTTTCTAAAACAAAAAAAACATTTATATACTTTTTAACCACCAATGCTCGACTTCGGTGTTGTTCTTCTTCACGGCGTATGATGCCATCACGTTGATTTGGACCTTCAACTCGCTGGTTGCCATAGAAGTCCATTATGTAAATAAAAATCCTCGAATGGTTTCCTCAAAAAACCTAATTTCTTTTTCACTGAAGAAAGAAAGACATGAACATCTTGGATGAGATGGGGGTGAGTAAATTAGCAGGAAATTTTCATTTTTAAGTGAACTACTCCTTTAAGTTGCATGATAAATCAGTCTTTTTAATGGAGTCTCAGAGTGTATGAATGGCAGTTGTATAGCCTATAATGTTAATTCATATTTTGTCAATTAAAATGCTCGATCATTCAAAAGCCATTATTGTTGGAAAATATGACTCATTAAATTATGAATCATATAAACAAATCATTATAATTTAGAATATAAAAAATAATAATTTTATGTAAAATGTGTAACATCATTAATTTGATTTACCCCTGGTTTCACAGATAAAGATGAAGTCTAGTCCCAGACTAAAAGGCATGTTGGATCTGTCTTGTCTTAAACTGAAAGCAGCTTGCATTGGGATATCTTAAAGGTGCCCTAGAATGATTTGAAACAACATTTTAAATTGTTCTCTGGTATCTACATAGAGGGTATATGGCTTATTTAAGGTCAATAATTGTCCAGATACGGTTTTACAGGTCCATTTACAACTCTAGAAATCTTCCCCAGGATAAAATGGTCTATTTTTGCCTTATTTGGAAGGGTCATGAATATTAATGCAGAGTTCTGCTCTGATTGGCTGTTTCACTGCGGCTCAATGATAGCTGACACAACTTTACTGACCGTCTTGACGATGGAGAGATTAAGCATTCAACCTTATATATATCAATCAGTATATAATCATACTTCAGTTGTCAAAAATATAAATAAATATCAAATTACTATCGTTTCAACTTAAATGGTGGAGGTGTTGACGTTAGCTAGAAGGATCGAGCGAGCTATGTGTAAGCAACTAAACTAACATAGTATGTTACGTATCTATGGTTGCGTTTACTAATTTATGACAACACTGGCATGAAATAATATTAACCTTTGTCATTAGGCATACTATTTAGTTATGTAAGCTACTTGGATTATCCTATTCTTACCGTATAGCATCTTGCGTTGGATATAGACAACAACAGGAATATTATCGTTAATGTTGTCTCTAAGAAACTTTCGATTTAATCAGAAATGGTTTAGACAGTCAAGAAGTGGATAAAATCACTGGTTGCAGGAATATGATTGGAATTGCCCCTTTCTTCAGTGTCGGACGCTGAGCAAAGCCTGTTTGATATTGTCCCGGGTTTGAAAAACTGTCCGTGGTGAAATGGGCTGAGCAAACTAACAACTTTGAATTAAATTGTTGCGGTATCCGATTATAAATAAACATCAGCCATGCCTGTTGACATGTTTTATCTGTGGGAAGAGTATGAAACGTCTTCACATCCCCTGCACAGCCTGGAACATTACATTTATTTCCATGATCTGCCATGTTCGCTGTCCTCACGTGATGCTTGTTTACCTGCAGAGATGATTCGGCTGCGCAGTTTCGCCAGACAGTGAACATGTGCTGGCTTATGCAAATGTTGGGGGCGTACATATTAATGATCCCATCGATTGCATCACTGCTGGTGTTATGTTGAGATTCGCCTATTTTTCCGTGGTGTTTTTCACAAACGAGATTTACATATGAAGGAGGAGGCAATGGTGTTTGAGACTCACTGTATGTGATTTACATGCACTGAACTCCTGTTATTTAACTATGGCAAGGTTCATTCATTTTTTCATTCTAGGGCACCTTTAAAATGTCAGTGCCATTGTTTTGTTTCAAGATGCACACCAGTAATAAAGGCTTTTAAAGGTCCCGTTCTTCGTGTTTTTTTGAAGCTTTGATTGTGTTTACAGTGTGCAATATAACATGTGTTCATGTTTCGCGTGTAAAAAAACACAGTATTTTTCACACAATTTACTCATCTGTACACCGCTGTTTTCACTGTCCTAAAAACGGCTGATGAGTTCCTTGTTCTATGAAGTCCCTCCTTCAGAAATACGTAACGAGTTCTGATTGTGCCAGCGGTTCCCGTGTTGTGATTCGACAGCAGCTTAGCGAACGTGGAAAGGTCACGCCTCTTAACGGGAGATAAATGCGCTCAATGATCTCTACAGCGTCCCTGGGAAAGCCAAACAAAGGTGATTTGACTCCGGGATGAAAATAACAGCGTCTCGACGACATGGCGACAAACACACTCAAACGCAACACTTCCTTTTCTCCACGCGACACGTCCTCTTCTCCACGTGGGACAGCAACAAGACCACGCCCCCTTTTTTCGCATATTCTTGTGGGCGGAGGTTAGTCTGTTCTACTGTTCTACTGACGTCATTTATGAAGGAAGTACCAGGATGTAGTCCAAGCCAGCCGTTCGCTGTAGGCTTTGAAAGGGAACTTCTGTTAAATAAAATATCTCGCTTGGCATTGAACTTTGAGCTTTATAATTTTACAGGTATTATTTATGCTCTAACAGCAACATTACACACTAACTAAAGTTAGAACAGTGGGATCACGAAGAACGGGAACTTTAAGAAAAGCTGTCCTATGTGAATTTAGGGTTAATCCTAGCTTAATCTAGGCTCTGTCTGTGAAACCGGGCCTTAATATAGTACTTTTTGTAGATTCCCCATTGACAGAGAGCAAATATACAACACATTACACTCTAAAAAAAAAAGGTTCTATATAGCACCAAAAATGGTTCTTCGTCGTAATCATAGAGGAACCACTTTTGGTGCTATATAGCACCATATCTTAACATGTTCTGTATATGGTAGCGGTGCTATATAGCACCTTAGTTAAAGAACCGGTGAAGAACCTCTGAAGAACCACTGAAGCACCAAAATTGGTGCTATATAGCACTAAAAAAGGTTCCCCTATGATTACGAGCCAAGAACCATTTTTGGTGCTATATAGAACCTTTTTTTTTTTAGAGTGTATGCACATTTTGTCATCATTTACTCACCCAAGTTGTTCCAATCCTGTATGAGTTTCTTCCTTCTGCTAAACACAAAAGAAGATATTTTGAAAGATATGTAATCAAACAGTTGATGAGGCCCATTGACTTGCATAATATTTAAAAAAAAAAATACTATGGAAGTCAATGGGGACCATAATTATTAATATTTTTTGTTGTGGATTTTCCCTTTAATATCCCGAGGATAATGACTGTAAAATACAGCAATAAAAACATTAATTGTGTCATGTTTGTTTCCTGTGTACTTCTGTGGAGAATTTTAGCATTACTCTCTCCTTTTGTCTTGTTTACATATTTGAGAAAACAATCGCGTTTTTGACATTCACTTATTTTGATCCTCCTCGGCACCCGTCAGACGCGCCTCCGCATCCGAGCACCCGGAAACTGAGCAGTGCAACAAAAGCAGCGCTTTCTGCAGGCAATAAACACCCTCAGGTCTGTTCACAACATGCTATCAGATAAGAGAAAACATTTCGGTAGTATGTTTATAACACAAGTCAACTGTTTATCCTTCAGTCCGTCACTTTTAATGTGTTGGGTGTAGTCCAGCACATCAGTAGGTTTAACTGAGGCTGCTGCTGTGAGTCAGATGGCAATAACACACATTATTATATATGTTTTTAATTATTATGTATTATATTACATATATAAATATTATATATCATTGGACTGTATGGTTGTGATTGTTGTTTCTGCTGTGAGAGGGCAGAAATTAATCTCATGCGGATTACTGACAGTAGATAAATCCGTTTTAAAATGGATTATAGTTAATGTTTATGTGCTCTCAGACTCAGAGAAGTGTTGAAAGACTTAAAATAGATTATTGGACTTTCAGTTTGTGCTCTGTGTTACCAGTGTGTGTGTAATTTGTAGTGTCTAAACAGAAAAATAATGTATATTATGATCCCAGGAGTTGCTGAATGGTTGTTCTGTCTCTTTCCTATACTTTAGGGTCACTGAAAATGTTGGACTTAAATCACGCTTAACGTATAAATGTCATTGTATTATATAGGCTACAAATACATTCAAATGCAGTGTCATTTAAAAGCACACTTTGCAAACAAACTTTCCATTATAGAACATTATAATGTTAAATATAATGTTGATATAATGTTAAAAATCCAAAAAGTGCGATGAGGTTTTGTCAGATGTAAGTGGAACATGTTCATAGTTAATGTGATGAATGACACCTGTGTGAATTTGAGGAGAAATTACTAAATGTATTCACGGAAATTCACCAAAAAACATCCGTTAGATGAAGAGGAACAATATAATTCTGAGAAAAGATCAGTGTTTGTTGCCACTTTTGCTCATAAAGGAAGTTGGTTGAAAGAAGTGCTTCTCTTATGCTGAAAGTACAAAAAATGAAAGTGTTCAGTTTAACAGTGGTTACTTTGTGTTATGAATTCCTCCTAAGATCACGAGTTGTGGTGTGATGTTGGTGTATCTGGACTCATGCAGATGGCAGACAGTGTTGGATTTAAAGGGTTCGTTCACCCAAAAATTCAAATTAGCCCATGATTTACTCACCCTCAAGTCATCCGAGGTGTATATGACATTCTTCTTTCAGACGAACACAATCAGAGTTATATATATATATAAAAAAAAGTCCTGGCTAGGGGTGTAAAGGTACACAAAACTGACGGTTCGGTACGTACCTCGGTTTTGAAGTCACGGTTCGGTACAGCAGTTTTAAAAAATGGCTTTTTATTTATTTTTTATTAAACAGTGGTTTACTGAAAAAATTGTGTTTGTCCTTAAATAAATTAAATTATAACTAAAAGTTTCTTAAAGATAATGCTGTACACTATATAGGGAGCCCTTACTTGCACATTATTACTATAATATTAAAGGTTAACAACAGAGCCCAAACTATGAGCCTATATTCAGCTGATATTCATGTTTAGTTATAGGATAATCAACACTCAAATAACACATTGTGTGCTAACATGTAAACTTCACATAAGGCAGTTTTTGCATTAACTCCTAAATCTATTTATAAAATTGTTTTTTCTCCAATTCGTTGTTGAAATATAATCTTAGTGACTGTCATTTTCATGACAGATTTATCTAAACATAGCATTAAATAATCAAGACATCACTAACAGGTTAAGTAGAATTTATATATATATATATATATATATATATATATATATATATATATATATATATATATATATATATATATACACACAGTGAGGAAAATAAGTATTTGAACACCCTGCTATTTTGCAAGTTCTCCCACTTAGAAATCATGGAGGGGTCTGAAATTGTCATCGTAGGTGCATGTCCACTGTGAGAGACATAATCTAAAAAAGAAAATACAAAAGATTTTTTAAGTATTTATTTGTATGATACAGCTGCAAATAGGTATTTGAACACCTGTCTATCAGCTAGAATTCTGACCCTCAAAGACCTGTTAGTCTGCCTTTAAAATGTCCACCTCCACTCCATTTATTATCCTAAATTAGATGCACCTGTTTGAGGTCGTTAGCTGCATAAAGACACCTGTCCACCCCATACAATCAGTAAGAATCCAACTACTAACATGGCCAAGACCAAAGAGCTGTCCAAAGACACTAGAGACAAAATTGTACACCTCCACAAGGCTGGAAAGGGCTATGGGGAAATTGCCAAGCAGCTTGGCGAAAAAAGGTCCACTGTTGGAGCAATCATTAGAAAATGGAAGAAGCTAAACATGACTGTCAATCTCCCTCGGACTGGGGCTCCATGCAAGATCTCACCTCGTGGGGTCTCAATGATCCTAAGAAAGGTGAGAAATCAGCCCAGAACTACACGGGAGGAGCTGGTCAATGACCTGAAAAGAGCTGGGACCACCGTTTCCAAGGTTACTGTTGGTAATACACTAAGACGTCATGGTTTGAAATCATGCATGGCACGGAAGGTTCCCCTGCTTAAACCAGCACATGTCAAGGCCCGTCTTAAGTTTGCCAATGACCATTTGGATGATCCAGAGGAGTCATGGGAGAAAGTCATGTGGTCAGATGAGACCAAAATAGAACTTTTTGGTCATAATTCCACTAAACGTGTTTGGAGGAAGAAGAATGATGAGTACCATCCCAAGAACACCATCCCTACTGTGAAGCATGGGGGTGGTAGCATCATGCTTTGGGGGTGTTTTTCTGCACATGGGACAGGGCCACTGCACTGTATTAAGGAGAGGATGACCGGGGCCATGTATTGCGAGATTTTGGGGAACAACCTCCTTCCCTCAGTTAGAGCATTGAAGATGGGTCGAGGCTGGGTCTTCCAACATGACAATGACCCGAAGCACACAGCCAGGATAACCAAGGAGTGGCTCTGTAAGAAGCATATCAAGGTTCTGGCGTGGCCTAGCCAGTCTCCAGACCTAAACCCAATAGAGAATCTTTGGAGGAGCTCAAACTCCGTGTTTCTCAGCGACAGGCCAGAAACCTGACTGATCTAGAGAAGATCTGTGTGGAGGAGTGGGCCAAAATCCCTCCTGCAGTGCAAACCTGCTGAAAAACTACAGGAAACGTTTGACCTCTGTAATTGCAGGCAAAGGCTACTGTACCAAATATTAACATTGATTTTCTCAGGTGTTCAAATACTTATTTGCAGCTGTATCATACAAATGAATAGTTAAAAAAATCATACATTGTGATTTCTGGATTTTTTTTTTAGATTATGTCTCTCACAGTGGACATGCACCTACGATGACAATTTCAGACCCCTCCATGATTTCTAAGTGGGAGAACTTGCAAAATAGCAGGGTGTTCAAATACTTATTTTCCTTACTGTATATATATATATTAGTAGGGCTGCAGCTATCGATTCTTTTTGTAATCGATTAATCTAGCACTTAATCGACCGATTAATCGGATACAAATTTGTTTTGCTGTTTTTTAAACAACCAAAACAAATAATGCATGACAAAAATGAAGAGGAAAAGCAACTTAATTTACAACAGGTTTCATGCTGTAATCTAGCCCTGACATCAAAGTAAATATATTTTATGTAGATTTCTACACGCCATTTACCATTAGGCTACTAACAAATAATATATAATTTCTGGGGTGAGCCTATTTGCTATGGTAACCTAGCAACGTGTGTGTGTGTGTGTGTGTGTGCGTGAGGCTTCATTGCAGTTTGGTACGGCAGAAATACATACATTCATTCAATTGAACGCTGCATTTGGCTTGCATCACTTGCATTGCGGTGCATTTTAGGTGAAGCATCCATTCGAAAAATCGCGTCACAACATCACGTCCCGGTGTGTATACAGTGAATGCATGCTGAAATTATTGTTGCGTGGCTACATAAAAGTTTTAGCATATGTGATGCATTGCCACGATTGGTCTGACTGGCGCATGAGAGAGACGAGGGTGCATGCGTGTGTGTGTGTGTGAAGGGGTTCTTTTTTTTTAGGCTATACTCTCTTGCAACTGAACGTGAATACGTTTACTACTTTGCTTTCCATTTTTTGCCCTCATAAGGTTTTAGAGTAAGTTCCTGATAAGGTTTTTACTGTAAATATTTTCTACTATTAAAGTTGGAATTTTTCCAAAAAATGCAAAAGTGAATTTCTTTGTGATTTTAAAATACTTTTAAAATATGACGCTGTGGTTTGTACTTCAAAGGTATTCAAGCCTATAACGGTTGAGTTTCTAAGCTACTTTAGTGACTTTACTTTAGTCACAGGACAGCGTTGACACTGCGTTTCTGCGCTACTCTCTGCGCGCGATCTTCACGTGAAAAGAGGTCTGCCTTCAGGGCGCGCGCGTGTTGTCAGAGACGCGACATGGCGTCTCTGTGTCACAGAAAAAAGCTGAGCACTGAACGGAGAAGTTTTCCGTATTGTTGTTTTTGAATAGTGCACAATCGCTTCAATGTTCAAACTGGCAAGGCTTTAAACGCATTTACTTGACAAACTTTATGAGGACGAAAGTGAAAGCGATCTGGCTTCGGGGCTTGCGTGCGCCATGTTTGTGTGTGTGTGTGTGTGTGGCAGCTCTAAGAACGGCAATTGACTTACCTGTATAAACTGTAAAACATGCAGTTACTATAGTGATTCTGGGCATCTAGAATCTAAACTAAATTCAAAATGTATCTTGCGCTATGGTGTGCTTCCTGAACAGTGTGAATCAGATCCCTGCGCGTATAGTGCGCGTCATAGGAATTTAACGAGGCTTCGAGGCAGAATTTTTGCCTCAAGGAATTTTTGTAATCGAGTTAATCGAGTAACTCGATGAATCGTTTCAGCCCTAATATATAGGCTAATGTAGTGCATATATTTAGTGAAAGAGTTGATTTCTCTAGTGAATTAACAGCTGTGGACACTGAAGGACTTCTGACTCTGAGGTAAATGATGCTGCGTGACATTGTTTACAAGCAGTTTGACGTCTTTCCGCGATTGAAACTCTGATTGAGCAATTACACGACATATGATACGTTTCAGTAAGTGTTATCCTCAACATCCCGAAACGGTTCGGTACGAATACGCGTACAGTTACACCCCTAGTCCTGGCTCTTCCAAGCTTTATAATGGCAGTGAATGGCCGTTTCTGTTTTGAAGTCCATAAAAGTGAATCTATCCATTAGGGGTGTACAAAACTGACAGTTCGGTACATACCTCGGTTTTGAAGTCACGGTTCGGTACGGGTTCGGTACAGCAGGGGAGAGAAAAATAAATATAAAATAGCTTTTTATTTTATTTTATTAACAGTGGTTTACTGAACAAATTGTGTCTGTCCTTAAATGAATGAAATTATAACTAAAAGTTTCTTAAAGATAAAATCATTCTCTCTACTAATGCTGTAAAGTGTAAACTATATAGGGAGCACTTACTTGCACATTACTATAATACAACAGAGCGCAAATTAGCCTAAATTCAGTTGCTATTAATTTTTAGATATAATAATTAGGGATGGCGAAAACTAAACATTTTCTTGACCGACCACCGAGCCTCATTAGCCGGTTGAAACCGGTTAACCGATTAGTTAAAAAAATATGCTGCGCTATTTGAAATAACAGCCGCAACTCGCGAGCCGCGCCTGCAATTTCGCAACTCTGTCGCATCTCTCTGCCTCCCGCTCTCTCTCTCACACACACACACACACACACACACACACACACGCACTGTCCAGGCGCCGCCGCCGAGGAGGGTCCAGCTGCGGCTTGGGCGTTCCCGTCATGAAACAAGAACGCCTATTGGGCGTTCCTGGTAGCGTTTCATCGCCAATCGCGATGAGTTTTGCAAGGCACACTGGGTATGATGTTATTTCCCCTTCCATTCGATGAGAGATCATGTCAGTAAGTAGACTATTGTTTATTTCGTCAACAAGAGCTCGTAAACGAGCAACTTTGGACCACGTCGCAATGAACCGAAGCTCAGCAAACTTTTTTCTTTCGTTTTGTTAATGTAGCGGACCCTGTCCGAATGATGGCCAGACTTTACTGATGTTTCAGGAGTTTATTGAAACCGTTTATCTCCAAAAATCACCGTAAGAGCTGAACAAAAAACAAAGTAGTGCGCTAAACACCTCGTACACAAACTCTCTCCATAGCATTATCAATAACACAATACACAAACATACCCATTACAAATGACAGTAAACAAGCACATACACACCGTATGCCTTTTCGGGGGGTGCTAAACAAACTGTAAACTTTAAATCTGCTTAAACCCACTGAATGATGAACCGCGAGCTCTCACGAGCGCTCACTCTTTCATATTGCTCCGTAGACTGCAACACCCGTCAAAATAAAAGTCCCTACTTATTAACACAGATAATGAGGAAGAAGAAGGGGGCGTTCCAGTCTGCGAAAACGGTAACCCCCACCAGCGCGATAACGCCCATTTGTGGCCGCAGTTGGATGATATTGCCGCCGCCTGCCTTCCACTCACGTCAATTTTTTAAAATCCCCTACAGCGCGAAACATGAGTCCCGCAAACGCGGCGCTGAGGAGCTTGTTTGTAATCGGAGGACAAATGGCTCCTTTAGTTTCGAAATGGTTTGGGCACAAGGTGATCGCGTTGAAAATAAAGGCTATTGTCTAGCGTTAGAAGCTCATTTGAAACATTGCCGCGACTCATTTAAGATAATGACAGCTCCGAAGAGACGCCGCTTTAGATCGAGGTAGTGCTAACAATAATAAAGAAAGATGATGATCAACACCTTATGTGTTACCACTGAAATGTAGATTTAATATTTAGATGATGTGCTACTACTGTATTTAAGCACTGTATCACACAAGTTGCAACTTACATCTGAAGCTGAACAATGAAGCATTTGCTGACGCGTTTCATGCATTATTTATGGTGTGAGCACATTCAAGCGGTTCAGAAAATATTCATCTGTAATATCGGTTATAAATAATAAATACAAATTATAAAGACACATTTTGGCTAAGTTGTTTATTTCCGAGTGTTATGCTGCCTTCACGTGCTCTCTGAATTATTGTAAATAGGAGTTTCCTAGGTAAAAATTGCACGTGAACGCGCTCCACCCCTCGAAATATGAACGAGATGAGTTCATACTTCATAATCACGACTTTAGAAGTGGGAATTGTCAAATTTCCGATAGCACGTGAAGGCAGCATTACTTTCACTTACTTTTGTTATTTCCAAGCTGGTAAACTGAAATATTGCGCATGATTTGAGATATGTTTTCCACGCAGGTTGTAAGAGAGGCTATGACAGTTCATAACACAGCAAGCGTTCACCATTCTAATGTGTTTTTAACTGTATAATACAAGTTTTAAAGTCTACCTCCACTATTACTCATTCTCTAATGTAGTGTCTGTGTCCTAAAGTCCGCGAATGCATTGCGTTGGTGACGTCACGTTCCCATTCTCTATAAATAGCCTAATTTAGAGATCACTTTTTTTTTTTTTAACCGACAACCGACAACTTTGATCGGTTAACGTTGATACGGTCAACCATCGGTCAAACGGTCATCGGTTAACATCCCTAATAATAATCAACCAAATAACACATTTTATGCAAACATCCCTAGTGAAAAGTGTGTGTTGTTGGTTTAATATAAATTTGTGTGTACGATTGTAATACGATTCTTCTGTCAGTGTAAACTTATTAAACATTTACACTTAAATCACCACTACAGTAGCCAATTGTACACTGCGTTTATTTAAAAAATAGCTTTTAATGCATTAGTCATACATTTGAACACTTTCTGAAAGTAATATGCAATAAAGTAATAAAGTGAATTCAAGGCATGAATAAGTAAACTTAAAAATTATACTCAAATTTAACTTTAAATATACTACAACTTCAGGATATTTAATGATGTATTTTTAATATATACTTTCAGTACATTGTTACAATGACAATTTTGAGCATGCAGTAGATTAAAATATACTAAATTTACATTTTAAAGTAATGTTCAAATAAGTACACTTGAAAAAAGTACACACTGCTTTCATTTTAAATATATATATTTTTAGAAAATATACTAAAATACAATTATTTTAAAGTATGTTGTTAAGTTGTATTGTGAAAATATGATGCTAATATAGTTTTTATATATTTAAAAATGGTAAAAAAATTTGTTAGTATATTTGCAATATATTATTTAAAAGGTAATATATTTGAAATACAATAAAGTATACTTTTTTTCCGACCTGGGATGCAAACTTCACAATAGGCAGTTTTTTCATTAACTTCTAAATCTAATTATAAAATTTTGTTGTTGAAATATAATCATTTATGCAGACGTGTCATTTTCATGACATCTTTATTTAAACATGCATTAAATAATCAAGATAACAGGTTAATTAGAATATAATGAATATAAGTTTCTATAGGTCATATATTTAGTGAAAGAGTTGATTTCTCTAGTGAACTAACAGCTGTGGACTCTGAATAACTTCTGAGGTAAATGTGATGCTATGTGACATTGTTTACAAGCTGATTTATTGACGTCTTTCCCATGTTGAAACACTGTTTGAGCGATTACACGACATATGATACGTTTCAGTAAGTTCTATCAACATACCTTAAGATATTAATTCATGTTTATTGTTTATGAAGAGAGACCTCTTAAACTGACGCGCCTATACAGTGATCAGTCATGTCCAATTAAAGAGCGTCAAAACGGCATTTATTGTTTAAATTTTGTGATAAAATGGACAGAATACTTAATATGTTCGTGTGGGAACCCGGATTGAAGTGTGTTCCGCGCGTAAACAAGCCGACTGTTAACTGTTAAAGATTGCATTCGGCACCGTTCGGTACACACGTGCAACGTACCGGAAGCCCTGTACTGAAACGGTTCGGTACGAATACGTGTACCGTTACACCCCTACTATCCATAACACAGTCCTTCCAGAAAAATGCGGCTTTTTTTTTGTGATTGTTGCGGGCAAAAATCCTTGATTATGCAGCACGTTTTCTTAAAAAATGCGATGGAAAATGCGGGATATTTATGCAATTTTAGCGATAAAACTTGCAAAAACTGCAGTTTGATGAAAAAGAGAAAAAAAGCTAATATTTTTAATTGAAAATTTAAGTTCTCATCTTGTTTTATTGAAGACCTTAATAAACACATGGCTCAATTTGGACCGATTTCAAAACACAGCATCATGAAGCTTCGAATCGTTATGAATCAGTGAGTCGATTCATGATTTGGATCGCGTGTCAAACTGCTGAAATACGTGACTTTGGCGATCCGAACCGCTGAATCGACTCATTGATTCATAACGCTTCAAACCGCTGAATCGACTCACTGATTCATAACGCTTCAAACCGCTGAATCGACTCACTGATTCATAACGCTTCAAACCGCTGAATCGACTCACTGATTCATAACGCTTCAAACCGCTGAATCGACTCACTGATTCATAACGCTTCAAACCGCTGAATCGACTCACTGATTCATAGCGCTTCAAACCGCTGAATCGACTCACTGATTCATAACGCTTCAAACCGCTGAATCGACTCACTGATTCATAACGCTTCAAACCGCTGAATCGACTCACTGATTCATAACGCTTCAAACCGCTGAATCGACTCACTGATTCATAACGCTTCAAACCGCTGAATTGACTCACTGATTCATAACGCTCTGAACCGCTAAATCGACTCATTGATTCATAACGCTTCAAAGCTTCATGATGCTGTGTTTTGAAATCGGTTATCACACCGGGAAACTGCTTTGCGCGTCTTTTGCTGTTATTTTTGTTGGCCAATGGGAGTTTGCGCTTCATCATGGTTTCACTGGTATCTATGTTTCTCCACGGGGTTTGCAGCTTTTCGATGACGTTCACGTCAGGTAATTACTTCACTTCAAAACGTTCCCATGGCAACAGGCGGAAATGGCGGCTCTCGTGTGAAGTAAACAAACATTTTTCAACTTTCTGCTAATATATATATGACTTTTTTTCCAACGAAAATGCGGGGATTATGAAATCATGCTAGCCCCGCATATTTTGCACGCGGAAATAGGCAATTTATGCGGCAAAAGTGCGGCGTATTTGAAAAAATGCGTTCCCCGCATAAATATGCGCACTTTGGCTGATTATGCGTTAAATCACGCGATCGCATAATCGCAT